>OW240914.1:188522676-188575433 GCA_933207985.1 Pelobates cultripes
TTTTTGTGTGTTTTTTTCACACATTGTACTTTAGGCATGAATTAACAAATCGTGTTATGTGTCACTGCCAAACAACACGCCAATATGTGTTCAGCAACATCTCCTGAGTACAGTGATACCACCCATGCATAGGCTTGTCGGATTCTTTGGGGGCTAAAAGGCCACATTTGGCAGGTGTGCATATCCATTTTTCAACTTGGAATTTTGACATGTAGTCAACCAGCGCCCCTGTCCTATTTGGGCCAATGTATTTTACCCCCATCAAACCATATATTTTTGAAAAGTAGACAACTCAGGGTATTTTAAATGGTGGTAGTTTAATACTTTTCATGCAATAATTCTACCACCAGCCTTTGGCAAACTTTTGGGTAGTAATTTTCTTCATGTTTTTTTACACATACATTGTACTTTAGGCATGAATTAACAGATCCTGTTAGGTATCACTGCCAAACAACACCCCAATATGTGTTCAGCAACATCTCCTGAGTACAGTGACATCACCCATGCATAGGTTTGCTGGGTTGTTTGGGGGCTAAAAGGCCACATTCAAGACTTGTACATATCAGTTTTTCAACTTGATATATAGGTATGCTTGGCCTATCTTCAGTTTGGCATATTTTTGCATCCCCCCGTTAATGTTAACATCATGAAAGTTTATATTTTTTTAAAGTAGACATTCCAGAGTATTGTATATGAGGTGTTTTCACATCCTTCCCCAACCATTGTGCTAAACAAATTTCAGAGAACGTGCATGGTGGTAATTTTTTAATTCTGCTTTTTATGCACACGTCATCTGGTTTTGGCCAGCCAGTTATATGTTACTACCATAAAACTTTTTTAACCAAATGTGCAGGTATCAAATGCACCTTTAGCAGCATTCTCTAAACTAACTCCTGCAAAAAGAATCTAATTGGAGATTTGGGGGGAAGGAAACTGACTAACTAAAATTTGCTGTTTTCAAAAGAAAAAAAAACAGTGTCCTTTTCCTTTTTTATAACAGACCCAGCAACATTTCAGGGGATTTGTTTTGTTTTTTGCAGTTGGCAGTATCTTAAAAATAAAATGTCTGGACTCCTTTGGCACCGTTGTTGGAACTTGACCATCTCCATAAATTATTGTGGAAATCAGCTTGAACTAAAATTGGAGAAAGGTGGTTCTTTCTGAATTCATTTTTTTTTAAAAAGAGTAAAAATTAATTATGCGTTGCTACTTGCATCAGGTAGATAGCCACCTTTTTATGCCAGGCTTTTGTCTTTCTTAAGATAAGATATGGCTGCATCAGCTGATCAGCCAAATCAACACCCCCCATGTGCCTGTTATAAGCCCTGATGCACACCGGCTTTGTCTGTACCCTGCCTCGGACAGTGACGTCTGACATGCCCTCGTTATGGATGGTTGTTAGCATGTGAACATCCTTCCTGTCCTTAAATTTTATTGCAAGCACTTTTGCTTTGTGCAGACCTTTACATTCACTTTTTTTTTTTTTTTTGGCCTCTATTAAAGGTCTGGGGAAATCCTTGGCATATCTTCTCACACTGCCACAGGCCAGTATCTAGAAACCCTAAAGAGTTTGAAACAAACAGACAATGCTATAAAAAATTGTCCACATAAAGGTGGTAACCCTTATTGAACAAGGGGATCAGTAAGTCAAAAACAAGTTTCCCGCTTGTCCCCAGAGAGTCAGTACAGCCAGGAGGGTCCAGTTGACCATCTTTCCCCTCATATATACGAAAGGCAAATGTATAGCCACTTTCGCTCTCGCACAGTTTGTAGAATTTTACGCCATACCTAAAGCGCTTTGAGAGGATGTATTGTTTGAATCCTAATCTCCCTTTATATTTCATTAACGATTCATCAATAGATACATTTTTTCGAGGAGTATAAACTTCAGTAAATTTGTGCTGAAGATGGTCTACCAGTGGGTGTATTTTATGAAGCCTATCATATTGGGTGTGATCTCTGGGGTGACAGAGGGTATTGTCATTGAAATGTAAGTATCTCAGCAGCAGCTCATATCTTGTTCTAGACATGGTTTGGGAGTACACTGGACTAGAACAGATTGGGTTGGTGCTCCAGTAAGAACGAATTGATGGCTTCTTTATAATCCCCATGAGAATTGTAAGAGCCCAGAATTTTTTAAGTTCAGTGACATCTGTGGGATGCCAAGCACGCTCCTCCCTGACTGCATAGCTATCTGGATTGGTATCAATAAATTGGGTAGCATATAAAATTAGTCTGGGGAGCAATCTCCTCCCAGATAGTATCCCCTAAAAAAAGCTCCATATATTGCATAGGGGAGAAGTCATCCACATTGAAATTAATGCCTGTGTTGGCACTAAAAGGGGGGATTTGGGGCTCAGCTAACTGTGGAGAAACCCGTTCCTCCTCCACATTCGGCGTAGCAGAAAAAGCACAGCTTCTTTTTGCAGCCGGCTCACACCCAGATGACGTCACTAGATGTGTCAGAAAACTGACCTGGGTCAAAAATCGGATGCAGTGTCAGTGGCATCAGAGTCTGACTAACACAGAGTTACTAACAAACTATTTTTTATTTTATTTTATACTAAAAACAGACTAAAACTGATAAAAACAAACTAAATGAGACTAAAACTTCCGTTAGCAGCAATCTGTAAACCAACTCCTGCAAAAAGAATTTAACTGGAGATTTGGGGGAAGGATACTGACTAACAGAAATTTGCTGCTTTCAAAATAAACAAAAAAAATAAATTAGGAACAAGTATTATAAAAATGTATTTTCTCTGTGGTAGACCTTAAAACATGCTCCAATACACAGTCCAGGTTTTGTAGGGCAATCGGTACAGTGAAAAGGGGTGTCTGTCCTTTTCCCTTTTTTATAACAGACCGGCAACGTTTCTGGGGATTTGTTTTTTTTTTGGTGTTGGCGGCATCTTAAAAATAAAATGTCTGGACTCCTCTTGACCATCTCCATAAGTTATTGTGGAAATCAGCTTGAGCTGAAATTGGAGATAGGTGGTTCTTCCTGGATTCATTTTTTTAAAGAGTAAAAATGAATTTTGGGTTGCTACTTGCAACAGGTAGATAGCCACCTTTTTATACCAGGCTTTTGTTTTTCTTAAGATAAGATGTGGCTGCATCAGCTGATCAGCAAAATCAACACCCCCCATGTGCCTGTTATAAGCCTTGACGCATACAAGTTTTGTCTGTACTCTGCCTTGGACAGTGACGTCCGACATGCCTTCGTTATCGATGGTTGTTAGATGTGAACATCCTTCCTGTCCTTAAATTTTAGCGCAAGCAGTTAAGCTTTGCGCAGAGCTTTGCATTCACCTTTTTTTAATTTGGCCTCTATGAGAGGTCTGGGGAAATCCTTGGCATTTCTTCTTACAGTGCTGCAGGCCAGTGTCTGCAAACAATAAAGAATTTTAAACAAGTGGACACTGCTGTAAAAATTGTCCACATAAAGGTGGTAACCCTTATTGAACAAGGGGATCAGTAGGTCCCAAACAAGTTTCCCACTTGAGTCAGGACAGCCAGGAGGGTTCAGTTGAGCATCTTTCCCCTCATATACACGAAAGGCAAATGTGTAGCCACTTTCGCTCTCGCACAGTTTGTACACTTTAATGCCCTACCCAGACCGCTTTGAGGGGATATACTGTTTGAACCCTAATCTCCCTTTATATTTCATAAGGGATTCATCAATAGATACATTTTGTTGGGGAGTATAAACTTCAGAAAATCTGTTCTGAAGATGGTCTACCAGTGGGTGTATTTTATGAAGCCTATCATATTGGGGGTGATCTCTGGGGTGACAGAGGGTATTGCAGTTGAAAGGTAAGTATCTCAGCAGCAGCTCATATCTTGGTCTAGGCATGGTTTGGGAGTATGTAGGAGTCGAACAAATTGGGTTGGTGCTCCAGTAAGAGCGGATTGATGGCTTCTTTATTATCCCCATGAGCATTGTAAGAGCCCAGAAATTTTTAAGTTCAGGGACATTTGTGGGATGCCAAGCATGCTCCCTGACTGTATAGCTACCTGGACTGGTCTCAGTAAATTGGCTAGCGTATAAATTAGTCTGGGAAACAATCTCCTCCCAGTTGGTATCCCCTAAAAATAACTCCATATATTGTATAGGGGAGAAGTCAACCACATTCACATTAATGCCTGCGTTGGCACTAAAAGGGGGGATGTTGGGCTCAGCTAACTGTGGAGGTACCCAGTCCTCCTCCACATTCAGCGTAGCAGGGGAAGCACAGCTTCTTTTAGCAGCTGGCTCACACACAGATGACATGTCACTAGACGTGCCGCTAAACTGACCTGGGTCAAAATCGGACGCAGTGTCAGTGGCGTCAGAGTCTGACGCCAAGAAGGCATATGCCTCCTCCAAGCTGTACATGCGCTGCATGTTTCACACCAACAGACTAAACTAACAAAATACTAAACACAATATTTTTTTTTTTTTTTTTGTAAAACACTAAAACAGACTAAAACAGACTAAAACAGTAATCCCTAAACTAACTCCTGTTAGAAGAATCTAATGGAGATTTGGGGGAAGGAAACTGACTGACTACGACAGGCTATGACAGACTATGACAGACTACGACAGACTACGACAGACTAAAACAGACTAAAACAGACTAAAACAGACTACGACAGTCTAAGACAGTCTAAGACAGTCTAAGACAGTCTAAGACACAGATTTTTAAAAATAAAGTTAACCCTTAAGGGCAAAAAAAAAAATACAGACAGTAAAAATGCACTGTCTGTAACAGATCTGGCAGGGAAGGGGTTAAAATAGGATTTTAATTAACTGAAGATACTTTTTATTTTTCACAGGAACAGCTGCTGCAACAAACTATCAGGATCTCTGTCTCTCTCCTCTCACAAAACGCTACAGAGAGGAGAGAGGCAGAGATCAGTGTCAAAGTGAGTGTTTGTAACACCCACTTTGACACCAGCCAATTGTGAGCGATCGCGGATCGCTCACATGCCGCAATTGGCTGTTACTATCTGCCTGGGATGCCGGGCAGATAGTAACAACGGGATTTCAGCGGAAGCGATCTCTGATCGCTCCCGCCGCCCGTTTTCCGTTAGGACGGTTCAGGACCGTCCTCGGTCGGCAACGCAAAAATGCCGAGGACGGTCCTGAACCGTCATGCGTCCTTAAGGGGTTAAAGAAACTTGTTTAACCACTTAAGGACCAAACCTCTGGAATAAAAGGGAATCATGACCTCACACATGTAATGTGTCCTTAAGGGGTTAAAGGATAACTATAGTGTCAGGAAACCAACCTTGTTTTCCTGACACTTTATAATCCTTAGGTCCTCCCTCCCTCAGGGCCCCCCTCCCGCTGGGCTGAAGGGGTTAAACCCCCTTAGGAAACTTACCTTTAGCCAGTGCTGGGCTCCCTCAGGGCTGGTGACCTCTCCTCTCCCTCCGACGTCAGCTCCCCTGTGGAGCCGAATTCGTATGCGCAGCCAGAGCCGCGCACGCATTAAAACCACCCATAGGAAAGCATTTTTCAATGCTTTCCTATGGACATTCTGGGAGCTCAATGCGATTTTCATATTGAGCGTCGGGGAAGCGCCTCTAGCGGGTGTCAGGAGGACAGCCAATAAAGGCGGGATTAACCCTGCAATGTAAACATAGCAGTTTCTCTGAAACTGCTATGTTTACAGCGGCAGGGTTAAAACCTGGGGCACCTGGCACCCAGACCACTTCATTGAACTGAAATGGTCTGGGTGAAAATAGTGGTCCTTTAATGTGAAAATTAAAAGTGAATTATAAATTTAAGACCAAAATATCAGAACTAAAAGACATATTTCAAGTTTGGCCACTTTGGCCTCAATTTTGAAATTCACTTTAAAGTCTCACTTTAGTGAATAACCCTAAAAAAATCTTTCTAGATAATCTGATTTTTTTTCTAGAATATTATTTATCTATAAATGTTTGGATACTGACAAATGTATTACTGGTAGATCTTGGAAACTTACATTACGGTTGTGCATTAAGCTGCTTTGGTCTATCAATGCCTGTATCCAACTAAGCCCCACTGTACCCACTACAGTCCCCATCCCTCTCTGCACCCACCTCAACCCTATCTATGATTGCACCCACCGCAGCTCCTAGGCTTCCATTGCACCCACCAAAGACCCTATAGCTTCCTGCTTTCACTATAGCCCACATTCCTCCCTACACCCATCTCACCTCTATTACTCCCTGTATTCACCTCACCCTCAACAGCCCCAATCCCTTCCTTCACCCACTACATTTCCTATCTCTCCTTGCACCTGCTGCAGTCCCTAAGGACCCACCCCTGCACCAACTACATCCCCTATGCCAACTTGTGGTAACGACAGCTCTAATGCCCCCGTACACTTGCTGCAACCCCTATGTCTCCACTGCAGCCTCTATGTCCCACCCCCACCCCCGTACCTTTATCAGCCCCTATGCCCACCTGCTCTTACTCTAGAACCTTTGCCCCCTGCACCCACTACAGCTCCTGGCCCCTAACACACACTAGAGCACCTATCCCCACACACACTGCAGCCACTACCCTACTTACACACACATATTGCCGCCTCTGTATCCCTCCTCACATAGTAGAGGATATATTATCAATACAAACATACAGTTAAGCCCCAGTATTCCTCAAATGCCTCCTAAAGCCTCTATCCCACATACTCTGCAACACAACCATTCCTCTCCATCCACACACGCAAAACCACAAGGAGATTTACTGTATGCACACAATCTCACAAGCAACATCCTCACATATGCAAAACCACATGCAGCCTCCCTACACATTCACATAACAAGCAGCAGTCCTATCATTGCAATACTGCATACAGCCTCCTTACACGCACACGCAATTATTACAAACACTTATATAGCACCAACATATTCTGCAGCGCTGTAGAATAGGTAAAACAAGACAAACAATTAATTCTAACACAACAGGTTGACATACAGGAACACAACATCACACGCAGCATCCCATTCACGCTACCTTACAAGTAGCTTAGATTGGCATCTACTTGTATGGTGGCACATGTGGAGGATTCTGCTTTTGATGTTACCAGTAAACCATGAAAGCATGTAATTAAATTGGCTTTATTTTAATCGGGGTTGCAAGGGTTACACCATCCAAAACAATGTTTTATTAAAACACAGCTTTTTTTGGTTGGATTAACCCCTTAATCCCTGTTTGAGGGCCCGGAAGATTTGGGAGTCATGACTGTATGTCAGCACGCACATAATATCTGTTGGAGAGCCAGACAAAGAAGGTGGAGAATAGTAGTAAAAATCAAAACACCCTGCACCAGGAGGGGGCCCCTTGCGCTCCCATTGCCCGAGGGTCTCTGAGTTGTCAGTCCACCACAGCACACATTATTCTTATCCTTGAACTTAACTGCCAGCATCACTTCCTGTTGCAAATCTATATTGTGTGTCAGCTAATTCATTGGAAGCCCTTTCAGTTATTTAATATTGCCCCACATTCCACTTGCTCTTGGCAAAAAAGCACAAAGAAACTCTAGCATAGTATCAAACTATCCCACCACTGTCAGATTGCACCCATGTACAATCCTTGACGTCATACACCTTATATCTCATCTTGTTTCCTAACTGTTTACTGAGGCGCATGCACATAGTATTCAATGGGGAGTATACACCTTTGAAAACTCGGTGTATACAGTGGGATTCCTAGTAACACCATTTAGACACCACTTCAGTTAACCAAGTAACCCCTGAGGTTTGCAGCAAGGCATTGAGCTGCATATACCAGATTAAAAATAGGGGTGAGAGCACACTCAGGTATATATATATAATAGTTACCATAAAAAATGAAATGCAGTGAAAACACACTTAAAAAGTATATGTATAAAAACAAACACATGCAATTTTTAGCAGAAACTTGATTAAAAAAACTGAAATATGAACAAATAGCAGACCATAGTGTAATCTGTATTCAATAATAAAAACAAATAAACACAAAATGGTCCCACTCACATATTGCTGAGCCACTTAATAGTAGGCTCAGACTTTCAGTGCCTTTTGTGGTAAATGTTGCTGAGATATTGGATTTTCAACACGCGTCCATATTTGTTACAGATAGTCCTTCTGGCAAATGTAACGCTCCAACACTTCTTATCCGGACAGATCCAATAACTATCCATCCCCATTGAGCTGCAAATACTGGTTTGGAAGATTAGTTCCCAATACATCTTCCTCCTGGAATAAGTACTAGACCAGGGGTAGGCAACCTTTTAGCAGCACTGTGCCAAAATATGATTGTGATGTCCCGTAGCGTGTCGGTCCTATTTCTTTAAATTGAGGTGTGCATGTTGCCATATTCTGCTTGTGTTATTTATACTGCAGTTGCTTTGTATCGTTGTATTTGTGCGTATATGAGCTATTATATTGCATATGTTCATTAATAGTTTGTGGTATCATGTATAATACCTATGAATTTGGGCTGTGAATGGGGGCTGCTTGTGGAATTGTGTGTGTGGATGGATATGTCACATTGTGTATTTGGTAGTGTGTGTATGTTTGGGGCTGTTTGGGGTATTGCATGTGAGAGGCTGAATGTGGGGTTGTGTGCATGTATGTGGATTGTTGGTGGTGTTGTGTTTGTGCGGACTGTGTGTGTGTTTGTATTATTTGTATGAGGGGAGGGTTATTCTGCAGCTCTGAGCCTTCCCTGGGTTTTCGTGGGGTCCAGGCTGGCCAGGTATAGCTCAAGGACAGAAGCTGCAACAGGAAGCTGTGGGCTGCTCTACTCCAGTGTGGATTCCCATTCACAAGTGCTGAGAGGAAGTGATCTGAGGTCACTTTCTATAGGTGCTGCAATGCATAAATGGAGTATTGTCCTTCACCACCTTTTCATATTAGCAGATATCTGATGTTTCACTGGGACTCCTGACAGGCCAGAGTCTGTTTGGCTCTTATAGCCTTGAGTGCCGTGCAAAGGCACTTTGAGTGCCGTAGGTTGCCTACCCCTGTACTAGACAGACAAAAAAAAATGTTTTACTGTGTTCAGCTGGATGCTGAGTATATCCACATACTTAAAGGACCACTATAGTGCCAGGAAAACATACTCGTTTTCCTGGCACTATAGTGCCCTGAGGGTGCCCCCACCCTCAGGGACCCCCTCCCGCCCGGCTCTGGAAGGGGGAAAGGGGGTAAAACTTACCTTTTTCCAGCGCTGGGCGGAGAGCTCTCCTCCTCCGATCCTCCTCTTCTCCTCCCCGTCGGCTGAATGCGCACGCGCGGCAAGAGCTGCGCGCGCATTCAGCCGGTCACATAGGAAAGCATTCATAATGCTTTCCTATGGACGCTGGCGTGCTCTCACTGTGAAAATCACAGTGAGAAGCACGCAAGCGCCTCTAGCGGCTGTCAATGAGACAGCAGCTAGAGGAAATAGGGGAAGGCTTAACCCATTCATAAACATAGCAGTTTCTCTGAAACTGCTATGTTTATAAAAAAAATGGGTTAACCCTAGCTGGACCTGGCACCCAGACCACTTCATTAAGCTGAAGTGGTCTGGGTGCCTAGAGTGGTCCTTTAACTAAGTTGCCTAGGTTATTTCGCCAAGTCAAACTTTAATGGATGTTCTTGTTGCTTTTTCAGCCTTGACACTCTGCAGCCCTGATGTCTTTTTGGGGAGGAAATTAGCCCTTTTGCCAAGGTCCCTCCTTTGTCAGCTAATGAGAAAAAGAAAGATCAGGAACACACACCATTCGTAATAGCATGTATTGTGATTGTTTAAAAAAACAACATACATTTTTATTATCATGATAATGTTTATACAGATGATTTTAGGTATGCAATATAAGCATTCAGGTAATGGAGACTACTCCAACGTGCAAGGGGCTCACATTATATTTAGTAAAGGAGATGTCATTCGCACCTGCATTGGGCGTATGAAATTAGATGACTGTTGAGTGAAATCAGATGACTGTAGTGAGAATGTAATTCTATGAAATGTACAGCTCTTAGAAATCTCAATGGTTCTTGTTTTTATTTTGATATACGAGATCAGGTCTTTACACTATAATCAGGTTCTATTTCATTTCTTTTGTATTCACGTTGAGGAGAGCCGTTCATTTTCTTCCCAAACCTGACATGCCGATCTTATCCGTCATGAAATTTTGATAAGGCACCGTAAGCAGCTGAGAAAGAATAACTGTTAGCCATCAGACACCTGCCTTATAGTGTCACTGGGCCTCCAGGGATAAGTATAAATTTTCCTTTAACAGTTAGTAGGCTAATTTTCATTTCCAATGCATGATTTAACACTATATTTTCTTCTTGCAATGTATATGTTAGCAGCATTGACTGTTAAACCCTCATCTACACAACACCTGTTCCTTCTTGTGCATATATAGTTGGGAATGTACTAAAAGACTTAGATACATTTTATGTAGAACTATAATTTAATTTGGGCTTTTTCTCTCTTTGCTATGTATGCAATGCATTAAACATAAAAAACTATAACAGAAACAACTAAATTACTAAATATCATGAACAATTGTTGATAGTTTTTATTCTTCACTTGAGATAGTTTGGAGTCATTTTCACATTCAGGAAAATAATTGTATCATTCTTTTCCGAACAGCCGTCTCTATAGGTTATCTCGTCTTTATTCTCCATGCATACTTAAATTTTATTCTGGTTATCAGGAGAAATGTATGGGAACATTAGATGCTTTCTGGTCTTTACTAATAATTTAGTATGATATGACACAGATCCCTGTACTTTCCATTAATGCAAAAACAAACACAAACATCTTAACTTCTGCTACAGAATTGATACTTAACCCCTTCAGGACTGAGTCAATAGTGCACGTTCTGATCAAAACAAAATGTAAACAAAAACTGGAATTTGCGCTATATGTCTGTTCAACCGTAATTCACCGCTGTCACATTAAGTGCACCCACACTTATTATATTTCATTTTGTTCAGGAGAAACAGGGCTTTAATTTATCATTAACTATTCATATATGAAACATAATTTATTATGAATAAAATTTAAAAAAATGTGAGAAAATAAGATTTATTTTTTAATTTGTATCTCCGTCTGACATTTTAGCTGTGAGTGTCATAATACTGTTAGGTTTTACTGCAAAAAAATGCACATATTTGTAATCAGCGATGTCTCACGAGTACAACAGAACCCCCCATTAACAGCTTTTATGGTGTTTTGGAAAGTTACAGGGTCAAGTATAGAATGTTCCATTTTCACATTGAAATTTGCCAGATAGTAATGTTACCTTTGAGACGGTGTGGTAGCCCAGGAATGAGAATTACCCCCATAATGGCATACCATTTGAAAAAGTAGACAACCCAAGGTATTGAAAGTGGGGTATGTTTAGTCTTTTTTAGTAGCCACTTAGTCACTTAGGAGTTAAATCACTTGAGAATCACTTCTCTGCCATTTAGGAGTTAAATCACTTGAGAATTGAGCACTGAGACTTCAGAGGCATTATTTGTACACTAAAACTGTTTTCATTAAGCATAAAGAAGAAGAATTCCTGCACCAGTGTACTATTGATTGCCCTGCTTCCTCTTCTAAAGATAATAAAAACAGAGAATATCTAAACTGAAAACAGACAAAAGCTTATAGAAACTCAGTAGCTTGCCCATTAGTTAGTCTCCACTTAGTCCCCATTTTTTTTGCTCGTGCCATTACAAAGAGAACCTATATCCAGAGCATTTGGCACCCGGGGCAGATCCTGTGCTTGGCACCCCCCTCCCCCCCCCAAAAAAAAACCTATAAAAAATGTTAAAGGTTTTCTTTCTTTTTTTTTTACAATTTGTAAACTTTGCAAAACCGCTGTCAGCCCCTCCTACAAAACCCTTGTCCTGCCCCGCCCCTCCTACAAAACCTCTGTCCTGCCCCTTCTACAAATCCTGCACTGCCCCGTCTACAAAACCCCCGCAACCCCCTTCCACAAGCGATCCAGGCATCTGGTGGTTTCCCTGGTTGGTGGAGTACATGCACGGGCAGTCAGCCTTGGACCCGTCAGATCCCGTAACGCCCCCCACGGCCCTGGCCAGGCTGAGGGCTTGGTTGGTGAGTTGGATTCAACACAGCACTCTCAATGCCCCTGGTTCCGTAGAATTCCTGATGCACGGCGGCCGGTGTCTATCTGTGTTTTGGGGAGCCTGGTGCGGGTGCTGCCTGAGATTTGCTTCTCTGGCCTTTTTTGGGCTTTTCATATTGGGGAGCTGGTCAGTGTGAACAGGCGAGGTCATGGCAGCATTCAAGAATCTGATGTCATTACAGGGGAGGATAGGGTGGTGATTCACCTATCTAGGTCAAAAATGGATGTGCGGGGAAGGGGACGGATGTGGTGTTGCACGCTCTCCCAGGATCACAGTTGTGCCCGGTTACCACTCTTGCACGGTATCGGGCGTTGCGCTCAGCGGGTGAGGGCGCTTTTTTCTTAGATGAGGATGGTTCGGCTTCCAGTTTGCCCAGGTTTTTTGGTTGGGGCTTCAATAGTTGGGTCTGAGGTCAGAACAAATCGGTACGCACTCCTTCCGGATTGGGGCAGCTCCGGAGGCCACATGTCTGGGGTTCGGCGATGAGCTGGTGAAGAAAATAGGAAGGTTTGGTTTTGTTCCTACGTGCGGCTGCTGGTGTTGCGGTTCTCGCTCTGACATCCAGACATTTTGTTGCCCCACAAAATGCCCAACAGGGGATTTGAACCTGAGGCCTTATGCATTCCAAGCCTGCATTCCTGCCTCAAAGCCACTCTCCAGTTTATTCCTGCTTTGTCTCCAGCACTGGGGGCTGGATGTTACCTGTGGCTGCTCCTATCATCTCAGCCCATCTGAAGCAGATACCTAATTAGACAGGTATAAAACACTGCCTCTCCTTGAAGGCAGTGTCAGTTCATTGACTCTGGTTCCTGAGTTAGTATTTGTGATTCCAGTGTTCTCCAGTTGGCTCCTGACCTTGGCTTTCTTACCATATATCTTGACTTCTGGCATCTTTTGACTTTGGCATTCTCCTGCTTGTGTCCTTACCTGTATTGCAACTTGAAACAATATCCTGCGCAGCCCCCGTGCACAGACTCACAGGCCAGGTGAATTCTTACCTGACCACCTTGGCCTGTGCTTAATTGCAAGGGTGCCTAGAGAGATATCAGCAATGCCTCACTGATGATGCCTAACAAGGCTGAAACGATCGTCTGGGGTTGCTGTATCTCTCGTGCAGAGGGAAATTGCTGGCATTTCGGATCTGGACTACCCATATGGGTGGGACCAGTCTGATATGTTTCAGAGATGTTCTCTCTTTAATGGCACAAGATGAGCTAAAACCAGCTTGAGAACTGAGCGGGGACCCACCGAAGGGCAGGCTATTTCAGTTGCTGCCTGTTCTCAGTATTCTCTTGCGCCCTGTTTTTTGCTCTCCATAAGTTTAAAGGGGAATCCTGACGTGGACCCCTTGCTCACTGTGCCTAAAGAGATATCAGCTATGCCTCACTGATGATGGGGTTGCTGTATCTCTTATGCAGAGGGAACTTGCTGGCATTTTGGATCTGGACTGCCCGTATGGGTTGGACCAGTCTGATATGTTTCAGAGATGTTCTCTCTGTAATGGCACAAGATGAGCTAAAACCAGCTTGAGAACTGAGCGGGGACCCACCGAAGGGCAGGCTATTTCAGCTGCTGCCTGTTCTCAGTATTCTCTTGTGCCCCGTTTTTTGCTTTCCCTAATTGCAAGGGTGAGCATAAATCTCTGCCTACCGGACTCCCAACTAAGATAAGCCGTGACAGCTGGTGTGAATGAAGTAGTGGGTTTGGGGGATTCTCCGCTGGTTCCCCTAGGCTGATGGTCTTGTTTTGTTTCCACAGGTCGAGTTGCTTGGATCATGTGCCATTTGTTTGTGTTCTCGGCAAAGAGGAGGGCTGCAGCTCATTTACAGGATCCGCAGCTGGGCTTTCCAAAGGACCAGATCGCGATTAAGTGGTACGGTTACTGGGGAGCTAGTTGAGGTAATGTTATTGGGGCGGTGTTTAGACTAGTGGGATGTCTCCTGATTTCCTGTTGTTACATGCAGGAGGCATTGATTTGGGCTTGGTAAAATGGATGAAGCAGGATATTAACCGGCTACGGGACTTGGTCCTTGAGGTTTTGGTCGTCTGGTCCGAAATGGTCCCCTGACTTCAGTGGTGTCACGCCAGGGATACGGCCACTATTGAGCGTTGCCGGGGTAAGGTGACTAGCCTGATGGACAGTTTCGTTAGGAAGGTCGGGGGGTGGTAATTCGGCACAGGGAGCTTGAGGACAGGTTGCCTGGGTATTTTAGGCAGGACAGGTTCCACCTCAAAGACGTGGGAGTGGGATCTGTTGAATCCCAAGTTGAATCTGGGTTTCCAGAAAGGGTTGGGTAGGGCCTTGTTCCTTAGGGGTGGTGGAGCTCAGACGGCTTAAGGGATCAAGGTCTGAACTTGTGGCGGGGCTAGAGAGAGAAAAGTTATGGGACAAACAGGGTCTGGGTTAGTGTAATTAGAATAGGGCAGTTAGGCTGCTGGTTAAGAGTTTGGTTAAATGGTTCGTTATGAACTTTGGTAGGTTTCGAGCTTGGTGGTGGCTCAGAACATGGTAAGTTGTAGGGGTATCCGGGTATACCCCTACTGTGGTTATTTAACCTAGTTTGGCACTTATATTATGTTTATGATGTTTGTTGTTATTGTTATTTATGTTGTTTATATTTATGGAAATTATGGATCATTGCCTTTTGTTTGGGGACATATGATGTTATATGGCGGGATGGGGAGCTGGGGCAATGACTTTAATTTTATTGTTGGCAACATTAATAAAGCTGTGGATATATTGATCCATACATTAGTGTCAGTTTGTTTTTGGGTGTAAGTTTTAGGTGTAATTCCACCTGCCCATATGGTCCGTTAAATTAAAATTAAAATTTTCCCCACCCCTTCCTATCAAGGCCGCACTTTGACTGACAGTCACTCACTGACAGACATACACACTCACTGACCGACACATACACACATTCACTCAAATAGACAGACACACTTACAGACACACACACATTGACTTACAGACACACACACATTGACTTACTTCACACACACATTTACTTACTTTTATTTTATTTAAAATCCACCCAGCCTCCCTGGGAGAGCTGGAGTGGATTACTTACCTGCAGTCTATTAGGGCTCCTGGGCGGGAAGGTAGGGGGCGGACACGCAGGGTAGGCGGCGAGGGAGCTTTACTCTTCCTGCTCAGCTCCTTCGCGCGCCGCTTAGTGATGCTGGGAGCCAGAGTGATGTCATATTCCGGCTCCTGGTTTCATTAAGCAGCGCGGAGGACGCTGAGCAGAAAGAGCTCAGGTGAGTATGCTCCCTCGCTGCCCGCCGCCAGACTCGGGGGGGGCTCAAAAGTGGCCAGCTGGCCAGCTCTTGAGCCCCCTAGGACACAAGGCAAGCAAGGGATCTGCCTAGGCGTTTGGGAGCGGCTTTTTTTTCCGCCCCCTGCAATGTGCCGCCCAAGACAGATGCCTTGTTTGTCTCATGGAAGACACGTCCCTGCATATGGCGTCTATGCACGTGTCAAGGCAGTGAGATCTCTCATTGGAACAAGAAGCTGTAACTCTTTACATCCCTGAATATTGTGGTTTTGCAAGTATTCCTCACCTTGAATTCTCACTTTAGTAAATAACCCTGTAAACAAATTAGTAAAGCAAACAATCACAAACACTTCTCCTGACTTTGTGTATGCAATTAGCATGAACTAAGTATACACGATTGTCAGAGTCTGCACCCATTACCAACAATCATGTATACATGATTACAATCACTGCAAATGAATTACAGATCTTTATTGTTCTTACTATAATGAACCCTTTCCTCTCATGTAAGTTCAAAGGCCTGGCTTCCAATCTCAATGGGTCACCTCTTGTCTGTTGTATATTCCTGCTAGTGAACAGGTTAGCACTTACGGTTTTTACTGACCCTGTATATATTTGCATAGTGCTATCATATTCCAGGTGAGACCACTTGGAGTTGTTTGAAAATAGTCTCTTTAAAGTATTCTATTTTTTCTATTGTTAATTATGAGTGGAAAAACAGGGGTTTAACCCCTTAAGACCGGAGGGCGTACTATTACGCTCTATTCTAAGCTGCTCTAAACGCCGCCGGGCATAATAGTACGCCCTCCGGTCTTTTCCTACTTACCCGGTCGTTGGCGATCCCACGCCAGCGATCACGGTTGGGGGGACTCCCAGGGAGCCCCCCGCGGCACGTCCGACCCCCTGGAAGCCCCCCGGCCATGTGAGAGTGGGGTCATTGCGAGGACCCCACAATCACATGGCCGGGGGTAGCTGGCTGCAGCATTGCCAGCAGGGGGACTGCCTGTAATGAAAGGTGGTCCCCCTGCTGGCTGGAAATAAAATTAAATAAAATAAAAAGTGTAAAAAAAATAATAATATATACTTAGATCAGTATATATACACACACGTATATATACACATATACATACACACACGTACACTGTCTAGGTGTATTTTACTATTACGAACAAAACAAAAGAACTATTAGATCTCTGTGTATATACCCGTTGAACCACCCCAGAAAGGGTGTAATTGGGACAACCCAGAGACTCATGTACCGATAGGAGACTCCAGGTATCTCCAAAGGGGCATAACCCCAAGTTAGAAAAAAGACAACAGACAATACGAAATTGCAACTGGTCCCAGTATATAGATAGTCCTGGGAACGGTCACAATGCATGGAAAAATAATATATATATGGTGTAATGCCGTGTGATAAAAAAATCTGGCTGTTACTTCTATTAAAGACCAAAAGTCCAAATAATCAAACAAAAATATATACAGGTGGTACTAATAATTCTATGCCAAAAACCCAGAGAGAAAAAATAGGTATACAGTACATAGTAGTTAACCAGACCTAAACATGAGCTTTAATATAATATGCTACATAGGAATAATAAGGTAACTACAACCTAATTATGAAGACCTGCTGGGAAAAGTCTAGTATTGAGATCTATCAGGACATAAGATATATCTGCCTATAAACCAACTATCCACAGGATAGAAATACTCCAGCACTATCTATCCAGATGGTTAATGCAATTATGGATTAGAGTATATATAAACTATATAGATTTACAAACAAGGTGTGGAAAGGTGGCGCTATTAGAATATGGTGAAAAGATAAAGTTCAGCTGCTAAAAAACACTCCGTGGGTACTCCTATACACCCACCACACATAAAAAAATCACCAAGAGAAACAGATAAACTTAAAGGTTTGCAGGTATAACCATTAAACCCTCAGTTTTTCTCGAGTGTAGCGCTCCGTGTTGTTTTGAAGAATAGATTAGTGAATATATATATAGTGCTTCATATGCACTTACCCTCTATGTCACACTTGTATTACATATAGGGAAAAAGAAAGAAATACAAATAATCGTGCAGTATATCGAAATAGTTTTAGTGATTTTGTGAGTTTTTAAGTTTAAATCCACTCACATTTTTTAGAGCCTTTTACAGTTTTAAGGCTCTAAACTTCCTGGTGTCTGTGTCTTTTCCGGGTAGAACACACGACCCTTCTCTCACGATATGCACATATATGTTTTCCTCCAAATTGGACAAAGAAAAGATAGATGATCCAATCTAGGTGTAGTATTTTAAGTATTGATAAAATCAATATAAATAAAATACAATATTGCTCACCTTGTTTAGAGCCCTTGGTACCTGGCTCTAAGTGTGTAGGCCTAGTGTCAAATAGTGGGGTGACACTACCCCTTCTTGAAATCACTTGAGTAGGATGCAGTGAGTTATATTTAAAATAAATGGTATATTTATTACTTAGAAAAGTTAAAATTAAAATGTATACAAACTTTATATAAAATAACAAACAGGTATATAGAAAGTTCCAAATGGAAAATAAATGCCAAAACGCGTTTCACCGTCAAACGGCTTCCTCAGTCAGCTTCTCATCTTCCTCTGCACCGTGTCAGTATTTATGTCCTCATAATTCCCGCCAGAAATCCGCTTTGTTTTCGTCCGGTGTGATTTCCGTGACGCGGGCCGATGCCGTCGCGTCACTTCCGGTTGTTCGTACTACATTCCCCATCATGCTTAGCGTTCTGTGGCGTCACTTCCGGTGAGCGCCAATATAGTCCTGGGAAATGGAGTCCTCAAATATGCCGTTTTTCGGATTCTCCTCGGCACATATATGGATGCAAACATGGCAATAGAGTCAAAAAGCAAGAGCTTTTTATTTTCCAAAGCAAGAGCTTTTTGACTCTATTGCCATGTTTGCATCCATATATGTGCCGAGGAGAATCCGAAAAACGGCATATTTGAGGACTCCATTTCCCAGGACTATATTGGCGCTCACCGGAAGTGACGCCACAGAACGCTAAGCATGATGGGGAATGTAGTACGAACAACCGGAAGTGACACGTGGTGTATTAGGGGGAGTGGTCTCCTATCATACCACGTGACTTGACCTGCCGTCCATCACGTGACCTATTGCGTCAAGAGATTAAGCGATATGCACGATCGTAAAGCCGATCACATCAAGACTAATCTGCATAAAGCGCCGCCCCTATGAAATCATGTGGGCGAATATGTAAATTTAGGGGAATGTACCCTAACCAGTGAATTGCCCTTGTAACTGCAAAATAAGCCCCATAAATGAGCACATCCCCCAAAGATAGGTAGTAAGTACAAAAAAAAAAACCTTTATATATTATACATTAAATGAAATCCACTGAAAAGTGGTCAAAGAAATACCTTATAATGCAAAATTTAAGGACCAATAAGAAAATAGATAGAGCCCCAAGAAAACAGCTCCATATATATATGGTGTCCTCAATAAGGACCACAAGAAATGTCCATATAGAAATTGTTCCTGGTAGGACATATTTAACAGTAAAGTGGATACAGAAAATGTATCTGAAATCTGAAAAGGTATCATACTTATAATAAAGTGTGATCCTTTATCAAGAAAGAAGCCAATAGTGATAAAAATATTTATTTTATGATTATATACATGTAACCCAAAACTACATATGTATCCTCTTTATATGGTGATTATAATCCATATCACCATACATAATTTACTCTAAAAGACTATTAACATCCTTAAAAAATGCATAATATATATATATATATGATGCATATCCATATCTATGCCCCCAATGAAATACTTGCTTGTATTTATATCAAAATAATAATAATAATGAAAAAATAATAATAATGTGATAATAATCATAAATAATATAATAAATGAAAATAAAGTAAAATATAACACTGCACACACCATACTACAAAATCTACAAGTGTATCCGGCATCTATAACGTGTGTTAACAAAAAGATATATACATATATGTATACAGATAGTATATGGAATACACTGAAACGCTTGGTTACATTTAATTATATCTCAGAACAGGGATTCCTATGATCTGTTAATCTACTATAAAGGGTGTGTATGAAAAGCCCTCGTTTAATCCAAACGGTGAGAGGGTTTTGAGCTTGTAAATCCAGAAGCTCTCCCTTTGTAGTAGTTTTTTGTCCAGATCGCCACCTCTTGGTCCAAGTATGACTCTTTCGATGCCACAAAATCTAATCCCCTCTGAAGACCCCCCCATGATGAAGTTTCAAATGTTTAGAAACTGGAGTGTCTATCAGTCTTCTGGGGTTAACTGAGTTCACATGTTCCCCTATTCTCAATTTGAATTTACAGGAAGTTTTCCCGACGTATAGTTTGTTACATGAGCATGTGAGTAGATATACAAGACCTTTAGACTGACAATTAAAAAAGTTTTTTGGGCGGAGCCTGGCTGTGGAGCTGATCAGACGTGGATAGCACGAGCTCCCGTCTGAAACTACAACTAATGCCAAATAACCCGGCTAACAAGCTACAAACTCCGATAAAATTGCACCACCCATGTAGAGGATGCAAAGGAGATTACAATGAAACCGCAAGTACGACTCTAGGACACCGGGAACTCGAGATATATCGCTGGGGCCTACTGCGACGCTTAGACCTGCAACCTGGGTAGAGACAAAGGCGAGGGTGAGGCGGCCGATCACCCAGCCCGAGACTCCCTAGAAACGGACCCTAAAGCTGCAGAGGACCACCCACGAGCCTCCCTCTCCCCCCCCCTTGCCGGTGAGGGATATCCCGGCACCAACAGCATACCGAGTGTCTGCCCCAAAGACTACCCGACCCAAGGACCACCGACTCCAATATGGCGGATGCCACGTGCCTATCGGCAGTTACGGGGGCCAGCGGAGATCCAGCGACTCACTCTCTGTCCAAACTCGACAAAATATTTGCTGCCTTCTGGGCTAAGATAACAGAGAGACAGCTGCACACTGCTTCAACTATGCTGACCACTCCTGCAAATATACCCCCAGAGACCTCCAGCCCTACGAGTGGACGCAGAACGGTCACTACCGGAGGCTCCGCTAAGAGGCGCAGACGGCGGCACCGGCAGAACAAGCGGCAACGAAGAGCCAGATCTCAACCCCACACTCACCTCCGCTTCAAGCGACCACGACTCCGGACGGGTGCCGAAGCGACCTGCCCAACAGGGAAGCGCCAACCCCCCCAACATGCAAACCTCTATCACCAAGGGTCGGAAGCATGGCTTCTACACGCACGCATGTCCTTGACACCACAGGGGATGGCGACTCCCAGGGGCTACAGGGCGAGCCCAGAGGGGATCGGATGAAGGTGACCGGGACAATTGTCAGGCATATCGCTGGACTTCCCCGACTATGCCCCCTGACGCACAAACTGCTTTCTGATTGCTGACTTAACTTAAAGTAACGACCATTAATCTGTTATACCCATACCTTTTGCTGAGGGATTGTCAAGTAATATTTTAAGTACTAGCTAACACAATCTAATGGGGCATCCTAAGCATAGTTAAAACTCACTTGATGGCTGTTGGTTTACCTGCATGAGAACACACTAGCAACTATGAATCTTTATACACCTTCTCACACATAGGCGTAAAAGGAAGTTTGCAATATACATGCTTGTCCTAGTATAATCTGTGTGAAAATATGCTCCAACATGATAATCTTCAACATATATATAACTACATAAAATTGTGCATTGTTAGCATATACCCCTGTTATGAATGTTTTGAAATAAGCACGTGGAATGCCGTCGGGGTACCACCTGCATGCTTGTTACACATATATGCACTGCAAAAAAAAAAAATTAAAAAAAAAAAAAAAAAGAGTTTTTTGTTTGATTATTTGGACTTTTGGTCTTTAATAGAAGTAACAGCCAGATTTTTTTATCACACGGCATTACACCATATATATATAATTTTTCCAGGCATTGTGACCATTCCCAGGACTATCTATATACTGGGACCAGTTGCAATTTCGTATTGTCTGTTGTATTTTACTATTAATATATATATAATTATATATATAAATATTAATATCAAATTACACGTAGACTGATACTGATTAAATATATATATAATTATTGTTATATATATATATATTTATATATAATATAAAAAAAATATGTAAATACGTTAAAAAATAAAATTAAAAAAATAATTAAAAAATATATAGATGTGTGTTATTTCGTTCTAACTGTATTGTGAAATTAATATATATATATATATCAAAATACACGTAGAACGAAATAATATATATATCTATATACATAAATATATACGTATATATCACTATATATACCTATATATAAATAAAAATATTTTTAAAAAATTATATAGATATATACATATATATACACATACGTATATATATACATATATTAATTATACATATATATTTATGTAATATTTTTACATAATTAGGTATCTTAATTAATTACAATTAGCAGGACCTGCATGACAACCCATGCCGAAAGTAAAGGGAATTTAAGTTGCTAGCACTATATTTAACCCTATAACTTTCCGAGACACCATAAAACCTGTACATGGGGGGTACTGTTCTACTCGGGAGACTTCGCTGAACACAAATATTAGTGTTTCAAAACAGTAAAATGTATTATAACGATGATATCGCCAGTAAAAGTGATGTTTTTTGCATTTTTCATGCACAAACAGCACTTACACGGACGATATTATTGCTGTGATACTTTTTACTGTTTTGAAACACAAATATTTGTGTTCAGCGAAGTCTCCCGAGTACAACAGTACCCCTCATGTACAGGTTTTATGTTGTTTTCAAAAGTTACAGCGTCAAATATAAGGCTTGCGTTTCATTTTTTCACATTAAAATTCGCCAGATTGGTTAGGTTGCCTTTGAGACCCTATGGTAGCCCAAGATTGAAAATTACCCCTATGATGGCATACTATTTGCAATAGTAGACAACCCAAGGTATTGCAAACGGGGTATGTCCAGTCTTTTTTTAGTAGCCACTTAGTCACAAACACTGGCCAAAATTGGCGTTTTTTGCATTTTTCACACACAAACAAATACTAACGCTAACTTTGGCCAGTATTTGTGACCAAATGGCTACTAAAAAAGACTGGACATACCCCATTTGCAATACCATGGGTTGTCTACTATTGCAAATGGTATGCCATTATGGGTGTAAATTTCATTCCTGGGCTACTTTACAGTCTCAAAGGCAACGTAACCAATCTGGCGAATTTCAGTTTCAAATGTAACGTGCTATATTTGACCCTGTAACTTCCCAAAACACCATAAAACCTGTACATAGGGGGTACTGTCTTACACGTGAGACTTTGCTGAATATAAATATGTGTATTTTATTGCAGTAAAAGCAAACAGTATTATGACATTGACCATTAAAATGTAATGTAGAACTAAAAAAATCAAAACAAATCGTATTTTCTCCCATATTTTTCATATTAAATTATGTTTCATAGCTAAATATTTGATATTAAATGAAAGCCCTGTTTCCCCTGAATAAAATTATATATAATAAGGGTGGGTGCATTTACTATGAAAGAGGTGAATTACGGTTGGACAAATGCCAGGTTTTGTTTACATTTTGTTTTGTTCACAACGTGTACATTTGGCTCTGTCCTTAAGGGGTTAAACAAACAAGGAGTTTAAACCAGCAAGGTAATTATGGTTTTCGAAGCTTGTTGCCTTTGGTAACTTTGAAAATGGGTGTAAGCAGGATTGGAGGTTTGACTCATTGCACATCTTTGTATAAGTATGCATGCCTAGATGAATCCGTCCAGGGTCCATGCCTTTGTGACAGGTGTGAGTGAGTGGGGGGGTGGAGCATAATTGTAATGACATACATGCTTGGACCCTTTTTGACAGTGTCATGAAAAGGAAGGAGCATAGTCATTATCACATATAGCGTTTTCACAGCTATGGTGTCAGGAATACATGTTTGTATTCCTGACACTTGAGCAAATTAAAGGAACATTCTGGTCACCATTTCAACTTAATCTAAATGAAAATGCTATGAGGCCAGGAATCCCTTGGGTGTTCTCCTTCCTTTAAGAGGTTAAACCTCTCTCAAATGGTTTAACCCAAAAAACTTCCCCCAGCTCCCGGTCGCTCAGTGGTATTCAGCTTCTGAAACTGAGTGTCAGGAAGTGCAGATTGAAGTCCGGCATGGGTGCTGCAGATTGGCTAGAGTGGTCAGTTGACGCTCTAAGCCAATCGCTAGTTCCTGGTCCATAATTGTTTTTTTTTACTTTTTTATGAATAGGGAGCTACTGATTGGCTTAGAGTGCCAGCTGACCACTCTATCCAAGCAGCGGCACCCCTACCCAGCTGCACTCTGTGCTTCCTGACACTCAGTAAAAAAAAGTGAACACATTAACACTGATATTTTTTTTCACCTGGGGGGATGAGAAGGTCCAAGGTTTCCCTGCCAGACCCAGGTACCAAAGCCTTATGATGTGGTGTCCAGAATAAAGTGGAGGGTTCTCTCCTCCTTTGCACCCTTCTGCTCCTTTCTCTTTCTCGTCCCTTTCTGCTCCTTTTCCTACTTTACTTTTGCGCTCCTTCAGCCCCTTTCAGCTCCTTGCTACCCTTTTCTGCTCCTTCTTCTGCTTTACCTTTGTGCTCCTTCTTATTCTTTCTGCTTCTTTACATTTGTGTTCCTTTTGTCCTATCCTGCTCCTTGCTGCCCCTTTCAGATCCTTACTGCTCCTTGCAG
Source organism: Pelobates cultripes (assembly GCA_933207985.1). Classification (NCBI taxonomy): domain Eukaryota; kingdom Metazoa; phylum Chordata; class Amphibia; order Anura; family Pelobatidae; genus Pelobates; species Pelobates cultripes. The sequence continues at coordinate 188,546,816 of OW240914.1, forward strand.
ACCCTTCCTCCGTCTTACTGCCCGTTTCTGCTTCTTGCTGATCCTTCCTGCCCCTTGCTGATCATTTCTGCTCCTTATCCTACTTTATCTTTGTGCTCCTTCTGCCCCTACCAGCTCATTGCTGACCCTTTCTGCTCCTTGATGTCCCTTCCTGCTCATTTCTGCTCCTTCTCCTACTTTACCTTTGTGCTCCTTCTGTCCCTTCCTGCTCCTTCTGTCCCTTCCTGCTCTGTGCTGGCATTTCCAGCTCCTTGCTGACTCTTTCTGCTCCTTGCTGTCCCTTCCTGCTCCTTGCTGCCCCATTCTGCACCTTCTCCTCCTTTACCATTGTGCTCCTTCTGCCCCTTTCTGCTCCTCGCTTTCACTTTCTGTTTATTTCTGCTCCTTCTCCTACTTTACCTTTGTGCTCCTTCTGATGCTTTCTGCTCCTTCGCCTTTTTGCTCCTTCTGTCTTTTCCTGCTCCTGCTGCCCCTTTCTGCTCCTTGCAGCCCCATCCTGCTAATTTTTGCTCCTTCTCCTACTTTATGTTTCTGCACCTTCTGCCCCTTTAAGCTCATTGCTGACCCTTTCTGCTCATTACTGTTCCTTCTCCTTTCTGCTCCTTCTTTTACTTTACCTTCCTGCTCCTTGCTGACCTTTCCTGTAGGCTGTCTCCACCATCCCTCACTTACCTGATCTATAGGCTGTCTCCCCCCCATTCCTCACTTACCTGATCTGTAGGTGGCTCAGGAGTATCTCTACTGGAGGAAGCTGTTTCTTCTAACCGTCATGGGAACAGCCCCTCTAGTCCGGGTGGGGTTGAGAATGTAAGAAAGGCTAGACAGGTTGTGGTGATAAGGGACTCTATTATTAAGAGAGTAGATAGGGTAATCTGCCGCTCTGATCTTGTCAACTGGACAGGTTGCTGTCTCCTGGTTGCTTGTGTCCAGCATGTTGCTGACAGAGTAGATGGATAATTTAGAGGGGCTTTGGTGTTGGTATCAATGACAGTCAGAAGGGTCCTAAAGAATGAGTTCAGGGAATTAGGAAGTAAATTGAACAAAGGGGCCTCCAAAGTGGTATTTTAAGAAATATTACCTAAAGAATAAAGGCAGCGAGAAACTAGGGAGGTCAATGCGTGGCTAAAGTCATGCTGTAGGAGTGAGTGTCTTGGCTTTTTAGAGCATTGGGACGATTTTGCACTTGGGTACAACCTTTATAGCCATGATGGATTGCACCTAAATGGAAGAGGGTCCGCAGTGCTGGGGGACAGGGTGGCTGGAAGGTTGGAGGAGATTTTAAATTAGTGGTGGGAGGAAGGATTCAGAAATCTCTAAAATAGACATAGGACAGAAAGGAGAAGAGCATTAGCTCAGCACAAGGGTGGTGGAGATGGGGGATGGTCAAGATTAGAAAAGAAGAGGTATGTAATAAAAAAAAATCACATAAAGTACAAATAACTAATTATAATAATACAGTTTGCTTACTAGTGCAAGGAGCCTAAATAAGAAAATGTGGGAACTAGATGCAATAGCATACATTAAGCACTAAGCAATATGATATAGGCATAACAGAAACATGGTGGGATAAGACACATGACTGGGCAGTTAACTTAAATGGTTAAACATTATTTAGGAACTATGCTTGTATTTCAATCATGAGTCAAGCCACTTCACTGCTCAAATATAAAATAATTGAAAATCACTGTTTAATAGATATAACCCAAATGAAAACATGCACTCATTTTATTAGGCATCTTTTCATTGGAGTTATATCTAAAAACAGCTTTCAAAAATTGCAGATCCCTTGTATGCTTCATTTGAAAGCCCTCCCCTTCTTCCCCAGCCCAGATTTTCTTTGACTGTCCAATCACAGACTTCCCAATGCAGCGTAAAGAGATGTCTTTGCAAGGCAGGTGCTCTGGGCCATTGCTGCCTTTTGAGTTTAGTGCAACTAAGCAATCTGAACCCACAAGTAACATCACCTGTTGTCTGCTTGAAAAGCTAGGTGGATGTAACCAGTATAATTTATAAAAGTTTTTATTTCTATTGAAATCTGCACTTTTTGCAAAATGAAAAAAAAATAGGAGACACTGCTGGAGTCTGTCCCGGGTAAGTCCCCCTCCCAAGACAGTCCCAGCAACTTGCTGGCCATGTGCTTTTAATATGTTCCCTCAGACTGTAACAGCCTGTTACAGTCCAAGGGAATTCAGCAGAGAGCTGCTGGGAGATGCTGGGGCTGTAGAGAGTTGCTGGGGGCTGTAGTGACTGCATTCAGGCTGCTGGGGGTGGGAGGGAGCACTGGCAGTCTCCCTTCTGATTTCCCAGCAGCTGCTCCTGCTCTGCCTCGCAGACGCAGGCTTAGCCCGGCGACCCAAGCCCCACCCTATGTTGTAACCTCGCCTTCCGCACGAAAGCTCCGCCCCTGCTTAGCAGCAGACCTTGCTGCAGGAGGAAGAGGCCCAAGAAGGATAACTGACCTCCAAGCAACAGCCTTCAGTGCCAGGTAGGCTTGAAATACTCAGCCTTGCATGTGTCTGCTAGTGAGAAAGCTTGTGTGTGTGTCTGCTAGTGAGAAAGCTTGTATGTGTGTGTGTGTGTGTGTCTGCTTGTGAGAAAGCTTGTGTGTGAGTCTGCTAGTGAGAAAGCTTGTATGTGTGTGTCTGCTTGTGAGAAAGTTTGTGTGTGAGCTTGTCTGTAGTGAGCTTGTGTGTGTGTGTGTGTGTGTGTATGTGTGTGTCAGTGCCCAGGCCGGCAGAGGAGACCTGTTTTCTTGCTGTGGGCCCTCTTAAGCCAGTAAGGAGATAAAAGATCCCAAAGGCCCTACGTTAGTGACAGAGACGGCTGGAGGACCTGGGAGGCAGAGCACTCCTCCCACAAGCATGCTGTGCGGAGCGTTGCCACGTGTTACCATGGCAATGCTCGGGCACAGCATTCTGCACACGGGATGAGTGAAGACAGTCTGCAGCCAGAGGAGTTCACCACAACCACAAAGCACCCCTCATACACAGCACTTCTGACACACACTCAGCACCCCTCACACACACACACTGCACCCCTCATGCACACACACTGCACCGCTCACACAGCACCCGTTACACACTGCACCCCTCACACACCCACACAGCACCCATAACACACATACAGCACTCCTGACACAAAGCACCTCTGACATACACAGCACCCTTCACACACACAGGAGCCATCGCACACTACACCCCTCACACACACACAGCACCCCTCACACACAGCACCCCTACACACAAACACATACACTGCATCCCTCAATGCAGTCTGTGTGTATTCAGCAGTCTGTGTGTGTCTATAGAGCAGCCTGTGTGTATTCAGCAGTCTCTCTGTGTATGTTCAGCAGTCTGTGTGCATTCAGCAGTCTCTCTTTGTGTATTCAGCAGTCTGTATGTATTCAGCCATCTGTGTGTGTGTTCAGCCGTCTGTGTGTGTGTGTATTCAGCCATCTGCGTGTGTATTCGGCCGTCTGTGTGCATTCAGCATTCTGTGTGTGTATTCGGTAGTATCTGTGTGTGTGTGTATTCAGTGTACTGTGTGTAAGTACTCAGCAATATGTCTGTGTATCCAGCAAGCTGTGTGTATTCAGCAGTCTGTGTGGTTTTAGTGTGTGGATTCATTGTACTGTGTGAATGTATTCAGCCGTCTGTCTGGGTGTACTCAGCCGTCTGTCTGGGTGTACACAGCCGTCTGTCTGGGTGTACTCAGCCGTCTCTTTCTGTGTATTCAGCAGTCTCTTTCTGTGTGTTTTTGTGTGTGTATTCAGTGTACAGTGTGTATGTCAGGGCCGGACTGGGGATTCCAAAGCAGCCCTGGAAAAAAAAAATCTATGCCAGCCCCATAAGTCATTGCGCCATATATTGTCGCATGTAATATGTAAGGCTATGTCTTGCCACCCTAGATGATTGAGATATATATATATATATATATATATATATATATATATATATATATATATATTTATTGCTTTTTCCAATATAAAATATTGGTCCTTTCAGAGTAAAATTTTTAATTATACAGTAAGCATACTCACATGCAGACACAGACAATCTCACTGACACAAGCAGATTGATACACAGCCTCATAGACAAACAATCTCACTGATATACATAAGGTCATTGACATAAAAACACAAGCCCACTCACTAGCAGGCGCGCACACACACACACACACACACACACAGCTTAATGTAGTGGTTCTGGTGTCTATAGCCTGTCCCTGCAGGCTTTTCAATGTAAACACTGACTTTTTAGAGAAAAGGCAGTGTTTACATTGCTTCCTAGTGACAGACACTCAGACGGTCACTAGAGGTGCTTCCTGTGTCAGTGCAGATTGGCTGAGATCATCAAACTTGATGATCTCAGCCGTAGAGGCAGGGCCAGTCGAGGGGAGACCAGCACGACATGGGGGGGGAAAAAAGGTGAGTAAAAACATACATACACACACACATACCATGACAGACACACACCATGACAGACACACACATACCATGCAAGACACACACACACCATGACAGACACACACCTTAAAAAAGACACACACACCTTGACACACACACACCATAACACGCGCTCAGCAGTCTGTGTGTGTGTATGTATTCAGCAGTCGGTGTGTGCGTGTATTCAGCAGTCTGTGTGTGAATGTGTTCAGCAGTCTGTGACTGTATTCAGTCTGTAGTGAGCTTGTGTCTTTCAGTAAGCGTGTCTGTAGTGGACATGTGTGTGCCAGTAAACTTGTATTTAGTAAGCTTGTGTGTGTCAGTGAGCCTCTATTTAGTCAGCTTGTGTGTGTCAGTGAGATTGTCTGTAGTAAACTTGTGTGTCACTGAGCTTGTCTGTAGTGAGCCTTGTGTGTCTATACTAGTGAGTTTGTCTGTTGTAAGCTTGTGTGTAAGTCAGAGTTTTGTCTGTCAGTAAGCCTATTTGTGTGTATCAGTGAGTTTGTGTTTTGTGTCAGTGAACTTATCTGTTTTTGAGCTTGTGTATCAGAGAGCTTGTGTGCTTACTGTATCAGTAAAGAGAGAATTGCATGGAATTGAGATAGGAAATTCAAACTTTAGGTTGAAATAGTGCACCTGAATGGGAGAATTTTTCCAACTCGCCTACTTTGGCCTTAAGTTTAAAATTACCATCCCAATTCCCTGTAATTTTCTCTTTATTGAGTAGACCCTGTAATCTGCACTATGATAAGTAGGCGGCGATTAATAATGTGGGTTGGACAAAGTAGGTGGAGCTTTGCGGCAGTGGATGTGGTACATTTCCAACCTAGTAATTGATATCTCAGCTACAAAGTGTCCCTGGAATTTTTTTCAAATGTTTACAACTATGTCTTTGCACATAAAACATTTCTGTAAGCTAAAGTTCTTTAGGGGTCTAGAGTGTCCCTTTAAGCAAGTGGAATGTGACGAGGAACATATGGAATTGCAAAAATTTCAAAAGGAACCGTTGTAGGTAAGAGGAACTGTGGATTATAGTCTATGTGAGGAAAAGAGTCTGTTACATATTGAGAAATGTTATTTATTTAAAATGCTGTTTTCCTATCTGTAACCTCAGTAATTGGTCAATTATTTTTTTAATGTTTTTTTGTCCAGAAACAATTTTTGTTTTTATTTCTATTTAATAATTCGCTATCTAGGCATACTGAAATGAAAATTACATTTACACATTACTTTCCAGGACACCCAAAATTCTGGGGATGGTTTCTGTGCAAACCTCTTGGTAGTGAAGTGGTTAAAGAACATATAAATTTGAGATTAAAGATGAAATTACAGTTCAGGCCTGGTTTTTAGATAACGTATTCTGAGATTGCTGGTGTTACCAGGAGAAAATAGGCTTCGGAAATTTAAACTGTGATCACTTTTATAATGGACCTTGACATCAAGTCAGAAGTCATTGATTGTGTTTACTAACACTATATTGTAATGCAGGCCTTAGAGTCAAGAGATCAAAATACTCAAAAAGAGAATACAGAACTGTGAGAGAATGCACGAGAAAAAAAGTTTGCACTCTAGTCACAAGAGGAAATTGTGTCAAGGCACCACCCCCTTTTTAAAAAGTCAAATCATTTTGGAGTGGTTTGACAAAACAGGGATCTCAGCCTAGCTCTCTCACCCTATGATTTGACCCAAACCTGGGTCATGCCCTGGAACCAAAATATGCCCTGTATTTGTCAAAACTGTTTGACACAATCCTGAAAACTACAACTTCCATGATGCTTTGTCATTCTAAAGACATGCAAAGCATCATGGGAATTATAGTTCTTTAGTACTGGGATCTACCTTTTGGGCACCCCTGCCCTACACCATTACCACTACAATGTTCCGTAATAAATATTGTTCTTGGAGTGCCTGTTTAAAGCCCAAGTAGATTATTTTCAGCTATCTTTTTGAAAGATGCTGTTACGGCACCCTCCGGCATAAAAGGGGTTAAAAGCCATTTAGTAGATCTTCCCTTCCAGAGACACAGGCACAGCTACTGCAGAACACCAAACTCCCGAACTGGATACAAGGGAATGCTCCAAACTCCCGAATTGGAACCATACGAAGTAGCTGCTAGCAGACGAACAGTAAAAGCACCCAAGCGCCTTACACTCCTGGCAATCAGTCTCTAACAGCATACAGTAAATCCCCCCAAGAACGAGACAAGGCTCCGTGTTGAGGGTCAAGCAATGATCAGCCAGAGCTGTGGGTTTATTGTTCTTATATGAACATTCTTACACATTAGTACCACCCACAGGGTTTTGTAAAACAACCAATAAAACACATACAATACACTCAGACACTCCCACACAAAATCCTCCCCTCTGCCAGTGATACAATTACCTTAAACAATGGGTTAATGTAATTATCACAAGCAGAGAAATACAGTTTTTCCACATTATTCATAACTTTAAAAGTATACATCACATAACTTACATTTTCAGAATCAGCATACTCCAGACACAAACATATGTCAAAATCATCCAAATTGGTCCAGTGGTTCAAAAGATAGATCGAAGTCCTTTGTGACCAAATGAAGCATGGCTTTTCTGCCCAAAACCAGTTCCACAGTCTTCTATCCTGGAGATAATTGAGAAGTAATCCAATTATCTCCAAGGACAGAGGCAAAACTCCATTGAACACCTGGTAGCAAAAGACACTAAAATACATAAAAATATATACCTGTGCAGCAATTGCATAAAACAGGTACATTCAACATATCCCCAGATAGCTTAGATCTGAGCGCACATTATTACTGAATGGCGCTCAGATCACATACATACAGTTCAATTGCCATGGAGCCAAAGTCTTTCACATAGTCTTTTGTTGTACAAATGGGCTCCATGGCATAGCTATCTGGGGTATCACTGTTCAAACAGGGCAAGTACCGAATGACCCAGATCTTGTGTCTTTGCAGGGGAAAAATCAAGCGTTTCAACATGGGGCCATAGTCTAAAGGCAGCAGGCGGGCAACCAGGCCCCTCCAATGCACAGTGGCGAGATTGGTCTCGTCACAGATGCCCTAAAAATATTTTAGTGCCAAAGATGTAAGGGTTCCATTCTTCAAATGCAATATAAAGTGTCAAACCTTTTTAAAATTAATTTTCTTCCAATGACCAGCTTGACCCTCTATATACTTATTAAAGTGTGAATGCAGCTCTGTATACCTGTTGATAAGTAAGCATCTTAAAAGAGAACTTGTTCATATGATTTTTCAAGCACCTTCTAACATCAACAATAAGGTACATGTTCTCTAAAGATCCAGTAAAGGACTCCTGTCAATTACATTCTCTAGGCGTATGTATAGTGAGTTAAAAATGTGTGATGTATTGACTTTTTCATCCTAGACAGCCTGTTGCCCTTTTCTTCATGATGTGCACTGATATATGTAGTGTCATCCTGAAGGCATATTTCAGGTTAATGTGTTAATCAATTTAGTCTTTATTTCTTAGTACCTATTTGTGAACTTTGAAGAAATCATTATAAACACCTTATTTATATAACCACTAAATAAATCTCACAAGTATGGTTTTACTACACCAACGTTTATGGAGCAGTTATTGTCATTAACTATTTCACTAACAAAACTGTACAGCAGAAAATTCAAAGAACAAAAAACTGTTTTTGCTGCATTCTAACAGATAGATTTGGGTTCTGGTGTCACTCAGAACAATAAACAGATGCATTTTGGTTGCTTTATCACTTTGCAAAATCTTGTATCTGGCAAGTAGATGATGTAACTCTACTTTTTACTAGTGCTTTTCTGGTGTTTTTCTTATTCAAAATTTTTATGTCCTTATCTGCACCAATTTTTTCCAAACAGCATTTTATCCGTCATATTTATTTTCAGCATTTTATTTTCCTTATTTTTGGTTCACAAATTTGTCACTGTAGAAAAGATGTGTAAATGTGCAGACACAGTGGTAGATTTTACGTATAAGGTAAGCAGCATTCATATTCTTCCTTTTTGGTTGATATGAAAGATAATCTTTTAAGTTGCAAATGTGCCTTTTTTTCCCCAGTAATATCAATAATATATCTTCTCAATGTACAATTTTAATCAATGATAAAATGTACAAAAAAGTTAAAAGAGAATAAAAAGTGGCAGAATTTTTTTTTTGGCACCCTACAGAAAAGAGGATACAAAGACACCACTGTATAAAGGTTGAAGTTATGACTTGACATATAACAAAAATGGCACATAAAATTGTAAAATTTAAAATGAACAACAATTTTATAAATTACTATTATTCTTATATTAGGTTGCAAATAATGTGTTATTAGTTGGGTGGGTGGGGTGGGGGGTAAGTGTAACAAGGTGACTCTGTGTGAGGGATGAGTGTTACAGGATGATTTTGAGGGAGTGATTGTGACAGAGTAAGTGTGTGTGGGGTGAGTGCAACATGCAATTTTACATTATGTCTAGGAATAGCACACTGATTGACTGGGAAGAAGCAGATATATGATTTAAAAAAAATCATATTTATCTTTTTTTCTGATTGCAGAATGAGACAACTGTATGATTCAAAGGCAAAGCCTTTGAATGAAACAGTTGTCCTAAAAGCATACATGTCCCTTTAACACTTATTCAGTGCAAATTTACTGTGTAGCATAATCTCAGCCAGTCCTTTGAAGGAATACAATTAAGGTCAATCAGAGAGATAGTACTCTTTAAATCAGATATTTGAGTTGCGACAACACATTCATCCCAAAATAAGTGTTACAATTCCAATAACTAGGCAACCTCCAGGCACATGAAGATACATACAGATAAGATATTATCTTCCATGACTCACAAAGTCACAAATGTACAGGCAATTAGATTACTATGAGAAAGTTTGTATATGAATTGCTAGAGTCACTTCTAGCACAAGCTTTCCAAAAAATATCTTTACGGTAACATTAACAGGGTATTTTAATCTTCTCAACATTTGTTATTCAACTTGAATAACTGTTCTATTGTTCTGTGATTCAGATTAGTTTAAAGGAACACTATAGCGTTAATAATACAAACATGTATTTCTATCTAGATGTGTCCCGACCACTGCATGCATGGGTTTGAAAAGTGAGTATTACTTTCAGACCTGCCCGTGCTGGCTGAGATCATCAACATGAGGAAGCATTGGGAGGCTAGTGCGCATGTGCGGCAATACGCTGCACTGCACCAATCAAACGCTGCTTTAGGAGCTTCATTTGATCTGTAACACAGTTTTACTCAGCGATTGCTGACAACAACCAGAGGCTTGTTAACAATGTAATATATACATTGTAGTTTCTACAGAATATCTATGTTTTACATTGCAGGCTTCAAAATTCAGGAGCACTGCACCCAGATCACTTAATTAAAACAGCTCACTAAAAACTAAACAAGCATGCTAAAGCAATTAATCTACTTCCATAAATACAAAAAAATGGGTCAAGTTCATATGTGTGCCAAAATAGTAAAAAATAAGTAAATAAAAACATGGTCAAATTGGAGTAATCTCACCAATTCCTACTGTATGTGTACAAAGGCAATCAGCTTGGCAGCCTACAGGCTTCATGAAGAGACTCCTTGGGAAGGCTGGGGGGCTACGTGCTTGGATTCTCCACCTCAAAGGGAGATGTTTTGGACTTGATGTCTGCTGTCACATGATGAGACTCAGCCAGCACATTGAGAGCCCATTTTGACCAAAACAAGCAAGAAAAACTTTGAAAACAAAAGTATGTTATAAACATACTATAACCACTTCTTACATTAACTTTAACCCTACATGCATTTAAACAGCTGCATACATTCACTATACACATAAATGTAAACACAATATGCACATATATACATTTATATATATATATGGTGTCAAATATAAATGCTTTATAGATGTTTTTAGGCCTGCATTGTCTAGTTTATTCAATATACTTACTTTATCTGCTTTATATTGGAGTTGGAGGGCTGGGGTGCCTTATAATTTCGTGCCTACCGGCACCTTACCTGTATATCTGGCCCTGTCAACTCCAGATGTGTAAATCTTCCAGGCATGTATAGTGCACTTTTCCAGCATTCTTAGGGATAAGACACTCATAGTAGGTGTGGAAAGCATAAGAAAGAAGAAGCATATTGTTCAAGTGGCTTTGTACGCTTTCACCTGCTTTAGCACAGCAACCTCTCCTCTTCCCCCCCCCGCCTTTATCTCCTGCATTGACACCAGACATGTACCCTCATAGGTACAGTGTGCTACGCCTACCCTGCTTTTACAGCACATTGGTTACTTTTACAACCTTTATATCTAACACTCTAGCAAACAGTTCGGCATCTTCATGCCTTTGTTTTCCACGGCTCCATCTGCTGTCTTTTCTTTAAGATATGTTATGCAGCCACTTATTTTAATAAAAATTTAAATGTGGTACTTATGGCTATTTGTGCCTTAATCTGTTGTAAATTGCTGCACCACTTTAAAAAAAAGAAAGAAGAAGCAGGTAAATATGAAGAAAAAAAAATCACAATTTCTGCAGAGTGAGGTATCTGTCTCTAAGCAATGTTAACTGTTACTTATTTGTGTGTATGTGTGCCTGTATGTATGTTAACCTGTGTCTGTGGGTATCTGTGTGTGTATCTGTGTACATGTCAGTGTGTACAGTGCACACACCCAGTGCACACATCCAGGCTTTCAAAGGCCAATGCTGCACACAAACACACTCCTGCATTCAAAAACCAACAGTGCACACAACTTTACCCTGCATTCAAACACCAACATTGCACACATATACACCACTGCATTGAAACACTAACACTACATACAACTGTATTCAAACATGAAATGCAAACACATCCCTGCATTCCAACGCCATTAACCCCTTAAAGACACGTGACATGTGTGACATGTCATGATTCCCTTTTATTCCAGAAGCTTGGTCCTTAAGGGGTTAATATACTATACCCCCATAGTTGAACACACACTCCACACACAAACTGCATGTGCCAATACTATGCACAGATACACCCTTGCATTCCAGTATCAACACTACAAATACACCCGTGTAATCAAACACCAACACTACACACAAATATACCACTGCATTCAAATAGCTCCAGAACAAATTAGTTTGACACCCCTGGCCCAGACTGTTTGTGGGAATATTTTGAAGTATTGCATGGGATGTTTGGTTTCTGGAAAAGACAACTACAGAGCAAGCTGTTAAACCCCATTTCCATCATTTGGTGTTTTGTTTTTGTACTTTTTGTGAGTTTAGATTAAAAATTATCTAAGTCAGCTATCTTTTCAGAATGGCTAGCTCTGTTTAAAATGTAAAATTAACAAACTAAATTAAATAAACCTGTTAGTCTTTGTTAGCAAATGGCTAATAAAAACCAGAAAACATATATTTTCACTGACTAAACACATGGCCGGATCTGAAAGATCTACCAACCAACGGGTCAGTTGAAGCAGAAGATCATGCAATTTGTCCATAAAGCTGTGATGCAATCCTTCTGCAACTTTCCAGTCACCTGGTTGATGTTTTTAGGTTGGCTTTAATCTGAGAGGCCACAATTATATGCGATGAAGCTACCTGTAGAAATTAGACATCCGAAAATAAATGTTACAAGTGAGGAAGATGGAGAAAATACGTGACTATTTCAAGTAAGACTTGCATTTTTCAAAATTACAATCGGAAATAGATGTAATACATATGGAAATTTGCATTAAAAAACGTTGTTTCTCATACTTTGTTCTCCTTATTTCATAAATTAAATCTTCTAAAATGACCATCTAAATTGAAGACAAGTGTATAAATTGAAAACACTGTTGCATTCTTTTTACGTGTAATGGATTAACAAAGGAATGTAATATTCCAATTGGATGGTCTAAAAAGCAACCAAGAAATAGTTTGCACACAGTAAGGCGACGAGTGTGGTTAGTGTATTAACAAAAAAAGCTAAAGATATTGCTCCAGTGCTGCTAATGTGCAAACAAGTTCACTTTGGTTTTCTCCAGTGTAAACGTAGACAACAAGCCTCCCAACAGTTCTAATTTTGGGGGCCAGTCATGATTTTGTGGTAATGCCCCATTGTCCTGATTTTGTTCTCTGGTGTCCACATCAGGGGACACCAGGGGACTGTGCTCTGGAATCATAGCATTGTCAGTCACGCAAGCACGGTGAATGGGCATTAGAACCATGCATTGGGCAATTCAGCAGTGCTCACTGCATGGTCATGAACTTTGCCGTAGCCATTTACACTAATCATTTCCTTAGATTGATATTTACCAAAGCAAAGATAGCATTGATTGATTCATGCACGAAAGCTGCTTCACTTAGCTAAAGTTGTTTCAGTGTCTACCATGTCCCTTTAAGACAGAATAGCATATAACTGTATTTGTGCGAACAAAATAATTAGCACAATAATTGAAATGCTACTCTTTAATGTACCACCATGTTAGTTACACCCAAAAGGTACCCTTTCAGTAACAAAAATAGAACCACACAATCTAACAGAAATTTTACACAAAGCCACTTCATTTTGTATTTTGTGAAAAACTAAATTGACTGTTTTTTAATGTGCAAGAATGGATGCATTTACAATTATAATGATTTCTCTGAAGTGCTTTTGTCAAATCAAGCTCCAAGCATAATGTTTTATGAGAAACTTTATACATGTTCTTTGCTGCAGGCTTTGGAATTCTCATACTTACTTAAAATAGTATACCGTGATGGCTTCTTTATGCAATGTATTTCGATTTCTTACTGAAATATTACAGGAACGCCCACATTCTATGTTTGTTTGTTTTTTTTTTTATTGATATCAAGGGATTATGAAAAGAAATTAGATAAATTACTATTGTTCATTTTTACCATACCAAAACCAATTATAGGGATGAACAAAATTGACATTGAAGCCCCCTAGCTGGGATTATGACTTCATCATCATCATAGCATGCAATGCCGAACAGAACAGAAATTAATGAGGGAGTTTGGTAGGTGCATTGAAGCAAAAATGAATATTGAAATACAAATATGGTACCTATTGCTTTAATAGAACGGGTATTCAGATCAATAATGTATATTTTCCAGTTTACACTGTTGGAGCTGGTGTGCCCATTCCACATGAGTGTCTTTAGTGGGTTTCTTAATATCCCGAAACTTCCTCCGGTACGCCTCTGAGGTGATGGCATACCGGGCTAGAATGGCCTGTTTCACCTTATTGTAGTCCCTACTATCCTCGTCTGGCACTGCCCGGTATGCTTCAGCGGCTCTCCCAGATAACCTCCCTGCTAGTAGGGGTACTCGGTCTGCATCGTTAATCTCATGCAGCAAACACAGTCTCTCAAAGTCCTGTAAATAGTCGTCAACACCACCGTCAGCCTCCACATAGCTTTTAAAGGCTTGATATGGGATTTTGGCTTTCCCTGGGAAAGTATTGACTGGCATTGCGGCTCTTTCACCGGCTTGTTGATTCCCTTGCGTTCTCCTAGACATGATGTACTCCTGTACATCACCGAAAAGCCTGTCAACCATCTCTGCAGATTGGGGTTCAGGGAATAAAGCCATTCATGCTCGGAATTCGGCTGTAAATTCGTGGGTTTCTCCTTCCATTTGAGGTGCTGCAGCAGCTGCGGCTCTGTCTCCTTCCATGAGCTCTGTAATTAGGACAGCCTTTGCCTTGTTACTGGCGATTGCTCCCCTTGCTTCCAGCAGCTCCTTTAATGTGCTCCGTTTTAGCAGGGCGTAATTTGTTCCCATTCACCGGCTGTTCGTGGGGTTTATTCGAATGAGCTAATTCCCAAATGGCTGCTCCTTGATTCGCTTTAAATTCTGCCGAATGTTGCTTTGCTGTGTAGATTCAATCCCGTCGCTTGCCACCAATTGTAGCGGAGAGGCAGTATAATCCACGATATCTCTGCTGGGTAACAGGAACAACAAAGGATAATCCAGGGAATCAGCATACAATAATCCAAACAGCACTGCAGTAACCCTTCCTTCCCAAGAACTAGACGACACATAGGCTCGGAGTCAACTGAGGTCTTTTAATTCAGCTCCACAATTTATACAAATCCCCATGCAAGGGGTTTCCTGAGTCCCCTCCCAGGGGCATTCCCATAGGGGACTTACAATACAGGACATTTCTACCATCAGGCACTGCTGCACGAGAGGGATCCTCCCACTGGAATATACCGTTAAGTGGATTATTCCTCCGTGCAGCAGAACTCACAATTCACATTAAATTCAATAACTCCACGAATATCTGGTTCATTTAAACGAATGGACGTTCGGTAGATAGCTGGGGTCTGAGCACATCATTCGTGAGATTACCGCTCAGATCCCAGCTAAAACAACCGAACGCCACACGAAAAACACATTATCTAACACATAGCCTTAAAATACCGATTACATATAAGGGAACAAAATACCGAATGTCCCGGACCTCCCGAACGGTTTGGAGGCTCAGCGGTGTTCGCGCCGTCGAGTAGCCGTTTTTAGTACCACGCGCTCGCCAACCAAACACCACTGAGGGAACTAAGGATCCAAGATGGCCGACCGCAGCATGGTCGGTAGTCGAACGACGGCCACCCAGGAGAGCCTCTAATTACCGATTGCAACATTGTTGCAATCGGTTAATAGGCGCCACACGCCTCTAAGTGTGTGGGCTATTAAATGATATTTTGTTCGGTTCCCGAACGGCCCGCAAAGGTGCCGTTCGTGAAACGAAGAGAATCAGCTATCTGCGTTTGGCAGATAGCCCAGGCAGGCAATACATTATTAACATTGCATTACAGTACATGCTGGAACACACAATAGGAACCCCATACTGGCAACCCTTAAAGAGGCAGTACAGAAATAATGTCCAAGTGGCTAGGTTTGCCACACCCTTCCTCTCATAATCCCCCCATTCTACCCCTTCTATTCATAATTGCCCCTCTACTCCTTCAATTCATAATCCCCCCCTCTACCCCTTCCATTCATAATCCTCCCCTGCTATCCCTTCCATTCATAATCCCCTCTACTCTTCCATTCATAATCCCCCGCCCCTTCCATTCATAATCATCCCCCCTCGGCCCCTTCCATTCATAATCATACCCCCTCGGCCCCTTTCATTCATAATCCTCCCGCCTTCCCCTTTCATTCATAATTCTCCCCCCTCTACCTCTTCCATTTATAATTCTCCCCCCTCTACCTCTTCCATTTATAATTCTCCCCCCTCTACCTCTTACATTTATAATCCTCCCCACCCCTACCCCTTCCATTCACAATCCTTCCCCCTATCCCTTTCATTCATAATTCTCCCCCCTCTATCCCTTCCATTCATAATTCTCCCCCATTTATCCCTTAAATTCATAATTCTCCGGATAATTCAACTGGATTGTGACTTTTCAACTCATTATATTAATTTTATCGGTAAATTGCAGATCACGAAATTGAGTCTAGAGCCTTGATTATATTTGGTTGGGGAGCAGAGCCTAGCACACCCATGTAAGAAGTCAGACCGTTCTAAAACGGGTTCACTACTTACATCGAGGAATGCTAGGGCACTCTGCAATCATAACAACCATGGTGAAAACTGTTTTTATTTTGTTACTGGACTTTCTTACGATTAGCATTAATTTTAAGCACTTCCTCACTGCAGGCTAGTAAAAATAGCCATTTTTGTGACATGAATTGATTTAGAAGACAAATTCGACTGGAATGTAAATAGGACATTCCCAGAGATGTTACTTTGCTCAGCTGCCATTTTACTTGGGGTCAGAAATGTGTGAATGACAATGTAACTGTGCACATATCTTTCTTTTTGCCAAAGTGACAATTTTCACCCCTTAAACTTTTTGTTTGTAAGGAAATCTACCACTAATTTTGAAGAAGAAAAAAAAAAAAAATCAGTTGTGTTCGTTAATTTTACAGTAAGCAGAAAAGAAAAAAATCGGTGCTTACAATTTAATCACTGTTAAAGATATGTTGCAAATTGGATCTGATTGCATAGGCATGACTCCACACTATTAAGTATTTTAGAATTAGCTAATGTTACAGACTCATAGTTGAAGTTTATTGTGTGGGCGCAAATGGCAGGTTTACGGCTCCTACAAATAAGCAATTAATTTGGAGTTGTCACAAAATAGATGGAAAAGGCAATTTATGCAGGAAGTTGTAAGCAATGAGATACATAGTGTAGGTGTAACTATATCTGTTTTAATAAATTAACCTGAATAGACAGGATATTTTTATTTTGTTTAGTTCCTATGTAACACTTATTCTACTGTATAGTTACCATTTTGAGTTCTAGGGTTGGAGATAACACAGAAGAACCTGTCACCTTAAAGCGAATCTCTTGCTTCCAGAGCAAGCGACAGTTTTGTGTTCCTACCCCTCAGTAAACACTATTAATGCATTTACCGGGAGGAATAAAGCAGAAGGGGTAAGTTACAATTACCTTGGCTAAAATTCTGTGCTGAGGTTACTTTCTTATCCATCATGCGCAAGCACATTATTATTATTATTATTTATAAAGCGCAAACAAATTCCATAGTGCTGTACAACAGGTGGTCTAACAGACATGTGATTGCAACAAGACGGATTTGAAACAAAGGATCAGAGGGTGTTGAGGACCCTGCTCAAGCGAGCGTACCATTCTAGAGGGAGTGGAGTAAAGTTTCACAAGAGGTAAGGATGTATTTAATGTACAAAAAAAACTTAGGTTACTAGAATAGTTTACCATGAAGGGTTGGTTTATTGGATGATACGGTTGCAAGAAAGGAAGCAGGGTGCATGTGTACTCCACTGATGAGGTTAACTCCTTTCTATTCTTTGCCAGACAATATTAATGAAAATGAAAACAAACTATAGAAAATGTTAAAATAATTTTAACACATCTTGTAGCCAAGTTTTCATTGCCTATTAGTTATTGCTAAAAATCTGCTTCTTCCACATTAAAAAATATTTATTGGGCATTGAAAGCAAACAAATTAGAAAACTGCTTTGTATTTTTATTCCCTCACCTCTTGTTTGTATTCCTGAAGAAAAACATTAATAAAATTCTTCAATGGCATCCCTGCCTATCTGCAAAACTGGATCCGGGACAGAAAGCCACACACCCTGCAGGAAGCGGATAACATGGCAGACGAGTTCCAGGACAATAGGAGAAATCAACCCGTACCAACCAGAGCCGTCATCCCCCCTGCAACAACCAGCACACCAGGGGGCCCCACACCTCACCAGCGACCAGGGGTAAGCCAGAATTCCTACCCCCCCAGGTATTCAGCACGCCCACCAATTCGGTGCCATACCTGCAACCAACAAGGGCACATTCAGAGAGACTGCCCACGGAATCGACCCCGACCCAGCTGGAATAATGCAGCACCAAGCAACCGTGCCGCAGTCCACAGTCTACAGGCCGAATCCTACCAAAACCCAGAGCTGGGGGCAACCCTGGAGGAACCACTAGGCACCCTACACGAGGTGAACCCCATCCAGGCCGCCTCCGATAATCGCCAAGGGCACCGCCAGGAAGTACATAAGGAGGGGAGAAAAGTACAAGGACTTCGTGACTCTGGGGCCACCCTAACACTAGTCCGAAGTCATTTGGTACCCAAGCCCAAGCTCACGGGAGACTGTGTGGCTGTGCGGGTGGCCGGGGGAGCCATTTACAAAGTACCAACGGCCAAGGTACATTTGAATTGGGGAGCGGGGCACGGGAATGTATATGTGGGGATGATGCAAGACTTGCCAGCGGATGTGATTTTGGGCAACGACTTGGGGGAGCTGACTTCAGCTTTTGTTCCACAGCCCACCATACAAGAAGCATATCCGGTTGTGACCCGACAACAGGCCCGCACCACAGCACCATCTGATCACTCTGAGGCTCAGGTAAGCAATGACCCTCCCCTACCCACTGCCATGCCATGGGCCAATTCCATAGAGTTTGGGTCAGAAGTGGCCCTAGATCCCTCGTTACAGGTGTATAAAGACCGCATTGATAAAGATCAAGCAGGGTTAGAGGGGGAAAGATATATCTGGGACAAAGGACTACTATACCGGTACGCAGAGAAGGTAGTGTCCGGGTCAATACCTTTACCCATTAAACAGCTCATAGTGCCTCGAAAATATAGGTTACAGTTGTTACGCATAGCCCATGATATCCCCCTGTCTGGACACTTAGGCATCAGTCGTACCAAGCACAGGCTGACCCAAAATTTCTTTTGGCCAGGTATTTCCCAGGATGTTAGGCGATATTGCCAGACCTGTGATACCTGCCAAAGGGTAGGCAAGAGAGGGGACAGATACAAAGCCCGACTACGGTCTCTGCCCATCATTGAAGAACCCTTCAGTAGGGTGGCAGTAGACATCATAGGACCCCTCGCCAAACCAAGCCCCTCCGGCAAGAAATATGTCTTGACCGTGGTAGATTACGCCACCCAATACCCCGAGGCAGTGGCATTAACTAACGTACACGCAGAAACGGTAGCCGAGGCCCTGATGAGAATATTCACCCGGGTAGGATTTCCCCGGGAGATTATCTCCGATAGAGGCACCCAGTTTACTGCTGAAGTAACCCATCAGCTCTGGAAGATATGTGGGATACAGCAAATCCTGAACTCCCCATATCACCCCCAGTCCAATGGGCTCTGTGAACGGTTTAACGGAACCCTTAAACAAATGATCCGCACGTTCATGGACACCCAAAAAGACAGATTATTGGATGGGTTCCAGGAGTATGCCTGCGCGTATCTTGACGATATCGCCATATTTAGCCACTCCTGGCAACAACATCTGGTCCACATAGGAGCCATACTAGACAGGATCCGAGAGGCCGGACTGACCCTAAAACCCAGCAAATGCCATATCGGTATGGCGAAAGTACAGTACCTAGGGCACCGGGAAGGGGGTGGGCAACAGAAACCAGAACCCGCTAAAATAGAGGCAGTCGCCCAATGGCCTACCCCTCGCACCAAGACCCAAGTGCTCGCTTTTTTAGGGACCGCAGGGTACTACCGGAAATTTGTGGCCAACTATAGCGCCCTTGCCAAACCCCTCACAGACCTGACCCGTAAGAATCTCCCTAAGCTAGTAGTCTGGGCCTCAGAGTGTGAGCAGGCGTTTCAACAGCTCAAGACGGCACTTGTTAATTCACCTGTACTTTCTGCTCCTGATCCAACTAAACGTTTTCTCGTCCACACAGACGCTTCTATGTTTGGATTGGGAGCAGTACTGAGCCAAGTTGGACCCGATGGCGGCGAGCACCCCGTAGCTTATCTAAGCCGAAAACTTTTACCCAGGGAAGTAAGCTACGCCGCCATTGAAAAAGAGTGCCTGGCTGTGGTGTGGGCCCTCAAAAAGTTGCAACCCTACTTATACGGACAACCCTTTACTTTACTCACGGATCACAACCCGTTGGTATGGCTGAACAGGGTGTCAGGAGACAATGCCAGGCTGCTGCGCTGTAGTTTGGCGCTGCAGCCTTTTGACTTTACAATCCACTACCGCCCTGGGAAGCAAAATGGCAACACCGACGGGTTGTCTAGACAAACAGACTTGGCGCCGTGATCCGTGAGTACTCTGAGCGGTAATCTCACGAATGATGCGCTCAGACCCCAGCTATCTACCGAATGTCCATTCGTTTAAATGAACCAGATATTCATGGAGTTATTGAATTTAATGTGAATTGTGAGTTCTGCTGCACGGAGGGATAATCCACTTAACGGTATATTCCAGTGGGAGGATCCCTCTCGTGCAGCAGTGCCTGATGGGAGAAATGTCCTGTATTGTAAGTCCCCCATGTAGTCCCCTCTGGGAATGCCCCTGGGAGGGGACTCAGGAAACCTCTTGCATGGGGACTTGTATAAATTGTGGAGCTGAATTAAAAGACCTCAGTTGACTCCCAGCCTATGTGTCGTCTAGTTCTTGGGAAGGAAGGGTTACTGCAGTGCTGTTTGGATTATTGTATGCTGATTCCCTGGATTATCCTTTGTTGTTCCTGTTACCCAGCGGAGATATCGTGGATTATACTGCCTCTCCACTACAAAGGGGTAGAAAGAGGGGATTATGAATGGAAGGGGGGTGGAGGAGGAATTATGAATGGAAGGGGTAGAGGAGGGGGAGCTATGAATGATATGGGTAGAGGGGGGTTATGAAAGGTAGGAGTAGAAGGGGGGATTATAAATGGAAGCGGTAGGGGAGGGAGCTATTAATGGAAGGGTTGGGTGAGCTAAGAATGGAAGGGGTAGGTAAATAAATTGTATACCTCACTGGACCATTAGGGATTGATAAACCCCTGAACAACCTAAAATTTTTAATTTCTACAGCAAAAAAAAAAAAGGTAAGCAGGAGTGGAGCACAGAAACATATAGTTTTTTAATGAATTTCAGAAATGCAAAATGAAATGGAGACGCTGGAGTTGCAACATATAAACAAAGCCACCTCACTAATAGCTCACACAGACCACACATCCATCACAAACATACATGTCACACACAGCACACTCAGCCACCACACACCCACATACATTTTACATTACGGAATCACACACACAAAACATTCAGCCATCACACATCCACATACATATTACACTCAGGAATCACACTCAGCCACACACATCCACATACATATTACGCTCTGGAATCACACACAGCACACTCAGCCATCACACACCCACATACATATTACTCAGTAATCACACACAGCCTTCACACACCCACATACATATTATACTCAGTAATCACACACAGCCTTCACACACCCACATACATATTACACTCAGTAATCACACACAGCACACTCAGCCACCATACACCCACATACATATTACACTCAGTAATCACACACAGCACACACCCACATATATATTACACTCAGGATTCACACACATCAATCACAAACAGCACACTCAACCATCACACACCCACATACATATTACTCAGGAATCACACAGCTCCCACACAATACACACATAACCTTACAGTCATAATGGGAAAAATCAATCCATAAAAACATTTAACGTATTTACATTTTGTGGAGTTTTGTTTTGTTAGGTATTCCACCTGCTGTAAACGCACATGTTGCTTTAATTACGTTACTTATTGGAACTGTGAATTGTGATAGAATCATTGTGCACATTACTATAAGTTGTATTGCTGCAGTAACTGAGGTATGTGTAATATGGTGTGAGATTTAATGCAATGAGGCCAGTACTATACTCACACCCACCAGACATTACTGTGAGTTTTATTACTGTGGAGTACTGATATTTTCATCTACTATACACATTACTGTAAGTCTTATTGCTGTGGAACTCTGTTAAAAAATTCATACACACTACACATTACTGTGAGTTTTAGTACTCTGGAGATCTGTGATACTCCTACACTGCACAGTACTGTGAGTTTTAGTGCAGTGGAGCTCTGTGATACTCATACACACTGCACATTATTCTGAGTTTTAGTGCTGAGGTGCAGGGTTACACCTAAGGGTTGACGAAGGGTTTATATGGTAAAGAACTTATATAAGATTTATACTATGTGGAACGGCACCTACAAAATGGGGAGGGCAAGCCAATACAGCTCCTCGCCAAGTGCGCTGCAGACCCTAGGTATGCATATGATCCTGAGTGCATGGACCAATTTTTTTGTATCAAATGATTGGCATATGCCACATTGGTCCATATATTCTTTCCACAGCAAATTAATTCCTTGCCAGTTAACACTTCCCCTGGCTCTCCAGAGACATCTTTACACCACAATATGAAGAGTGTATCCGAGACATAACATCAGCTTGGAGATCTGATGGAACAACTACTCGTATACCTTGGAATAAAACACCATCCAATATACTCAGTTCATTACGTACGTGGTAATATGGTAAAGCTTCTAGGGGTTCCTGCTCCTTTGCAATTTCTAGTTAAGTCTTGTCTTTATCCATGCTTTGTTGTATAGTGATAAGCCTCCTGTTTGAGATGGTTAGGTATTGGAGCATGTGTAAAGTTTCAATATAGTAATATACAGAGCCCTCCTTGTAGATGATCTCTACTCAACATGTATCTGATACATTCATCATGAAGCCATAACACCATTCACTGAAGACGCATGGGTGCTTTAAATAAGGGTTTCTTTATAATTCTTTCTAGGGGCTTATGGTCCAATTGTCCAGCTACTGTCTGCCATTATATGAATTGGTGGAATTATTCCATTCCAAAAAGGATAGCTATTAGCTTCTTTTCTATCTGTGCATAACTTTGCTCTGTCTCTGTTCTTGCTATGCTTGCAGAATCTATTGGTTGTTTACCTTGTATCCCTGATCTCTTTCCCTGATGCATCAGATCTAGTTCTAGTTTTAATGGCTCATCTGGGTTATAAAACTTAAGTACGGGTGCACTGCTGATTTTTGTATTTAATCTGCTGAAATTCCTCTTCATGCACCTCGGTCCACTCTCAGACTGCATTCTTCTGGGTTAATAAAAAAACAAAAAACAAAGAAGAATTCAGTGCTTGTAAAATACTGATACGGATGTAAGGTAGCTTAGTCACCAGATCCAGAATCTCTCTTATTCGTTATAGAATGGAGAAAACAGGAGGGTTGGTGTAGTGCCTAGGATGTCCTAACTAATAGAGAACTAATAGTGTATTATGTCAAATTTATTGGATAAAAAGTTATTAAAAGTAGTTCACTCACCCTTTTTAGGAGCTACAGTTAAACTCCCACTTGAACACTTGGGCGGAATGATCCCACCTAGGGATATAATGTGGTGCAGGATCTGTATGGTTCTTGTAGTGGGATATTTTCTTGTGGATATGTGGAAGAAAATAAAGACAGTAAAAGTGTGAGTGAACTACTTTTAATTACTTTTTATCCGATATATTTTACATAATAGTACAACAAGGAAAAGTGCTCTGTGTAAATTGGCGCTTAATACAGAATATAAATATATACACAGCAGCTCGATTTTACATAATACACGATTAGTTCTCTCCTTCTACATATATTCCAAGGACATCTTAGGTGCTACACACCAAACCTCCATGGACTGATACTGCACTAGTTCTGGAGCTCTCTTGGAACTTCAACCTTTCTTTAGACAGCTTAGCAGTTCTACCAATTTGCATACATTGTTTCAATGTGTCTCTCAGTAGACATTCCCTAATGCCACATACTATCCTGTACCTTACTAATGAGTATCTGATATTATAAAGTTGTAAGTGGCTTCCAGAGTACTCTTCCCTCTGATTCCGTGAAAAAAATATATCTTTCCACAGTCTCAGTTTGTTTTGGTTTACAATAATCCTTTAGTGCTTTCATTAGTTATTCTATTGAATGAGCAGCTACCCCTGAGAGAAGGTTGAATATCACATCTTTGCCTTTGTCCCCAAGTAAGTACAGGAACAGTTTTACAATCCTTCATCTCCTCTGGTTTGTCAGCTATGGTTAGGTCTGTGAATAGGATCATTTCTTCTTTCCATCTCTTCCATCTCTTCTCTTTCCATTCCATACCTGAAAATGAAGCAGGCCTTCTGTATCTTCATTTGGTGTAGTACTCAAATAATATCTGCTGCCACCAGCTGGCAGACCAGGTCCAAGCGCTGAAGCAGCAACTTACCTCCATGGAAAATAAAATGATGGATGCTGAAGCTTAAAGACTAACAAGGGTCCCGGAATCGGTGGCGCCAGCAGTCTTACCAACGTATATCCATGGCCTGTTCAAGGTGCTTGCACCGGACGTACTTGTATTAAGCTGACCCGCATGCGTCGAGTCCCAAAACCTGCCTTCCTTGCAGCAACAGTCCCGAGAGACGTGCTCTTGTGGGCTCATTATTTCCACATCAATGAGCTGATCCTACAATAAAACCGCTCCATGACAGAACTAACGAAAGAATACGTTACGGTGAAGGTATTTTCAGATCTCTCAGCATCAACCATGAGAAGACGCCGTTCATTCCAACAAATCATCAGTGCTTAAAGCGAATGACATTCGGTACAGGTGGGGATACCCTACGAAGCTCCTGATTGTGCGAAGCGGAGGAATTACAGCCATACAGACCCCTGAGGACGGTATGACAACTCTGAAATCCTGAGGCCTGCAACTACCCACAGCGGCACCATGCACAGGCAGTAGAATCCCACTGGAGTGGTAAGGGACTGCCCGCTAACTAATGGGACACTGTTACAGAATATCAGGACTCTTGCTTCATAATAAAGCCGCAAGTATAGACCTTACGGGTTTCGCAAAGTTATTCAAATGTTTTATTTTATGTTCTATTGTATGGTTTACATAGCTCAATACTGCGCTACCAATCTCATATAGCTGTACCCTAGATAACTGGCTAGTTAACATAATATGCCATACGGACAACCCCTTGACATGGGTACTACAATAGTTAGGAGACCCAAAAGGACCAGGGAAATAAATATCCTATGCACACTAGAACTAACTGGCACCCTCCGTTGGCAAGGGAATAGGCACCCCACGGCCAGTCCTCTGACCAGAGTATGCAGCAGTAGAGGAAAGCTAGGGTGGAAATCCCCACACAACATTAAGGCCTTTGAAGTTGACTCCCCAACTTAAGACCGTGAACCAGAGGAATGCCCAAAATTACAGTTTCTATACAAGTTAATTATTTGGGCAGACAAAAAAACTAGAGTACAGTCACCACACAGAAGGCGGAATAAGCGTACCCAATGTGCGCTACGATTACCTGGCAGCAAATATTATTCCCATAGTCACGGCACAAACCTAAACTACACCCTTGCAGTGGGGCATCACTTCTCTTCCATAATGTGGCTCCCCAACCACATGAGACCCAAAGGATTAAAAATGCTGCCCACAACAGCATTAACAATGCAGATCTGGGACATACATAGAGCCAAATTCTGTCTGACCAGAAAACACTCCCAGGCAATGACAGTTACTACCCTAGATTCCGTGATCCCTAATTTAAATTTCAGACTTTAGGAAAGGCACCACATCATATACATTACACAAATAACCCAAGGAGGTAAAGTCATAGACTTTGCACAGTTGCAAAAAGACTATAACCTGCCGAGCATCGCAAAGTTTTCATACCTCCAATTACGGGCATGGTTACTTAAACTTTATATACCAGCAACGAAACTTGTACATGGGCAACAGCTGACGAGCTTCGAGAAACACTTAACAAACAAAATGCCAGCAAATAAAACTATTTCCATGCTCTATGCAGGCTTGAACAGAGGCCAACCAATTCATAAACTACTGTTCATCCAGGCATGGGAACGAGAGCTAAATCTCACACATCAACTTCGAAGAAACTGTTTAACACCCAAAAAAAGCTTACCCTGTGCTCAAACCAAATAGAATTGTCCAGACAAATTTTGTACAGATGGTACTAGTGCCGGCACGTCTACACCGCATGAATTCTGGAGTCTCTGACAGATGCTGGAGATGCCAGGAGGGAATAGGAGACATGCTCCACATTTGGTGGACATGCCCAAGGTTATCAACATACTGGAAAAATGTAGCACAGCTCATGCGCTCCATAACAGGACTGAGCATCCCCCATACACCAGAGTGCTTTCTGCTGCAAAACTATCCTCCAGGACTCCCTAAAGCCAAGGGCGGACTGAGAGCCTTTGGGGCCCCCGGGCAAAATTAGATCCCAGGCCCTTTGAAGGCCAAATATACGTGCATTAAATAAATGTTAAATATAACTCATAATACGGCATTCCTTTGGATGTGTATATTGTGAAGATCTGTGTATCAATGCATGTTTGTATTTGAGTCTGTGTGAATGCACTTGTGCATGTCTGGATGACTACATGTGTTTTTTTGTATATAGTGTCTGTGTGAATGCATGTGACAGGTGACAGAGTGTATGAGGGAGAAGGTGACAGGTGGAAGAGTGTGGGAGGGTGTGGCAGAGTGAGGGAAGGAGGGGTTGAGTGGTGGCAGAGTGAGGGGGAGAGTGGGGATGACTGGTGACAGAGTGAGGGAGTGGGTGACTAGTGACAGAGGGAGGGAGAGGGTGTGACTAGTGACAGAGTTAGGGAATGGGTGACTAGTGGCAGAGTGGGGGAGGGAGGGGAGAGATGACTAGTGGCAAAGTGAGGGAGGGAAGAGGTGACTAGTGACAGAGTGAGGGGATGACTGGTGACAGAGTGAGGGGATGACTAGTGGTGACAGAGGGAGGGAGTGACTAGTGACAGAGGGAGGTAGTGACTAGTGACAGAGTGAGGGAGGGGGTGACTGTCACTAGTCACCCTTATCCCTCTCTCTGTCACTAGTCACTCCCTTCTTAACTCTGTCACTCCCTCCCTAACTCTGTCACTGTGAAGGAAGGGGTAACTGGTGACAGAGTGAGGGGATGACTGGTGACAGAGTGAGGGAAGGGATGACTAGTGGCAGAGTGAGGGAAGGAAGGGATGACTGGTGACAGAGTGAAGGAATGACTGGTGACAGAGTGAGAGAGGGGGTGACTAGTGACAGAGTTAGGAAGGGGGTGACACAGTGACAGAGTGAGGGAGGGGGTGACTAGTGACAGAGTGAAGGAGGTGGTGACTGTCACTAGTCACCCCATCCCTCCCTCTGTCACTAATCACCACCTCCCTCACTCTGTCACTAGTCACCCCCTCCTTCTCTCTGTCACTAATCACCACCTCCCACACTCTGTCACTAGTCACCCCCTCCCTCTCTCTGTCACTAGTCACACCCTCCCTCACTCTGTCACTATTCACACCCTTCCTCACTCTGTCACTAGAGTGAGGGGGTGACTAGTGACAGAGTGAGGGGGTGACAGGTGACAGAGTGAGGAAAGGGGTGACTAGTGGCAGAGTGAGGGAAGGAAGGGGTTACTAGTGACAGAGTGAGGGGATGACTGGTGACAGAGTGAGTGAGGGAGGGAGTGGGTGACCAGTGACAGAGGGAGGGGGTGACACAGTGACAGAGTGAGGGAGGGGGTGACTAGTGACAGAGTGAGGGAGGTGGTGACTGTCACTAGTCACTAGTCACCACCTCCCTCACTCTGTCCCTAGTCACCCCTCCCTCAGTCACTAGTCACCCCCTTCCTCACTCTGTCACTAGTCACCCCTTCCCTCCCTAACTCTGTCACTAGTCACCCCCTCCCTCATTCTGTCACTAGAGTGAGGGGGTGACTAGTGGCAGAGTGAGGGAGGGGGTGACTAGTGACAGTAAGGAAGGGGATGACTAGTGACAGAGTGAGAGAGGGGGTGACTAGTGACAGAGTGAGGGAGGGAGTGGGTGACTAGTGACAGAGTGAGGAAGGAGGTGACACAATGACAGAGGGAGGGAGGGGGAGACTAGTGACAGAGTGAAGGAGGTGGTGACTGTCACTAGTCACCTCATCCCTCCCTCTGTCACTAATCACAACCTCCCTCACCCTGTCACTAGTCACCCCCTCTCTCTCTCTGTCACTAGTCGCCCCCTCCCTCTCTCTGTCACTAATCACACCCTCCCTCTCTCTGTCACTAGTCACACCGTCCCTCACTCTGTCACTAGAGTGAAGGGGTGACAGGTGACAGAGTGAGGGAAGGGGTGACTAGTGGCAGAGTGAGGGGAAGACTGGTGACAGAGTGAGGGAGGTGGTGACTAGTGACAGAGTGAGGGAGGTGGTGACTGTCACTAGTCCCCACCTCCCTCACTTTGTCCCTAGTCACTCCTCCCTCTGTCACTAGTCACCCCCTTCCTCACTGTCACTAGTCACCCCCTCCCTCTCTGTGTCACTAGTCACACCCTCCCTCACTCTGTCACTAGAGTGAGGGGGTGACTAGTGACAGAGTGAGGGGGTGACAGGTGACAGAGGGAAGGGGTGACTAGTGGCAGAGTGAGGGAAGGAAGGGGTGACTAGTGACAGAGTGAGGAAGGGGGTGACACAGTGACAGAGTGAGGGAGGGGGTGACACAGTGACAGAGTGAAGGAGGTGGTGACTGTCACTAGTCACACCATCCCTCCCTCTGGCACTAATCACCACCTCCCTCACTCTGTCCCTAGTCACCCCTTCCCTCCCTCACTGGGAGGGAGGGGGTTACTAGTGACAGAGTGAGGGAGGGGGTTACTAGTGACACAGTGGGGGGGTGACTAGTGACAGAGTGAGGGGGTTACTAGTGACACAGTGGGGAGGGGTGACTAGTGACACAGTGAGGAGGGGTGACTAGTGACACAGTGAGGGGGGTGACTAGTGACACAGTGGGGGG
>OW240914.1:188575533-188592084 GCA_933207985.1 Pelobates cultripes
ACCAATACATAGAACAAAAACTGGTACCTAGAGGTATCCGTCCAGATATACTATTACCTGACAAAATCCAAACAGACGAACAATTAAATGAATGGAACACGATATTACTAGATTGTTCCTCAAAACTAATGACTTTACTAGTTAAACTTGAAACCACACATTTGGAATAAACTAAAAAAAATTACAAGATGAGATCACTCAAATAAAGAAGTTGAAAACAGATACTATCTTTTTGCCTATGGAAACAAAATTACAAAAAAAATATAGAACATTTTAGACAAAATCTAAAAGTAAAACAAAACAAAATTTCAAAGAGATTTCAAAGATTTTAAAGACGGTAATATCTTCTGTAAAAAAAAACAAAAAAAAACTAAATTTTCGTAGACATTTAAATAGTCATAGAGGATCTACATCTGTAGACACTGAGTGGTCAGACTCAGATACCAGTTCCACAAAATCACGACAAAGTCGCTATACCAACAGCAATCGCAACAGCGATCCTGCCCCTAATCATTCTCCTAATAGGAGTATCCTAAAACGCACTGATAAATCAGTCTCCTTTTTGGACATTCCGATTCCATTTGACACTAGCATGTCCATTGGTTTAAATACTTTTTTAGGACAGGACCCCCTCGCGAAACAGAGCTGGAGGTTGAGGGACAGGGATCGCTGGGCATACAAGAGACAGGGACGAGGACAGAGACTTTGACGCTAAACAAAATCATTAACCTCTCCGATTATCCCCTCCAACCACGTCATATCTCTTTGCTTAACCCCTTAAGGACTTAGCCAAATGTACACGTTGTGAACGAAACAAAATGTAAACAAAACCTGGCATTTGCGCTACATGTCTGTCCAACCGTAATTCACCTCTTTCATATTAAATGCACCCACCCTTATTATATATCATTTTATTCAGGGAAACAGGGCTTTCATTTAATATCAAATATTTAGCTATGAAACATAATTTAATATGAAAAAAATGGGAGAAAATACGATTTTTTTAGTTCTACATGACATTTTAACGGTCAGTGTCATAATACTGTTTGCTTTTACTGCAATAAAATACACATATTTATATTCAGTAAAGTCTCACGTGTAAGACAGTACCCCCTATGTACAGGTTTTATGGCGTTTTGGGAAGTTACAGGATCAAATATAGCACGTTACATTTGAAATTGAAATTCGCCAGATTGGTTACGTTGCCTTTGAGACTGTATAGTAGCCCGGGAATGAAATTTACACCCTTAATGGCATACCATTTGCAATAGTAGACAACCCAAGGTATTGCAAATGGGGTATGTCCAGTCTTTTTTAGTAGCCATTTGGTCACAAACACTGGCCAAAGTTAGCGTTAGTATTTGTTTGTGTGTGAAAAATGCAAAAAACGCCAATTTTGGCCAGTGTTTGTGACTAAGTGGCTACTAAAAAACACTGGACATACCCTGTTTGCAATACCTTGGGTTGTTTACTATTGCAAATGGTATGCCATCATAGGGGTAATTTTCATTCTTGGGCTACCATAGGGTCTCAAAGGCACCGTAACCAATCTGGCGAATTTTAATGTGAAAAAATGAAACGCAAGACTTATATTTGACGCTGTAATTTTTGAAAACACCATAAAACCTGTACATAAGGGGTACCGTTATACTCGGGAGACTTCGCTGAACACAAATATTTGTGTTTCAAAACAGTAAAAAGTATCACAGCAATAATATCGTCCGTGTAAGTGCTGTTTGTGCATGAAAAATGCAAAAAACGTCACTTTTACTGCCGATATCATCGTTGTAATACATTTTACTGTTTTGAAACACTAATATTTGTGTTCAGCGAAGACGCCCGAGTAGAACAGTACCCCCCATGTACAGGTTTTATGGTGTCTTGGAAAGTTATAGGGTTAAATATAGTGCTAGCCAATTAAATTCCCTTCACTTTCGGCATGGGTTGTCATGCAGGTCCCGCTAATTGTAATTAATTAAGATACCTAATTATGTAAAAATATTACATAAATATATATGTAGAATTAATATATGTATATATATATATAAATATGTGAATCTATATGTGTATATCTATATAATTTTTTAAAAATATTTATTTATATATAGGTATATATATAGTGATATATACGTATATATTTATGTATGTAGATATATATTATTTCGTTCTACGTGTATTTTGATATAAATATATATATATTAATATCACAATACAGTTAGAATGAAATAACACACATCTATATATTTTTTTATTAATTTTTTTAAATTATTTTTTAAATTTTATTTTTAACGTATTTACATATTTAATTTTTTTATATTATATATAAATATATATATAACAATAATTATATATATATTTAACCAGTATCAGTCTACGTGTAATTTGATATTAATATATATAAATAATTATATATATTAATAGTAAAATACACCTAGACGGTGTACGTGTGTGTATGTATATGTGTATATATATACTTAAATCATATATATATAATATATATATATATATGATTTAAGTATATATATATTTTTTTTTTACACTAATACATTTTATTTTCATTTTATTTCCAGCCAGCAGGGGGACCACCTGTAATTACAGGCAGCCCCCCTGCTGGCAATACAGAAGCCAGCTATCCCCGGCCATGTGATTGTGGGGTCCTCGCTAGGACCCCACTCTCACATGGCCGGGGGGCTTCGACGAGGACGGATGTGCCGCGGGGGGCTCCCTGGGAGTCCCCCCCACCGCGATCGCCGGCGTGGGACTGCCGGCGACCGCCGGCGACTGGGTAAGTAGGCAAAAACCGGAGGGCGTACAATTACGCCCGGCGGCGTTTAGAGCCGCCTATAATAGGGCGTAATTGTACGCACTCCGGTCTAAAGGGGTTAAAAGAAGAAAAACCTACCACAACAAGAGGACATAGTCTTAAATTAGAGGGGCAAAGGTTTAAAAATAATATCAGGCAGTATTACTTTACTGAGAGGGTAGTGGATGCATGGAATACCCTTCCAGCTGAAATGGTAGAGGTTAACACAGTAAAGGAGTTTAAGCATGCGTGGGATAGGCATAAGGCTATCCTAACTATAAGATAATGCCAGGGACTAATGAAAGTCCAATCAGGAGAAGGAGCACCTATTCAAACTGGGTTTGCGCTATTTTCCTGATGGGTTGGTGAAACTCCTCGACTCGCCGAGCACCGATTTGTGCACAGGGGTTTGCGCCCTTTCTCCTGATTGGGCGGCAAAACCCCTCTCCTACCTGAGCGCTGATTGCCGAGATTTGGTTCACGCCCTTTTTCCGGATTGGCTGTTGCTTGGTTTGAGTGCGAAGTGTGAATTCACTGGACCAAACCAAGCTGTGAAGCTGATTTCGGGGATGTACAGAGCCTCGAGTTCCAGACTTTATACGTTGGAAGGCCATACCTGAGAATAGGTAAGAAGGAAGAAGGATTATATAAAAGGGTGAAAGAGAGCTCACAAAAAAGATATACAATAATACTTATAAGAGAATGGTACAAAGTACCTCTAGATAATAGCTGCTAAACAAAAAAAGAACTTCACAAATTCAATGAATAAACTGTAAGATATTGTGTTGTCAGCGCTTAGTGAATAATCCCCTTAGATATAATCAGGGGTAAAGGTCTTAACAAATGTATCTATAATAATTAGAAACAGCAATAGCATACAGTGTTAAGAGTGTCAATATAACTGATAGTAACAATCAGATTGTAACAAAAAAATCTAAATTGTATCTCAGTCCAGTATAAAATATGTAGCAGGGTCCAAAGTGACAGGAGGTCCACAGTGTTGTTTGGGAACACAATCTTTGACTTTGAATCCCTTAAAAAAGACAGAAAATATATATAGTGCAATACTGTATTTAATGTCTTAAAACACCAATGGAATCCCCCTCCCCAACATAGGAACCCTTACAGAAGAAAAATGTGGTGCTTATCTCTAAGGACCACAATAAAAGCTTATCTGGCTTCAGTCTTATCTCTCCTCTGCTTCAAGGATGCGGTCCGGAGCTCACACTGAGGCTGGCTGTGGATTCAGTAAAAGTTCTCCTCTTTGTAATTCGGCCTCGGTTAGCATAAAAACTTGTCATGCAGAGTGTTGACAGCAAAACAAGATAAAATGCAGGATGATGGATCACCTAATCAACGCGTTTCGCCCCTCTTAGTGGCCTTTTTCAAGATAGGTGTTAAGTGTGCTAATCTGCAATTAAATACCTTTGCCGGGAAAAGCACATTTGAATTTTTAAAGAAACATGCATTTTTATACACAGGAAATCTTATAACAGGAAAAATGTCCTCATACTGATAGATTGTGGATTATACATCCTCCTAAATGCAGCAATACATAAAAACAATTTGTGCATACTGGAACAATTTATACACAATAAAACAGACTTATTTATACATGTTAAAACAAATCAATACTTGCTGTATATATATATCCTGAGGCTTCTCTGTTTATTCTAAAATGATATTAAAAATAATAAAAAAATATAATAATAATCAATACCCATCTCATTCTAAAATATATAAAAGCATACAAAAAATATATGTAAACAGATGTGTGTTTTAAGTTCATATTTTGAATGTTGTTGTACACTATATGCAAATAAGTTCTAATAATGGTGAAATATATATATATATATTGTCCAAACTTTCTTTATAGATATTAAGTGTATTTATAGTATATTTGCTAATTCCAGTTCCGCATTTAAGCCTGAAGGGGCTAAAGTTTTCAAATTATAGATCCAATACATTTCTCTTTAGGTTAAGATTTTGTTTAGTTCACCTCCCCTCCAAGGTATTTCTACTTTTTGAATACCAATATATTTAACCCCTTAAGGACACAGCTTCAGAAGCTTGTCTTACGCTTAATGACACAAGCAATTTTTGCATTTTCTTGCTGTATGCGTTCAACTGCAATTTGCATCTCTCTCGTTTATTGCACCGACACATATTATATACTGTTTTTTAAAGGACATAAAGGGCTTTAATTTGATGTAACATATATATATATAAATGCTTATTTATTATTTAAAAAATACAGAAAAATGCAAAAAAAAGAAAATTTTGTGTTTTTTTGTACAGTTTTT
Source organism: Pelobates cultripes (assembly GCA_933207985.1). Classification (NCBI taxonomy): domain Eukaryota; kingdom Metazoa; phylum Chordata; class Amphibia; order Anura; family Pelobatidae; genus Pelobates; species Pelobates cultripes. Next base: position 188,580,640 of record OW240914.1, read on the forward strand.
GCAATAATAATGTGTGCCTAATTAGTGCAGGTTAAAGAAAGTAATTAAAAATAAATTTATTTAGTTGTTCTGATTTACAAAATATATAATGTGTCTGGGATTTAAAGTTTTTTTTGGTAGTTACAGGTCATAAAGCACAAGGAGTAAAATAAACTTTTAATGTAGAGCGATTTTAGAATTTTGTATGTTTGTCTTGTAAGCTTAATAGCCATAAAAGAAAACAAAATTGCCACACAAAAGTATATATTTATATAAAGTAGACATCACAGGCTATTGTCCTAAGGTTTTTTTGACACTTTCTAAGTAGCCATTTCACCGCCAATCTCTGCTAAATATTGGAGTAAAATTTAGTTTTTTGGAGTTTTTGGCACACAAACTTATAACAAAGAACTTCCCATGTATATTTTGTAAAGTTGGTGTGTGCTATTCCTGTACAAAGTTTTATTTTGTGTTCAGTTACTTCTGCTGAGTACAACGATACCCCCATTGTATGTCTTTGGCACTATTTCGTGAAGCTACAGTGCCATATAGGAGACCTGTCCGTTTCAACATTTACAGTAGAATTTTGAGAGGCGGATTTAATGGGCCTATGCTTCAATTTGGGGTATTATAGCAGTTTGACTGTTCAAAAAAAACCCACAAAGGCCTACCATTTATAAAAGTAGACACTCCAGGGTATCTCATATGGTGCATATTGTGCCTTAACATGCCCCCATTTTTTCACCAATATATGCCAAAGTATGTGGTAAAAAATAATTTTGGGCATTTTTTACATACGGATTACATTTTTGCTGGGCATTTTGTACATTTCATATGTGCCACTAAGTTCAAACCCCCAAATTATGCTCAGCTAAGTCTTCTGAGTAAAACAATATGCCCAATGTATGACCTAGACACTATTTTGTGAAGTTACACTGCTATAAAAGAGACGTAACAAGTTAAGGTTTTTAAGTGTGAATTTTCATGGAGGGTTTTGATGCGTCCGTGCCCACTTTGGAGCACTTGAGCAGGCTACATATTACAACTACACCATAAAGGCATACCATTTCTTAAAGAACACATCCCAGGGTATTTCAAAAGGCATATTTTGAACCTTAGCGTGGGATAATTTTTCCGCTAGCTTGTACCAAGTGTAATGGTAATAAGCGTTTTTTTGCCTTTTTGACACACAAAGTAAATTTGCGCAGTACATTTTGCAAATCTTATGTGTGCTACGACTGTATAATACTTCATATGTTGCTCAGCTATGTCGGCTGAGTACATCAATACCCCCGTATGTACCTTTGCCAGGTATATGTGGACATCGGAGGGGCACATTTGGGACACAGCCATTCCAGTTAATTTCAAACTTTGAATTTTTACGCTGTGTCCATGTCCCATTTTAGAGTATTTTAAAAGGCTATATAATCCAATTACACCATAAAGGCATACCATTTCTTAAAGAAGACATCCCGGGGTAATTCAAAAGGCATATTTTGAACCTTAGCGTGGGATAATTTTTCCGCTAGCTTGTACCAAGTGTAGTGGTAATAAGCATTTTTTCTGCCTTTTTGACACACAAAGTGAGTTTGCGCAGTATATTTTGCAAACCTTATGTGTACTACGACTGTATACTACTTCATATGTTGCTCAGCTATGTCGGCTGAGTACATCAATACCCCCGTATGTACCTTTGCCAGGTTTATGTGGACATTGAAGGGGCACATTTGAGACACAGCCATTCCATTTTTTTTAAACTTTGAATTTTTACGCTGTGTCCATGTCCCATTTTAGAGTATTTTAAAAGGCTATATAATCCAATTACACCATAAAGGCATACCATTTCTTAAAGAAGACATCCCGGGGTAATTCAAAAGGCCTATTTTGAACCTTAGCGTGGGATAATTTTTCCGCTAGCTTGTACCAAGTGTAGTGGTAATAAGCATTTTTTCTGCCTTTTTGACACACAAAGTGAGTTTGCGCAGTATATTTTGCAAACCTTATGTGTACTACGACTGTATACTACTTCATATGTTGTTCAGCTATGTCGCTGAGTACAGCAATACCCCCGTATGTACCTTTGCCAGGTATAGGTGGACATTGAAGGGGCACATTTGAGACACAGCCAATCCAGTTTTTTCCAAACTTTGAATTTTTACGCTGTGTCCATGTCCCATTTTAGAGTATTTTACAAGGCTATATCATCCAATTACACCATAAAGGCATATCATTTCTTAAAGAAGACATCCCAGGGTAATTCAAAAGGCATATTTTGAACCTTAGCGTGGGATAATATTTCCGCTAGCTTGTACCAAGTGTAGTGGTAATGAGCATTTTTAAATGTATTTTTTTACTTTGTAAAACTTTTTTTACTTTGTAAAACCCATTTTTAAACTTTTTTTTTTACTTATTAAATGTTTTACACTATCTTAACTTTTTTTACACTTTTAATTTTTTTTCTAAACTTTTCTTTTACCGTTAACCCCTAACTAGCAGTAAGCAGCACTAACCGTAAATTCCCCATTTTCCCATAACTCCCACCCACCCCAGCTAGCAAAATATTTAATTATAAAATATTTAAATTAATTAATTAAATAAATGGAACCCCTGAGGGTTAAAAAAAATAAATAAAAGTTAATCCTCAGGGGTTAAAAAAATTAGATCACAGTATAATACTGTGATCTGTATTTTGATCACTGTAGGCAGTGATCAGCTGGCAGGGAAGGGGTTAATTTTTATTTAGACTGGGTGAAGGGGGTGGTATTTTATTTTTTTTTACTTAAACGTTACTAAAACATTTAAAAAAAATTTTTTTTTTACCTTTTTAAAGCTTATTTTAAAACTTTTTTTAACGTTAACCCCTAGTTAGCCTAACACCAAATTCCCCAATTCCCCACTAACTTCCACCCATCCCAGCTAGCTAAATATATAATTTTTTAAAATTTAAATTAATTAATAAAATAAATTTAACCCCTGAGGGTTAAAAAAAAAATAATTAACCCTCAGGGGTTAAAAAAAAAAAATCAGATGACATTAAAATGTATACCCTGCCAATTGATCACTGTAGTCAGTGATCAATTGGCAGGGAAGGGGTTAATTTTATTAAAACAGGGGCAGGGGGGGTGGGATTTAACTTTAATTTTTTTTTTTTTTACACAGGGAAGCAGATCAGCACTGATCCGTCTCCCTGCACTTCACACAGAACCCGGAAGTGCAGGGAGGCGGAAGGTGAGTATGTGGAGCACATGTGCTCGCTCTGACATGCTGTCAGAGCGAGCACCGGTGCTGGGGCAGCCCGATCGGGTGCTCCCGGTCTGCCTCTAATACAGAGGCAGACTGGAGCACCGTTAACCCCGCGATTGCCGCGATCGCGGCGATCTGGGGTTAACTTAAGAAAATGACGGAAATTTTCCGTCAACGGTCCTTAACTGAAGGACAAGGTTGACGGAAAATTTCCGTCCACGGTCGGGAAGGGGTTAAGGAGTGTTGGGTCACTATTGTGATGGGTTTTAAAGTGATTTGAAAGGGAGTGCTTATCAAAACCTCTTTTGATGTTATAGACATGTTCTCTAAGTCTGATTTTTAACACTCTTTTCATTTGTCCCACATATTGGAGGCCACAAGGGCACTCCAACATGTAGATCACTTGCTTCGTATTACAAGTAATACATTCTTTAATGTCAAATATTTATTTTGTGGCTGTTGATTTAAAGGTGGTATAATTTTCTCCCTTTGGATTTAGTTTGCATATATTACATGTACTGCATTTATAAAAACCATTTTTTCCTGTTAAAAAATGATTGTTTTTCACGGGTTTATTGTAGCTATGTACTCATTTATTTCTTCGTGTGGGTGCACCCCTAAACACAACCTTAGGTTTTTTAGGTAGGACTTCAACTAAAAACGGATCCTGACACAGTAAGTGCCAATGTTTTTGTATACTTTTTTTCAGGAAACCTGCCTGGGTGCTGTAGTTGAAAACTAGGGGGCAAAAATCTCCCATAGTATTATTTTGTTTTACCTCTTTGGCTAAAAGTGTTGAGCGTTCTATAGTTTGTATTTTCTGAACAGCTGCTACATATTTTATACTGGACTGAGATACAATTTAGATTTTTTTGTTACCATCTGATTGTTACTATCAGTTATATTGACACTCTTAACACTGTATGCTATTGCTGTTTCTAATTATTATAGATACATTTGTTAAGACCTTTACCCCTGATTATATCTAAGGGGATTATTCACTAAGCGCTGACAACACAATATCTTACAGTTTATTCGTTGAATTTGGGAAGTTCTTTTTTTGTTTAGCAGCTATTATCTAGAGGTACTTTGTACCATTCTCTTATAAGTATTATTGTATATCTTTTTTGTGCGCTCTCTTTCACCCTTTTATATACTCCTTCTTCCTTCTTACCTATTCTCAGGTATGGCCTTCCAACGTATAAGACCTTTACCCCTGATTATATCTAAGGGGATTATTCACTAAGCGCTGACAATACAATATCTTATAGAAGGAAGAAGGGTATAACATTTATTAGTATTTTTTAACATTTAAATAATTTTAAAAAGTCATATTTCTCCTCCACAAAAACATTGCACCCTTCACACACACGGTACCTCACACACACACACACACACACACACACATTGTACCCCTCACACAAACACACACACACACTGCACCCCTCACACACTCTCTATCCCTCATACACACACCCTCATACACACACAAACTGCTCCTCTTACACACACTGTACCCCTCACACACACTGCACCTCTCTCACACACACACTGCACTCCTCAGACATACACGCACACACTATATCCTTTACACACTGTATCCCTCACACACACACTGCACCTCTTGCACACACACAGTACTCCTCACACACATACACAAACGCACACACACTGTACCTCTCACATACACCACACCCCTCACACACAGTACACCCTTCACACACAGTACACCCCTCACACACATACTATACCCTTCACACACACATGCACACACTATACCCTTCACACACTGTACCCCCCCCACACACACATTATACCCTTCACACACTGTACCCTTCACACAGACACACACAACATACACACAAACACACACACTGTACCTCTCACATACACCGCACCCCTCTCACACACACACTGCACCCCTCACAGACACACACTGCACCTCTCACACACATATACTGAACCCCTCATACCTGTCACACACACTGCACCCCTGCTAAACACACTCTGGACCCCATATGCACACTAGATTCCTTGTATGCAAATCTATACACATATACATTACAGCCCCTATACACACTATGCCCACTACACACACACACACTATCTCATTCTCTACAGCCCCTAACCACAAATATTACACAACACCAATGAATCCGACCTATTTACACAAAACCCCACACTACAATCAGCTCATTCTATACACAAGCAGCTTCAAAGCACAATACACTTTCCTATAGCAAAGCATTGGATTTGCTGAGATCATAACGTTTGAGGAACTCACCCATAGTAAAGAACACATTCATAGGACTTCAAATAAAAAAGATAATGTCAATTGTTTCAGCTGTACAACAGCATACATTCACCAGTCCCATTACCAAACTTTTCTTAATATGTCAAGATAGTTGGACTGAAACATTTATAATACACAGTGCTGCTTTTTGTTCCAAGTCCCACCCTGCTACACTAGTACACAGGTCAAATTCCCCAGACTAATATGCACATTAGTCAACTCTACTATACCCCACTCCCTCTAGCATGTAAGCTCATTGAACATGGCCCTCAATACCTCTTTTCCTGTGCGTCAAAATTGTCTGGTTACAAATATGTGTCTGCTAGTACACCCATTGTACAGCACTATGGAACTTGTTGGCGCTTTATAAATAATAATAATAATAATAATATAATAACATAGAAACATAGAAACATAGAGTGTGCTATCTTATATATCTAAAACCTTATCTACTGAATGTTGCTTTACTGAAATGGTGTATCTACTAATTGTAGCTTTACTTATGTGGTGTATCTACTAAATATTGCTTTACTTATCCTTATTGTTATTATTTATATAGCGCCAACAAATTCCACAGCACTGTACAATGGGTGAACTAACAAACGTAATTGTAACCAGACAAGTTAGATGCACAGGAGGGAGAAATGTGACACATGAAGGGGCTGGGAGGGAGGAGGGTATGAGAAACATAGAGGGGCTGAGGGTGGAGAAGGAATGGGACACATGGAGGGGCTGTGGGGCAGGGGAAATGAGACACATGAAGGGGCTTTTGAGTCGAGGGAATGATACACATGGGTGGGGATGGGGGCATGGGAATGAGACACCAGGGGGGAATGAAACACCATGGGGTCGAGGGAATCATACACATGGGGGAGGGTGCCAGTGAATGAGACACCGTGGGGGGTGGGAGGGAGGGCAATTTTTTGCACCGGATCCAGGGGATTCTAGTTACGCCTCTGGGAGTGGGGTAAAGTGACACAAACGGTAAGGGTGAGAGAAGAGAAGTAGATGGGTAGAATAGTATTTACTGAAGACTTAGTGTGTTTTTTATGACAGTTGCAGAAGAGGAATCAATTTGGAGCTATTAACAGTTTAAACTGAAACACTTTCATGAAGAAGTGAGCTTTTAATGATTTTTTAAACGTGTGAAGACTTGATGAGCATCTAACAGAGAAGGGAATTGAGTTCCACAGGAATGGTGCAGCCCTAGAGAAGTCTTGAAGGCGAGCATCAGAGGAGAGAGTACAAAAAAAAAGGATAGACATAGGTCTTCGGCCTTGATGGGATATACTTGTGTATTAGGGAGGATAGATAGGTTGGATCATATGCATAATTGTTCATATGTCATACCTGATTTAGAGAAATCTCAGTGCAGTTTTGGAGTTACTGCAGGTACATCAAATGTGAATATATATGAATTTATTCATTAACTGTGCAAATTACTCTACCTATATAATGCAATTAAAAATGAATGACATAGTTTCAGCTACAATTACAGGCATACCCCGCTTTACATACACTCACATTACATACACTCGCGAGTACAGACATACTAGCGAGTATACTTAAAGGTGTCTCGCGAGGACAGACATTCCCACGCCTCTTCAGTTTGCGAGTGAACAGGAAATGGAAGGTTCTATTCTCGCCCGGAGCAGCTCAGTTCAGTGTCTTTTGAGCAAGAACTTTTCACACCTTCTGACATGGCACAGGTTAATCATCTCAAATGAATAATGCCTACTCCTAGCTGAACATATATATATATTTTTCTGCCCATACATTGTCCATATTCTGCAATCGTCTGCCATCCAGTGAAATGGTTTACCCTGCCAATTTCTATAACTTTGACTTAGCAGCTTAGCTGCATTAGCCACAATTCTGAGGATTCAAAGTTAAACGATAAATGCTTAAAGTGATGAAGAGATGTTTCTAAACAAAGTGTGCAACTAAGCTGCTAACAAATACAAATTGGCACTGTATTGGCAGAAAATGGCCCAGTGGGCAGGTTTTACTTTTCCTTCCAGTTTAAAGTTGTCAGATGAGTAAAATATTAAAGATAAATAGCACAATGTAGAATTTTTTTTTTTTTTTTTTTTTACTGTTTGTTTTAACTGAATAAAAGCCCAGTGGAAATCACTAAATAAATCACTGGAAATCTGCAGTTGCAGTATCAGTTATGCCTGTAAATGACTATTGCAATGCAGTACATGCATTGGGAAGTGAAAAAAAAGATATTGCTTCACTTTAAGTACATTTTCATTTTACATACATGCTCTGGTCCCATTGTGTATTTAAAAGTGGGGTATGTCTGTATTTACTTTTTACTTTAAATTTGTTTTAAAAAAATCACTTCCAAATACCAAACTTTGACATTTAGAAGCAGCATCGCCTTTAATGCTCCAGCATTTCAAAGATTAATGAAACATTATTTGCTCATTTAAAAAAAAAAAAAAAAAAATGTTATTTCTGAATCTCTTGTCAGAAATATTGAGAGATAAAGGATACTATATAATTTCTAATAACTCCCGATTTTTCTGTAAAGGATATGACAAAAAATATGAAAAATAGAAACTTTTGTACTTTGGCACAATTGCAATACTTTAGGTATCCAACATTAGCCATGTATAGGCTGTGTACACACATAGTTACATAGGCTGAAAAGAGACATGTGTCCATCAAGTTCAACCTTCCTCACATTTGTTTTTTGCAGTTGATGCAAAAGAAGGCAAAAAAAAACAACCAGTTTGAAGCATGTGATGGACCGCCTGGCACCCCAAACGGGTACCTCTGTCAATCGCTGCTTCATAGTATTGAGAGCACCATAAGAAATGTACAACACCATAACCACCGTAGACTCCACAAACCACCGCAGCTTGGTGTGGGGTCTCGCCGTTCTCCACCCACCCTGGACCCAAGACCAGGATCCAGCTTCCAGTGGGTAGACCTCTCCTAGTCCAGAAAGCGTAGCAGGAACAGCTCTTATAAGAGCTAGTGATTATACTCAGGGGAGTATTGTGATATAACAATCCCCAGAGTGAATATAGTTCTCCAATCCCCTAAACATGAGCCAAGACTTCATGAAGGGGTAAACAAATCTCAATTTAATGGGAGCCACACTTGGCTTTTTTTTGTGTCAATCATTTTTATTGAAGGTAATTTTTCAAATATTCCGTAGGCATACGGTAAGTAAAACGGTAAATGGTACAAGACATATAAAAAACAAGTAACAGAAACAATGCTCATATTTTCTACTCTCAAAATCTGGAGGTTGTCTACATACGAACCCATGCCCGCGGCTTAGGGTCTGTCGGTAAATGGTACAAGACATATATAAACAAGTAACAGAACAATGCTCATATTTTCTACAATCGAAATCTGGAGGTTGTCTACATACGAATCCATGCCTGCGGCTTGGGTAATATGAAGGTCAGTCAACCTTCGGTCAACCCGACAAGTGATTGCTGTGCTTTGTTTAACCCTGCGTCTCCATGTGCACCCCGAGGTGCATGTAGAATGTTTAAGTGTCAACTCTTATAGGTGGTCAGTCATGTTTTGGCATGTTGCGCTCTAAATCTTCCCCCTCAGAGAAGGGGAGTCAAACTAATTACTCACTAGGATTGTGTGGTCAGCCTTATACCTGTTGCCTCCACCCCAGCCGTTATGTCTAGGAGGGTGACCCCCCTTTTCGGCTGTGTCAGTATGGCCTGTCTGTGTCCTGTATGTCGTCCATGAACTGTGGGGTAGTGCGTCCGTCGGGGCATGTTCCAGACTAAGCCAGTCTGCTTCAGGGTCTCCGTGCTGGGTATAAGTTGAGAGATAGTACACACAAAGGGAGGGAAAGAGAGAAAGAAGAAGAAGAGAAGAGAGAGAAAAAAAAAAAAGAAAAGAGCACACTCCCCACACACCTCCCCCCTCAGGTCGGTTCCGCAGCCCCGCAACTCATGCCCCGTCTCTCGAGGTATACTGCCTCCAAGGATACCACGTCAGGGCGCACTTATCTGCGCGCTCTCGCATAGAGGCCGTCAGGATCTCCATGTCGTAGATGGTCTCCACCTTGTCTATCCATTGTCTAAGTGTGGGAACTGATGGACCTTTCCAGTGCAGGGGAATGAGGGCCTTTGCTGCGTTCAATAGGTGTATTGTCAGTGACTTTTTGTATGCCTGCGTTGGGGTGGGTGTATGGTGTAGAAGCATTGGCAGCGGCTGTAGGGGGATGTCGTCCCCTGTGATCTCCTTGATCTTTGCCTTGATCATTTGCCAGTATGGTTTGATACTAGGGCATGACCACCAGATGTGTAGGTTGGTGCCCCTTTCTAATCCGCATCTCCAACAATCGTCTGTGTCCGTCCCCTGTATGTGCCTCAGTGTGTCTGGTGTTCTGTACCATCGTGTTAACAGTTTGTAGCTGGTTTCCTGGAATTTCGAGCTAATTGAGCATTTATGTGTGAGGAGGAATATTTTGTCCCATTCTTGGTCCGTCAGCTGTGTACCCGTCTCCTCCTCCCATCTGCTCGTGAAGCCTAGTGGGCAACTATCCCCTGACTGCTGGAGCAGAGCATATAAGTGTGACACCCCATGGGTTAAATGTCGTCTGTCTGTGCACAGGCGTTCAAATTCCGTAAGTGTACGGTGGAGTTGAGTTCTCCCCGGGATTTTGGTATAGTAGGACCTAACCTGGTGATAGTGGAATTTGTCGAGAACAGTAGGTTGCCCGTCTGGCAATAAGTCCCCCAGCGATTGCAGCGTTCCCCCCGGACTCCACTGGCGTACATAGAACCAGGGGCGGACTGAGAGCCTTTGGGGCCCCCGGACAAAATTAGATCCCAGGCCCTTTGAAGGCCAAATATACGTGCATTAAATAAATGTTAAATATAACTCATAATACGGCATTCCTTTGGATGTGTATATTGTGAAGACCTGTGTATCAATGCATGTTTGTATTTGAGTCTGTGTGAATGTACTTGTGCATGTCTGGATGACTACATGTGCTTTTTGTATATAGTGTCTGTGTGAATGCATATGTGACAGGTGACAGAGTGTATGAGGGAGAAGGTGACAGGTGGAAGAGTGTGGGAGGTTGTGACAGGTGGCAGAGTGAGGGGGTACCTGGTGGCAGAGTGAGGGAAGGAGGGGTTGAGTGGTGGCAGAGTGAGGGGGAGACACAGTGAGTGGGGGTGACTGGTGACAGAGGGAGGGAGAGGGGGTGACTAGTGTCAGAGTTAGGGAATGGGTGACTAGTGGCAGAGTGGGGGAGGGAGGGAAGAGATGACTAGTGGCAAAGTGAGAGAGGGAAGAGGTGACTGGTGACAGAGGGAGGGAGTGACTGGTGACAGAGGGAGGGAGTGACTAGTGACAGAGAGAGGGAAGGGGTGACTGTCACTAGTCACCCCCTCACTCTGTCACTAGTCACCCCCTCTGTCCCTAGTCACCCCCTTCCTCACTCTGTCACTAGTCACCCCATCCCTCTCTCTGTCACTAGTCACCCCATCCCTCTCTCTGTCACTAGTCACCCCATCCCTAACTCTGTCACTGTGAAGGAAGGAAGGGGTGACTGGTGACAGAGTGAGGGGATGCCTGGTGACAGAGTGAGGGAAGGGATGACTAGTGGCAGAGTGAGGGAAGGAAGGGATGACTGGTGACAGAGTGAAGGAATGACTGGTGACAGAGTGAGAGAGGGGGTGACTAGTGAAAGAGTGAGAGGGGGTGACTAGTGACAGAGTGAGGGAGGGAGTGGGTGACTAGTGACAGAGTGAGGAAGGGGTGACACAGTGACAGAGTGAGGAAGGGGGTGACACAGTGACAGAGTGAAGGAGGTGGTGACTGTCACTAGTCACCCCATCCCTCCCTCTGTCACTAGTCACCCCTCCCTCACTCTGTCACTAGTCACCCACTCCCTCTCTCTGTCACTAGTCACACCCTCCCTCACTCTGTCA
>OW240914.1:188592184-188953527 GCA_933207985.1 Pelobates cultripes
CTAGTGAAAGAGTGAGGAGGGGTGACTAGTGACAGAGTGTGGAGGGGTGACTAGTGACACAGTGAAGGGGTGACTAGTGACACAGTGGGGGGGTGACTAGTGACAGTGAGGGGGGTGACTAGTGACAGTGGGTGACTAGTGACAGTGGGGGGGTGATTAGTGACAGTGAAGGGGGTGACTAACCCCTTAACCCTGACCTTAACAGAATGCATCCACCTAGTGGACACTAGCAGCCAACCAAAAAACTAAATCTGGAAAGTGACATGGGATCAATGGGACGAGTTCTTTAAACCCATAATTAAGACCATAAACCCATAACTAACTACTTCTCAGAAGCCTCGACAGCTGTGCCCATAGCGAAAGAACCATGTATGATGATTGAATGGAGCCTGTGTAATAACGCTCACACCATATCTCTCCTCCCACAATAAGCATTTCCCACCAAACCCTGATGGAGACTAACATCACACACGTGCGACATGCCCTGAGATCGAACTACATAGCAAGGGCAACTAGCTGATCATGGCAAGATCACACTACTCATTCTAGGCACTACTCCAAATTCTAAACTCTCTCCCCTCCTAACTACCACCCTCCTCCTCATTCTCTTCACCTTCTAAACCCACAATCATAAAATGTAAGTGTCCACAACAGTGTACTGAAACCTTGAAATATATTAACACTTTATATGATATAGACATTGAGATTGCTCAATGTATGTAAATGCCTTAATTACTTGGTGTCACGTATTCAGCCTCACCTTATGGTCTTAGCAATGGAAATTGCCTTCCTAGCAGTGATGGAGGTGCTGTTCAGCGGGCCGGCGCCGGTATGCCTGATTTCTGCGGCATATCTGTGGACACTGGCCGCTGCGGATCTACAGCATATTTAGCCCCACGTCCGCCCACGGTAATGTCAACGTGCATGTGACGTCAAGTAATAGACCCGCACGCAGGTTTTGGGCTCAAAATCCGATTATGGCCAATCGGATCTGCAAGAAGGTTATTTAAACTAATTTCTCCTTTCACTCATTGCCCTGTCATGGTTTCCCTTAGTCGGTTATCTGAGAGAGTGTTCCTGAGCGTTAATTTGTGGTTATTGACTTTGGCTTCGTTTTGACTTCCCTGTATTCTGGTATCCTTGACTTTCAGCTTTCCATCATCGTTGTGTCTCATTCTGTGTCCCTGACCTCGGCAAGTATTCTGAGTATTCTCTGGTACGTTAAGACTGGCCATTCTAAGACCCAGTAAGATGCTACCTTTAGTCCTAGGTGTGATACAATTCTGGGTGCTGGATCAACTAGTATCCTGACACTTGGATACCAATGTCGACATGTTGTTATGTTATTGCATATGATTGTGCAGCAAAAATTCATAATTGTTTTTTAAAAAATAGGTGCTCCCTGGCTGCCCAGGTCCCCCATTCACCTAAAACACTCAGCCGGTCAGGCGCAGCTGCTCAGTCCAGGTACCCCATTCCCCATGCGCACTCATTTGGCACTCAGGGAGCCTGTGGAATGTTAAAATTAAATAGGTACTTTGAGAAGCTGCTCCGAGAGGCCCTGTTGAGGCACCTACGGTGACAAACGGAGGAAGTGGCTCGGAAGGGCTTACACAAGCCGAAAGCATGGACCGGATGCGGGTCCTTCCTATACCCCAGTCCGAACAGGGATCTGCACCTGGGCACTGGTCTACACGCGGGAAGTGACATCCAGCTGGACGGGCCTCAAAATCAGCACATGGGGGCACTGACAGGTGAGTCTGTGGCAATGGGGACCCTCCAAACCAAGAAATTGTGATATCAGCTACTGAGCTAAGAGTGGGCTAAGGGGAATATCTTGCCAGGGTTGCAACAAGTTGAACACTCACTAGGTAGGGCGCAGCTCCTCAATCAGTGCTCGGTACAAGGTAAATATGGTACATGCCGTAAATATCAAAAGTAAAGTGCACAGGTGGGAGAGCTAGAGCTGCAGCTACACTGCAGTTACATTACATATACCAGTGCTTTGAATATTTAATAAAATATCAAAGTCGTTCTGTTTGATGTTTATTTATATTATTTCTTAATTTTGGGCTCAAAAAATAGGGGTAATTTTATACATGGGGCATCTTATACATGTAAAAATACAGTACACTCCTGCATTAACATTCAACATGAATACACCCTTACATTCACACATCAACATTTCATACATATTCACTCCTGCTTTTACAAACATCTACTCTACTCACTCATAGAACAATGCAGTTACACATTTACACATTTACACTACATGTAAGTAAACACGTCTGCATTTTATACTTTTTGGCACTACACAAATTGTACCGTAGTATTTACACACATCAACATTACATACACATACATTCCTAATTTGACACATAGAATGATAACAATGGCGGAACTACCATGGTCGCAGGTGTTGTAGGTGCATCTGGGCCCATCACTCCAGGGGGTCCGGCTGCCCTGTAGACCCCTCCTGATGCATCTTTTGCAGTGGCAGAACTACCAGGGTCACAACTGTTGCTATTGCAACTGGGCCATAGAGGCCTGCCTGTTAAGGGGTGCCCTTGCCAGCCTGAGGGCACCCATTACTGTTATTTTTGTATATTGCCGATTCAGAAGTGTACTTAAGAATTATTATGTTACTGATAGTTTGTCCTACTCAGTCCCAGTCCAGTCCTTCTCCTGCTTGGTCCACCCTGCCCAGTCTAATTCGTTGTATGCTTGTCTGTGCCTGTTTGTGTATGCCTGTCTGTTAATGGCTGTGTCTGTATCTAGACCTGCATCTGTGTGTACCTGTCAATGGCTGTATCCAGTCAGTGTGCCTGTGTTTGCCTGTATATACCTGTGTGTGCCTTCTTGTGTAAATCTCTGTCACTGTATGTGACTACCTGGGTGTGTTTGCACCTGTGTCTGTTTTGTAATTATAATTTATTATTATTACACACACAACCCCTACACAATTACACTCAGCCAACCGCAACACACACTCACTTTCAGCCAGACCCACATATACACACAATCACTCTCAGCTAACTCCACACATAAATATCATCCTCCATTAAGCACCTTAATCACACTCAGCCAAGTCCCACGCATAATCATACTCAACCCTTACCAGGGGAGGGCTGGCAGCCTTAAGCCTGGGGGGGCAAATCAGGTCAAGAGGCCCAATGCACCAAAGGGAGAGTAAAAACACTTTTCCCATATGATTGAAAGGGGGGCAGTCACCTAAACAGACATTCAATGACAGGCACACACACACTTGCTGATTTGACACACACTAAAAAACACACACTGACAGGCACACAGACACACACAGAAAGGCACATTGTTACGGGCATACTGACTCAGACAGACAGACATACTGACACACACACACACTCGCATACTGGCTGACACACACACAGACGAACTGGCACACACATAGACAGACATACTGACACAGACAGACAGACATACTGACACACACACACACAGACATACTGGCGCACACACACACACACACAGACATACTGACACACACAGAGACATACTGACACACACAAACATACTCATACACACACATACACCCAAACTTTACACTTTTAAAACCAGTAGACAGGGGCTGAGTAAATGGACAGGGCTGTAGTTGAGAGTATAAGCTGTAATTGGGGGTTTAGGAAATGTAGAAGGGAGAGAAAGGGGCTGAAGTAGGTTGATGGCTACAATTTGGGACAGGGGCTGTGGTGTGGGTGATATGGCTTGCAATTGGGGGAGAGGAGCTGTAGTGGGGATGTTATGGGCTGTAGTGGGGGGCATGGGTCTGAGGAAGGGGGCAGGAGCTGAGAGGGGGGAAAGGAGCAGGGAAAGGGTGGGATAGTGGCTGAGGGGGGGCATGGGCTGAGGAAGAGGGATAGGGGCTGAAGAAGGGGGTAGGGGCTGAAGAAGGGGACAGGAGCTGAGGAAAGGGACAGGGGCTGGGCAAAAGAGGACAGGGGCTGAGGAAGGGGACAGAGCTGAAGAAAGGGAAAGGGACAGGGGCTGAGCAAGGGGACAGAGGCTGAGCAAGGGGACAAGGCCTGAGGAGGGGACAAGGGCTGACTAAGGGGACAGGGGCTGAGGTGGGGGGACAGGGGCTGACTAAGGGAACAGGGCTGAGGAGGGGGGACAGGAGCTGTCTGAGGGGACAGGGCTGAGGAGGGGGGGCAGGGGCTGACTAAGGGGACAGGGCTGAGGAGGGGGGGGCATCGGCTGACTAAGGGAACAGGGCTGAGGAGGGGAATAAAAAAAAAAAACTAAAGTGTATTTCCCCCACTCCCTGAGTATTACCTTAGGCCAGGGAGGGGTGGGCAGCAGGGAGCAGGAAGCAGGAGCAGTCAGTGAAGTCGGCCTCTCCTGATGATGTCAGGCGGAGGGGGCGTGACTTCCTCTGCTCTTCTCCCAGACTCCCCAGCGGTCCAGTGAGAAGAGCTGTGCAAGTCACGCCCCCTCCTCCTGACATCATCAGGAGAGGCCGGCTGTTGCAGGCTGCAGGGAGAGAGGTAAGTTGAAAAATCCGAGTCCTCAGCCAGAGGCAGGGCCAGAGCCAGACGCAGATTCAGATTTTTCCTTTTTTTGCTGTATGCGGGCGGCCCTGGGTTTAGGGCGGCCTGGGGGGCAATTGCCTCCCTTCCCAGCCTGCCCCTGACCCTTACGCAATCACACACAGTGACCACAGATAACCCACTTAAGTCTGTTGCTTAGGGAAGAGCAAAGAGCCGGAGGGTCAACAAATCTTACACTGGGGCCTAGCTCATCCTAGTTAAGCCCCTGAATGATTAAATGAATATTAAATTATCAAAGGAATGTACACAGGGTTATTCATTAAAGTAATAATTGAAAGAAATTCAAAGTAAATGTCAAATGCCTAAGTAATCAAAATGAACAAGAAAATTGACTTCTAATTTTAATCACAAATTGATCGTAATACAGCTATTTAAGTCTATATTATAAATCTTTTCCCAGCAATTCTCACTTCAGAGAATAACCCTGAACATGTTTTTTTTTAAAGTTATATTTAACATTTACTTAATATTAGTTTTAGCTAATTTTGTTTGGGTGCCCAGAAGGCTGTCAGTCTGTCCCTGCTCACATTTGTAAATAACTCTGATTGTGTCTTTGCAATACCAGACGCAATGCTATCCTGTGGTTGTTAGCCATTAACTATTGTAAGTCAGCTGATTGTGCTTAACCATTTAAGTAAAATAAGTGATCAATGCCTCTATACCTTCTGACATTCATATTCTTAATCCTACGTTTATAGTTTCTTTGTTTAATTTAGTGCAGTAGGATTTGGGGAGTGATATAATATTTTTTTTCTTTTGCATAAAGGGTGAAACTAAATCAGTTCTGCAAGATTTGCTCTTAACGCCACACTACGTGAGCACAAACTATAATGCTGAGGTGTGATTAGACAATCACAAAAATGTCTTCCTGTTTTTATTTTAAACATTGGCAAGAATGCTGATGCATTCTGTGAACAGATGTAGTTATGCAACTTTTTTGTATATAAACAATTTAGTTTACTGTACTGCTTGCCTTTTGTTTTTATATGCTTACAAAGCTTGGGGAATTAATTTAAATGTTGTGCTGTAATGCTTAAATATTATAAAATTAATATGGTATACAAGATTAGATCTCCCTGTTATTTTAATGGACAGACTATGCTTTCAACCCCTTACTTCACAACTATGATATCTCCAAGAATTAAAGGGGCGCTGCTGTACATTTTAATGCAGAAGTTTTAGTGTGATGCTGCCATTTTTCTTTATATAGATAAACCATTTCTGGTTCTAAAAAATGGTAATGTGTACATTTGCCTGCAAATATGCATCTCATGACTGTCAGATTAACAGACCTTCTTCAGGTCCTTAGATTTAAAAAATATATATTTTTAAGACTTCACATTCATAGTTATTACACACAGTATGATGATGCAAAAAATGACTAATGCTTCTCTTAAGGAAGCATTGGGTTCAGTGCTTTTTTTTACGAGAAGCATTAGATAGGCAGATCATGTTTCCTTAATGCTTCTTTAGAAGAAGCAACCTGTTAGACTAAAGATCATCAGGATTGATTACAGTTGCAAGAAAAAGTATGTGAACCCTTTGGAATGATATGGATTTCTGCACAAATTGGTCATAAAATGTGATCTGATCACAACAATAGACAATCACAGTCTGCTTAAACTAATAACACACACACAAAGAATGAAATGTTGCCATGTTTTTAGTGAACACACCATTTAAACATTCACAGTGCAGGTGGAAAAAAGTATGTGAACCCCTAGACTAATGACATCTCCAAGAGCTAATTGGAGTGAGATGTCAGCAAACAGGAGTCCAATCAATGAGATGAGATTGGAGGTGTTGGTTACAGCTGCCCTGCCCTATAAAAAACACACACCAGTTCTGGGTTTGCTTTTCACAAGAAGCATTGTCTGATGTGAATGATGCCTCGCACAAAAGAGCTCTCAGAAGACCTACAATTAAGAATTGTTGACTTGCATAGAGCTGGAAAGGGTTATAAAAGTATCTCCATAAGCCTTACTGTTCATCAGTCCACGGTAACACAAATTGTCTATAAATGGAGAAAGTTCAGCACTGCTGCTACTCTCCCTAGGAGTGGCCGTCCTGTAAAGATGACTGCAAGAGCACAGCGCAGACTGCTCAATGAGGTGAAGAAGAATCCTAGAATGTCAGCTAAAGACTTACAAAAGTCACTGGCAAATGCTAATGTGACGAGAGCAATCTCGCCACATTGCATTGGAGAAGCCTGGTTGCTCGCCTGCTGCCTCTGGATTAAGGCCTCATGTTAAAAGACTTTGTTTCCCCTGCAGAAAAGACTTATTCATGCTTTTCTGCTCGGTGTTCGGTAGATTCAATCTACCGAACATCCGCACGAATGACTAGACCACCAGGGAGCTGGAGTGTGACGGCAATTGATCTCCCAGAAGCTGCGGTTAACCACAGCTTAATTGAGGAATCCTGGGTGGCCGCCATTCGTATAACGAACACGAGGTCGCGGCCATTTTAAACACGTGAACGTACAGCAGTGTTCGATGCCTATTTGCTTAATAATGTGCGCTCAGACCTGCATCGGAAAGCAGCAGCAAAGGTTCATAGAAAAGTCCCTAAAATCTTTAAAATTGTCATAACTCACAGACCCTCACTCCCTTATGTCTCTAAAACCCCTCATTGACTTGTTTTTTTCCCCATAGTACACACAATAATATTATTATTGCCATTTATATAGCGCCAACAGATTTCGTAGCGCTTTACAATATTATAAGAGGGGGGGATTTAACTATAAATAGGACAAGGGCAAGACCGAGTGATTAAAGAGTTTGAAGATGGAGAGCATGATCAACGGTGTCAAAGGCAGCAAAGAGATCAAGAAGAATTAGTATGGAGTAGTGGCCTTTGGATTTAGCTGCGATTAGGTCGTTAGTAACTTTGATAAGAGCAGTCTCAGTAGAGTGGAGGGAGCGGGAGCCAGATTGAAGAGGGTCAAGGAGAGAGTTGGAATTGAGGAAGTGAGACACACGGCTAAAGACAAGTCTTTCCAGAAGCCTTGAGGAAAAAGGGAGAAGGCATATGGGATGATAGTTAGAGGGGGAGGACGGATCAAGTGACGGTTTTCTTCAGGATAGGTACTACAGTGGCATTTTTAAGGTCAGCAGGGACAATGCCAAAAGAAAGCAGTTGAAGATGTGTGTAAAGGAAGGCACAAGACAAGGGGAGAGAGATCTGATAAGGTGAGATGGGACCGGATCGAACGGGCAAGAGGTGGGGTGAGAGGAAAGGAGAAGCACAGCCACCTCTTGTTCAGTAGCCGGGGAGAAAGTATGAAGGGTAGTAAAGGCATGATCTACGTGTGGTTGAGAAAGAGAAAGGCAGGGTGGGGTGAATTCTTTTCTTAGCTGTTCAATCTTGTTGGTAAAGTAGTTAGTTTGAGGGGTGGCCACAGCAGGGCAAAAGAGAGACTTAAAAGGTGTCAAAGTAATGCCTGGGATTGCGGGAGCATGAACTAATGAGAGAGGAAAAGTATGACTGTTTAGCGAGGGCAAGGGTTGTGCTGTATGAACATAATATGAATCTATGAAAGAGAAAGTCTGACTGGGTGTATAAACATTTCCTCTCTTTGCTAGGAGAATTTTCTTTTACTTAACAAAGTGGTTGTGAAAGACATATTGAGAGTACAATAGTTAGAAAAGAATGTTAAGGGAAGTGGTAACCGATAAGATTTATGTAGCAGAAACAAAAGAGATGATGGTGACTCTGGGATATATTTATTAAACTGTAAATTGTGGAGATTTAACAAGAAAATTAAACATTTTAAGCCAAAATTGCATTACTGGAAATATTCTTGGCTATTTTGACCTAAGATTTGCAATTTCTTGTTAATTCTGCTCAATTTCGAGTCTAATGTAAAAAAGTATTTCAAGAGAAACTGCAATGTTTACATTCAGGGTTAAGACTGCCTCAGGTCTTTCAGAAAGCCACTACAGGTGCTTTTTTCCGATTTGCATGGAGCTTAACTCAGTGAATCAATGCTGGACATCCATCTTGAAAATCCCAATAAAAAAAGCACAGATTCAGTGCCTTCCTATGCGCATTACTTTCCCCCCATCGGGTGTTAAGGCCTTGAATTAAGGCGTTGGAATCAGGTAAGTGAAAGAAAGAGTTTTAACCCTTTCATGGTCACTTGGATTGGGGGGGGGGGGACAGAGGCAGGGGGACAATATAGTGTTAGCAATCAGGGCCGCCACCAGAAATTTTGGGGCCCCTAACTGAGCTCAGGGTCTGGGCCCCTGGGGGCCCGCCTCCAAGACCGCCCACAGGGACTGCCTCCAAATCCCGCCCACAGGAATACACACAGACACAAACACATTCACTGATACAAAAGGACACAGATACATGCACACACACACATAAATACTAACAGACACACATACTGATACGCATACATACTGACACACACATACTGAGACATACACACATATACAGACACACAGGCGTACATAGTGACAGACAGACACATACTAACATACATACAGACACACATGCATAAGGACATACAGACAAAGACACATTCATAATGACATACAGACAGACAGATATACATTCATACTGGCATACAGACACTGACATCTATACACACATACATACACAGACAAACATTCATAATGACATACAGACATACATTTATACAGACAGACATACATGCATACAGACACTGACATCCATACATACACACATTCATAATGACATGCATACATACATAGACATACATACAGACATGCACACATACAGACATACATACAGACATACATACATACAGAGACATACATACATACAGGCATGCATACAGACAGACATACATACATGCATACAGACATACATACAGACATACATACATGCAAACAGACATACATACAGACAGACATGCATACAGACATACATAAACATACATACAGACACACACACAGCTCATTTTTTAGCCACCCTCCTGTTTCTTACCTTTTCTTTGCAGGAGGGTGGCTGGGGATGATGGGAGTCAGCACGGCTCTCCCTCTTCACTGCCTGGCGCTCCTCCCGCGCAGAGTGAGCTGGGAGGAAGTGACTACTTCTTCCCAGCAGCACTTGCACTACGGCTGCACTTTTTTTTAAAAGGGGCCCAGTCACGCTATACCACGGCCACAACGCTGACCGGGCCCCTGAAGATATAGGGCCCATCGGGTGGCCCTAAGTGCATGTGCCACCTGATGGGCCCCATCAGCGTGCGGTAGCCGGTGCAAGTGCACTGGCGGCAATTTCACCGCTACATGTGGGGCCCGGGCGGCCGGGCCACCCAGGGCCCATGACAACCGTCATGGTTGTCACCCTCTGATGGCGGCCCTGTTTGCAATACAGTTTTGTAATCCTAACACTATTGTGTTTATTTAAGGAATTTTACTTATGGAGATCGGGGTATTAAAATGTTGTTTGCACTGCAAGATCGGTCTAACTTAATGAATTCCAAGGTCCCAAATAATTTTATCAGTGTTACTTTTACCTAGGGATGCACCCTGGCATGTATTTTCCTGGCACAGTAGGTATTTGAGGCTATCGGGCCACTGCCAGTTTATTAAAAATGCCAGGCAATGCAGAGACCAGTATTTTTCTCAGACTGCACTTTGAGTATAGTGAGAGAAATTGAGCCAGAATACTGACCTCTAGTACTTATTGGCATGTACACACATTGCTATATACGCACAATAACATACACAAGCCCCCACTCATGACACATATTGCAACACACTCACAATATTCACACTGCTATACATGCAGACACAGTAAACACACACTGCTACACACAAATGATGATACAGTAAACACACATTGCTATACACAAACACTCATAGTATACACATAATACTATACACACAGGCATGCAGACACAGTAAACACACACTAATATACACACACTCATTCACACAGCACACAATATTACACACATACAGTTGTACTCAAAGGTTTTCATACCCTTGGAGAATTGGTAATATATGTTCCATTTTTAAAGAAAACGTGAGTGAGCAGGCAAAACACATTTCTTTTATTTTTTATAGGATTCATATTCAACTGTAGGTTATAACAGAATGGCACATAAAACAAAACAAAACATAACATGGCAACAAAGAAAAAAAAAAATGAAATTACCCCTGTTCAAAAGTCTGAATACCCTTAGTCCTTAATACTGTGTATTTCCCCCTTTAGTATCAATGACAGTTTGCAGTCTTTTGTAATAGTTGTCTATGA
This sequence comes from Pelobates cultripes, assembly GCA_933207985.1. Lineage (NCBI taxonomy): Eukaryota > Metazoa > Chordata > Amphibia > Anura > Pelobatidae > Pelobates > Pelobates cultripes. The sequence continues at coordinate 188,603,005 of OW240914.1, forward strand.
GGCCCTTAAAGGACCACTCTAGGCACCCAGACCACTTCAACTTAATGAAGTGGTCTGGGTGCCAGGTCCTTCTAGGGTTAACCCATTTTTTTATAAACAGCAGTTTCATAGAAACTGCTATGTTTATCAATGGGTTAAGCCTTCCTCCAAATCCTCTAGTGGCTGTCTCATTGACAGCCGCTAGAGGCGCTTGCGTGCTTCTCACTGTGAAAATCACAGTGAGAGCACACAAACATCCATAGGAAAGCATTATGAATGCTTTCCTATGCGACCGGCTGAATGCGCGCGCAGCTCTTGCTGCGCGTGCGCATTCAGCCGATGGGGCGGATCGGAGGAGAGGAGGCAGAGAGCTCCCCGCCCAGCACTGGAAAAAGGTAAGTTTTTACCCCTTTCCCCCTTCCAGAGCCAGGCGGGAGAGGGACCCTGAGGGTGGGTGCACCCTCAGGGCACTATAGTGCCAGGAAAATGAGTATGTTTTCCTGGCACTGTAGTGGTCCTTTAATTCTTGCAGCTGCCCATTCGTCTTGGCAAAATGCCTAAAGGTCATGCAAAGATTTTGGTCGTCCTGCATGAACCGCATATTTGAGATCTCTCCATAGTGGCTCAATGATAGGTCAGGAGACTGTGATGGCCAGAACCTTTTTCTGCTGTAACCACTGAAGGGTCAACTTGGCCTTGTGCTTAGGGTCATTGTCATACTGGAAAGTCCAAGAGCGTTTAATGTGCAGCCTTCGTGCAAAAGAATGTAAATTGTCTGCCGGTATTTTCTGAAAACATGCTGCATTCATTTTGCCATGAATTTTCCCAAGGTTCCCAGTACCTTTAGAGCTCACACACCCTCAAAACATCAGTGGGTCACCACCATGCTTCACAGTGGGGATGGTATTCATTTCACTATAGGCCTTGTAGACCCCTCTCCAAACATAGCGCTTAAGGTTGTGACCATAAAGCCCTATTTTGGTCTCGTCACTCCAAATTACAGTGTCTCAGAAGCTGTGAGGCATGTCAAGGTGTTGTCGGGCATATTATAACCAGGTTTTTTTGTGGCATTGGCGCAGTAAAGGCTTCTTTCTGGCAACTCGACCATGCAGCTCATTTTTGTTCAAGTATCATCGTATTGTGCTCCTTGAAACAACCACACTGTCTTTTTCCAGTGCAGCCTGTTTTTCTCTTGAGGTTACCTTGAGGTATTCCCGAACAATTTTTCTGGCAGTTGTGGCTGAAATATTTCATGGTTTACCTGACCTTGGCTTGGTATCAAGAGATTCACACATTTTCCACTTCTTAATAAGTGATTGAACAGTACTGACCTGCATTTCAAGGCTTTGGATATTTTTTATTTCCTTTTCTATCTTTATAAAGTTCCATTACCTTGTTACTCAGGTCTTTTGACCGTTCTTTTCTGCTCCCCATGGCTCAGTATCTACCCTGCTCAGTCAATCCGAGAGCAAACACACTCATTAACAATTTATACACAGACTCTAATTGCAATTTAAAAAGCTACAGGTGTGGGAAATTAACTTTTAATTGCCATTTTAACCTGTGTGTGCCACCTTGTGTGTCTGTAACAAGGCCAAACATGCAAGGGTATGTAAACTTTTGATCAGGGCCATTTGGGTGATGATTTAAAAAAAGAGCTAAACAACTGTGATAATAAATGGCTTCATATGATCACTATTCTTCAATCAAATACTTTTTTTTTTTTTTGCATGATCAGTCATATTTTCAAAATCTATGTCAAAATTTCACAATTTCTGCCAGGGTATGCAAACGTTTGAGCATAACTGTATTAAGACACAGTATACATACAAACCACAATGCCACAAGCATACAATATACACACTGACACACACTCTCAGTGTACACACACAGTGCTACACGCACAGTCAGACATAGCACACATTGTAAGTAGTGATTTAGGGAAATTTCCCCTACTAAATTATATTTTTAATATGTCACTTCCTGTGAAGGAACATAACATCTAGTTAGCTTCCTGTGATCATGTCATCATGTCCTGTGATATCACACATATATAATTATGCAAGTTAGCAAGGCTAGTATCTTTTTCCAAGAAAGGTGACAGCCACAAATTTTACCTTCGTGCAATCTGGGCAAACGCTCAGCAGGAGCGTAGACATAATACTTGTGCTGACATCTAACAGTCAGAACATCTTTGTTTTCCTGGTACTATAGTTTCTGTTTACATTGACACTATAGTCACCAGAACACCTACAGCTTGTATTTGTTCTGGTGAGTAGAACCATTCCCTTCAGGATTTTTGCAGTAAACATTGTCTTTTCAGAGAAAATGCAGTGTTTTCATTACAGCCTAGGGATACCTTCACTGGCCACTCTTTAAATGGCTACTAGTGGTGCTTCCTGGGACAGCACTACCATTCAGTGTCTACATACTCTGCATGTAGGCACTGAGATTTCCTCATAGAGATGCATTGATTCAGTAGATCTCTATAAGATGCTGATTGTCCAGGGCTGTGTTTGACTTTTGCTGGATCTGTCCCTGATCTGCCTCCTTGACAGTCTCAGCCAATCCTATGGGAAAGCATTGTGATTAGCTCACAGAATCACTTCTTTTTTTTTAAATTCTTTATTTTTGAAAGTGCAAGTTTAAACACAAAAGCAGGCAGTGTCACAACAACAGCTGCGTGCACAGTAAATGAAGACATAGTGAAACAGCGGTGTGACAGACTGTAGCAGGTAGTAGCACAATTTTACAATGTATCTTGAGTATTACAAGAGCTAGAAGTGGATATATAACAGGTTAGAATATATTAGGTTGTGTAACCTTGCCTGTGCCACTTCTTGGTGGCCTATGAGGCTGTGTTGTCAACTGTCCCTGTCTTCCTTAGCTTGGGGTAGGGTTGGGGACAAGCTCTAGGGACGTGTGCGCTATAGCGGCTAGATGTCACGTATTCATCCGCTTATAGAAATGTGGTTAATGACATTTACTGTCCACACAGGAAAAGTTGTGCCGAGCAGCAACCTAATCCACAGAAGGTTTAATGCTGAGCAGTAATTGTGCAAATGAAACCTGGTGTCATGTATTCATCCGCTTATAGAAAAGTGGTTAATGACATTTACTGTCCACACAGGAAAAGTTGTGCCGAGCAGCAACCTAATCCACAGAAGGGTTAATGCTGAGCAGCAATTATGCAAATGAAACCTGGTAACTGACTTTGGGGTCAAAGGCCGGTTACAGCCTATCAGAACTAAAGGAGGGGTATTTAGGCCCAGTTCTCAGCCTGCTCAGTGCCCTGTCGTGGTTTCCCTTGTGGTTGTCTGAGAGCGCGTTCCTGTTTATAGTTTTCTACCTGGTTTTTGACTTTGGCTTTGTTTATTGACTTCTCTATATTCTGGTATCCTGACTCCTGGCTTTCCTCATCGCTGTGTCCCTTTCTGTGTTCCCTGACCTCGGCTAGTATTTTTGACTATTCTTTGTACGTTAAATCCGGCCATTCTAAGGACCGGTAATACGTTACTTATTTGTCATCCGTGCTGTACAGTTCTACGTGCTGGATCAAACAGTAATCCTGACACTAGAGGCAATAGTGGTATGTGACATGGTTTTATGGCTCCTTGACCCCAGAGTCTGGGGGGGGGGGGAGGTTTGCCATCCACTAGGCTGATGTGTGGAGTATGTGACATTGGTGCCATGGGCTTAATGACACTATAAGTATAATGGCTTATTAACGTTAAGATATCTGTCTGCACGATAAGATAATAAGTTGTTAATACTAAACAATAGTTAAACTAGGTAAACGACCCAAAAAAACAAAACAAAAAACAATACGTAGATGTGGGAGCCAAGCTCATCCTCATCCAATATGTGTCAGCACCAGGCTGGTTGGTTTGGCTGCGATATCTCTTTATCCGACGGCTGCTCTGTCGGTTCAAGTGTCCTGGGGCTGCGCTGGCCCCTGTCCCTCTGATGTTGTCTGTCCCGCAGGGGTAAAGTCCGGAACGTTAGCTACGTCCCACTTGTGTGGAAGTCTTGTCTTGGCTCCTGCCTTCTGTCGGATGCCTAGCGCCTGCACAAATTGTGGAGCCTCTTCCGGTGTTGCCAGTCGGTGGTTGTGTCCATCTCGCGTGGCAATGAGAAGCCTTGGGTAGCCCCATTTATATGGTATATCCGCTGCTCTCAGTTGTGCCGTTGTTTCTTTTAGGGATGCACGCCATTGTAGCGTCTGGTGGCTGAGGTCTTGATAAAAGTTCAAGGTAATGTCCTCAAATGCGTATGGGGTCTGGCCCCTGACGGCTCTGAGAAAGCCATCCTTGTCTGAGCGGGATTTGAAGTTTAGTATAACATCTCTTGCGGAATCAGGTGTGTTTCGTGGGCGTCCCAGGATGCGAAATAGGCCGTCTAGGGTTATGCTTTTGGCCTGTTTGGGTGGTAAGGCGGCCTGGAGCAGTCTCTTAATGAGATGCGGTAGTTCCTCTGTTGTTACGGTGTCTGGGATCCCCCTCACCTTGAGTTTTTTTTGCCTTGCTGCATCCTCCAGCTGCCCCATTCGGGTATTCATCTGTGTGCACATGGCTGTTAGTTCCAGCGTTTGAGTGGCGGTAGCTTCTTGCTGGGCTTTCAGGTCTTGGACCCCGTCTTCCGCAGTTTGTATGCGGCTCGTGAGCGTGTTCAGCTCAGACTTGAGGCCCGCGAGTTCTGCCGCGAAAAAGGCCTTGAGGTCTGTCACCATACCGGACAAGTCGACCCACCCCCCCCCACAGAATCACTTCTGATGATGTCTGGCATGCAGGTAGGTCAGAGGCTGAGCTAGCAGCTGCAGACTTGAATACAAGTAAGATTTTACTATATTTAGGGAGCCAAGGAGACTTGGGTGGTGGGGATCAGGGGGGCAAGATGGTTGTTTTAACACTAGAGTGTCAGGAATACATGTTTGTGTTCCTGCCCCTATGGTGTTCCTTTAAGGAAACATCAAAACAGCTTTGAAGGAGGATAAAACTTGAGGATAATTATGAAGAGAAACCAAATGTGTTGTTCAATAGTTCACACTTAATCATAGGTGGATCATTATAGCAATGTGATTACACTCACTATTATGATTGCCACCTCAAGTTCAAAAACACAAAATAGCTTAAATTAAAAGCACAAGGGATACTTAGGTGACCATATGGGGACAGATAAAGATAACTTGAAGATATTTCAAAGGTTCTGTGGACCTAATACACTTACAAGTCAAAACTGAAATTTGAAGACCAACCTTAGAAATAAAACATCTTACTCTATCATACTGAAAATATGCTAAGCTGAAGACAAGTCAGAATGTGTAGCTAAAAACTGAACCTATCCGTAATGCTGGTTATTTTGTAAAAGCCATTGACATAAGCTGTGCAGCAAATTATTGCAACTCTCCAGTGTACAGCAAACGTTTTTTTGCAAGTTTGCAAATTGGCCGGATTAGCTGTGAAAAGCAAACCACATGAAAAAAATTGTTCATCTTTAATTATACCTCCTCAGATGCCAAAAAATCTAAACAACTTTAAAAGATTACATTTAAAACAAGATGTATGCACCAGGGGAGGCCGGGATTCCATCTGCTGGCACACACATTTTGGCACACACATTACTGTGAGCACTGTTTTTCGGCTGCCATTGCTCTTACATGAATCATTGCATCAATTTTTAATGACGTAGTCACAGTGTGGGAAAATAAAACTTGGATCAGGAACATGGGAGGATATGAGAGCAGAGGAGACCAGATGGAGGATGACGAGTGAAGCGACAGAGATAGTGGCATGAAGGAATTGATTAATCATTCTCCTACACTTTCCCTATTACTAAAGCGAGAGTTTGAATTTGGAGATTGGATGGCTGAGGGTTAATGTGTAAAACATCGTACTAGTTAGCCGGAATAGCCTTCCAGCAGCCCAGCTAACATGGAAAAGGGATACTAAAATGATTGGATAGTAAATGCAGGGTTACTTGTGGCAGCATACAACATATCTCAGTACATACGTCATTTTATCATCAGTACCCGTAACAGTGCGCAGCACATCTCAGTACATGCATTACTATGGCATCATTTATGATGGAGGACACTGCCATACCACATTCCTTAATTCAAAGGTATCTGTACATCATAATTCTTGCACTAACGACCCTGTGCCATTCCGGCCACTATAGACAAATAGGTTTTGGGCACGCAAGAATTACACTAACCAATCTACAGGCGCTAGTAGTAACATATAGCCCAAATGCCCTGGAGCACATCACCAGCTTGTGATTACCTTGTGATTCCAATAGCTTGTTCCTGTGTTTATTTTCTAGAAGAACTTGATTTGTTCTTGAATGTCCAGTCTTCTAAGATCCATAACCTGGCTTATTGACTCGGTATACTTTTATACTACTTTGCCATCAGCTTTGTATTTGACTATTCTCTTTGCCATTTTGACTTCTCAATGCGTAATCTGGCCACACTGTTGACTGGAAATTGGCTTATCCAGTGTCTCTAGATAGTACTGCTTCAAGCACTGCTTGTTGAGTATCTAATTTACCTTGACAGTATATACCTGCAATAGATTTCACGGAGAAGAAATAATCTTAACACAGTAAAGGGATTCTGGAGTGCTTTGGTAGTGATTCCTGGAATAGTCTTTCTGTGGAAGAAGTACAGTGCAACACAATAAAGGGGTTCTAGAATGCTAGGTAGTAGATACATGCAATAGTCTTCCTGACAAGCTAGATGCCTCAATAGGCTCTTTACTGCAGCTGGCTTTTGGAACAGAATGGAAAAAATGCTGAAATATAGGAATACATTAGAATTTTGGTTTTAGATGTGCATTTTCCCAAGGTACATGATAATAGACCTATCGTCTTTCCAGTTTTTTGTTATGACGTGGTGACAGTAAGGCTTTTATTCATCCGTTCCCACTGTTATTGTATGTTGTATTTCAGAGTAATACATTCTGTGACTTATTTCAAGATGAAAAATAGGCTTTAAAGAATAGCCTAGGTGTTTGTATTAAAAGGAAATCCGTACGTATTCAGAGAAGGTATTCTTTGAGTCAGACATATAGCTTAGATATACATTTACATGCACAAAATGAGAGATTTGAAAAACGGGTCATTACGTAAAAACGGAACATTGACTAACTTTTACTTTTTTCTTTCAAGACGATAACATTGAATTAGAAAGTAGGCAACGTCATCTAAATTCCAAAGCAGAAATACAAATAGCAAAATGAAGGCTAATAGCATAGTTATCACTGTCATTTAAATATGGATGAATCTGATCTTGCTAATGTGGAAGTGTAACTTCTGCATTTGGGATATGGACAGAAAGGGACTGGGCAATAAGTGGCCCTATTTTGTGTCAAACAGCTCAAATAACAGTGAACAGTGGGACAGAGCAAGTAGCCTGCTAGTACCATAACCACTACTAACCATTTCCATTACTTTATTGGTAATTGAGCTTAGACTGTCTGTTTAATCTCGATTCTATAAAACAGGCATTGTTTTGATAAAAATCTAACTACCGGTAAGCAACTGCTCCCAAAGAGTAAAGGTTTGGTTCTTTAAAAAATACAGTCATGATTCATTGCAGCATTAAACCGAATCTGTCAATTTCAGAAGTCTTTGCATATTTCACAAAGACCCTGGAAATGGACAGATCTGGTATGGATCCCACATTTATCATTTGAGGAGCTCTGACTTTTGTCAACCTCAGGCTTTACCATAAGACATAGTAGTGCCTATTTTGTTTTATGATAACATTGGATATCAGTGAATTTCCAACGCAGTTTTAATGTATAGCTCATAAAGATTATATTTGTATTAACTACTAAAAAGTGACAAATGCTCTTCAATTAATATCTAATAAGGAGGCCCAGCAGCCCTGTTGAAATCTGCTGAATGGGACTTATTACTGGGGGGGGAGGCTGGGACCCAGGCTTGGAGGCGGCGTGCTCAGAAAAAGCATGGGGGGCACCCAGGGACCACGCAGGACATGAGGTCACCTTGGGTCTGTCCAGGGCATGGTCGATGAGTAAAATGCTGAGTTGTTCAAGGGGCCCCGGAATGGCTGTGAAGAACTTCCATGCCCTGTATCTGTAAGGAGCATATAGGTTGTATTGGGGGTGGGAGGGGGGCCAGGGCAAGCAGTTAATATGCCCACTACAAGACCACAGGATTGAGAGAGAGGGTAAGTGTGTCTATGTGTGTTAGTGTTTGTGTTTGTCATTGTATGTATCTGTACATGTGTGTCAGTGTGGATCTGTGTGTGTAAATCTGTGCATGTATGTTACGCAATGTAACTGTGTATGCGTGTCAATCTTTGTATGTATCTCTCACAGTGAATCTGTGTGTATATGTGTCTGTGGGCATCTTTGCGTGGCAGTGTATGCGTGTTTCCTTGTGTGGTAATATGCCCCTGTGTGTGTGGCAGTGCATATGTATTTGTCAATTCACATTTGCATGCAAGCACCAATATTGCACACAAACACATCCCTGCATTCAAAGTCCAACACTGTGCACAAAAGCAGTTTTGAATTCATGTGGCAACACTACACACAAACACACCCCTGCATTTACATGCCAACATTACAGACAAACACACCGCTGCATTCATACACTAACACTGCATTAGAAATCTTGCATGCAAACTCCAACACACGCCCCTGATTCAAATGCCAACAATAAACACAAACAGACCCCCTGCATTCAACCATCAGCATTATACACAAATACACAATTTTTCACACAAGTATTCTCTATACAAAAACATGTTTACATTCACAGATACTGCATAAAAATAGAGCCCTGCAAGAATAGGTAAATAGCAGATCCAGGAGGCCCTTAACAGATTCTTGCACCGGGGCCTTGATGTTTCTGATTACTCCCCTGGCTGAGGGTTAAACAATGCAGTGTATTTGCATATCAGAGCTTCGTGTCTAACATGAAGACTCTTTTGGCAATGATATGTGGGTAGGGCAGCTTGGCAATAGTCCTTCTTGCCTTTACTCACTTAATCTCAGTACTTTCTGCTGCAGATGTCATTGCATTGAACCAGTTGCTGGCAGAGATAAGCAAATTACACCTTCTAAGAAGACAATTGCCTACCAACATTATGTCTTATAACTAAGCCTTTGCTGGCCTTGTCCACTGATTAGTTTTGGCTGCAATATGTACGATACAAGGATGTGATGTTCTATATTATTATTTATATTTGTATGGGGTTTAGCCATTTTTATTATTATTTATATTTGTATGGGGTTTAGCCATTTTTTTTGTTGTTGATTGGACAGAGAGTGTGTAATAATGAGATGGAAAATAGATAATTTATAGAAAAATAGAAAGTGAAATAGAAAGACAGGGAAAGTAGAGAGTGAATAAAGCTAGAGGGACCTAGGCGACAAACAGGTCTATAAACATTAGTGAATAAAGTGGAAGAGTGGATGTGAGTGTGTCCAAATACATTTTTAAATTTGTCTATAAATGTCACTGAGTGTCTTGGAAAGTGTGGGTGTTTATTATATATCTATTTCTTTTCCAAAATTTGATAATTAGCTATTTGTGAATTAAATTAAAAATGGTGAGGGCGGGTGAGTTCACCACTTAAAGGGATGAACAAAAATGAACCTACATTGGATTAATACACAAATACATCAGTATACACACTCATCTGCAATTCAAAATATAAACACAAATATACATCTGTATAAATGCATAAACCAACACAATGCATACACAGCAATATGAGTTACCATGGAGAAAGATAATTGCTTGCAAATGCACATGCATTAACCTCTTCACTCCCAAGTTTTTTTTGGGGGGGGAGGTTTGTTGTTTTTTTAATGTTAACGTAGGATTCTGGGATGTTAACATCGGATTAATTTAAAACATGGGATGAATTGCCAGCAAATAATTGCAGGATACAATAGTATCCTAGTTTTGTGTATACATTTCTGAAATACATACAAACTTTTTTTTTAATAAAAGCAGGTGTTTCCTTCTCCACCTGTTTCCATCTCCCGTTCTCTTAAACTCCAAGTTCCTACTAGTTTTCCTTTTATTTATTTATTTTGACAATCTTTATTTGGTTTTATGTGAGTACATCTGTACATAAGAAATATATTAAAGGGACACTGTGGGGGAGGACCGATGAAGTAGGACGCACGTGACATGCGGGGTGCGTACCTATACTCGTGGCGATGCTGTGACCCAGGGAGAGAGACACGAGGAGTTTCCTATAGCCACGGCTTGCTTGCTTATGCTGCACCGGCAGACTCTCTACGGCTTGTACCTGCTGTTTCTCCTTTCACCTGTTTAAAAAGACCCAGTGGAGACCCCAGAGAGACTTAGCGGTGGACCCCCAGAGAATTAATTGTGGACCAGACATGGGGCGATCCGCAACAATATACAGCTCTCCACGTGGTATATGCCCTGGGAAGAAATACTAAACTCAATTACGTAATAACATGGTATGGAGTCTGAGATGAATGTTTGTGGAAGAAACTTAAACCGAGCACAATAGACGAGCTTTGCGATTACTACTTCACTATAAGCCAAGTAAAGTGAAGGGATCTTTTCTTAAACCTACTTTTATGTTTTACAACCTTTTGTTTCCCCTTCTTCCTGAATTCATCCAGTGATGTTAAATTACCCTCCTGAGTCCTGCACCAGAGTGACTATTTGATATATATACTATTAGATACTACATACTTTATAACAGAATATTGATAATATTAACAATTCAACAAATATTATACATCAAATATATTAAGGGCATAAATGTATCAGCAAATTTGAATACAGTATCTGTGATTATGCCGGGAACATTCATATTATATATTTAAAATACCTGGACTGAGATTACGAGAGCAAGAAGAGGTGCAGGAAAAGGAATATATCAGGTGAAAATTAAAGCCTCAAATTGTTAAACTACTTAATTACTGCAACAAGCAAAAAAACAAAAACAGAGAAGGAACAAATAAAAAAAAAAAAGGCTGAAAATCCACCGAATACTCAGATAAAGAGAGAATTAAATGGGTTTGTTTGGTTTTTTTTTATTTAGCTTATTTTCACAACGAGAAGTCCTCTGGCAAGCCCAATTTCCTCCAATTTATTATGGCTTTAAAAAGAGCCCCAAAAAAGTAAGCACCTCTCAAAAAGAGAAAAAGAAAAGAAACAGGAGAACAAGACAGAAAAGAGGCCATCTTTTTTTCCCACCACCTCATTTACAGAGACAAGAAGCAGATCAGCAGAAATAAATGGACATGTTGATATCTGTAGCCAAAGAAATAGAAATAACAACGCCAAAGTCTATATCTACTACATCTACTAAATTCAAGGCCGTCTTTAAAGGGGGGCAAAAGGGGCAGCTGCCCTGGGCCCAGTAACTCCTGGGGGGCCCAAAGTAGCTGCTCTGTGGGCCCCCTGCTGGGGTCCAAATCCTGTGGACTGCAGCACCTGATGTAATTAAGGGCCCTCAGCCCGTTAAGAGTGCTCGGCCTTGGCCCCTTTGATGTTGCCTGCTGGGAGGAAGTGAGGTGAGATCACTTCCTCCCAAGTAACAGAGTGCCGCTGGGGAGGTAGAGGAGGTATACACAGGAGGAGAAAAGGGACTGAGGACAGACTCTCATCAGCCTTGGCCCTCCAGCTCCCTGGACCCCAGGGAAGCCACCTTTCTGTACCCAAAAGGTAAGGAGACAAGAGGGTGGCTAAAACAGGATGTAACTTGATATATGTGTGTGTACCTGGGTCTGAGTGAGTGCATCTGGGCATATGTGTGTGTTTATCTGGTTATGTGTGTGTGTTTATCTGGTTATGTGTGTGTGTTTATCTGGCTATATATGTGTGTGTTTATCTGGCTGTGTGTGTGTGTTTATCTGGCTATGTGTGTGTGTGTGTGTGTGTGTGTGTGTGTGTATGTGTATCTGACTATGTGTGTATATCTGGCTGTGTGTATGCCAATGTGTGTATCTGGCTGTGTGTATGTCAGTTTGTGTATCTGGCTGTATGTGCATGTGTATCTGGCTGTATGTGTGTGTGTGTCTGTGTGTACCTGACTGTGAGTGTTTGCACCTGGCTGTGAGTGTACCTAGCTGTGTGTATATCTGGCTGTGTATCTAGCTGTGTGTGTATCTGTCTGTGTTTATGTCAGTCTGTGTATCTGGCTGTGTGTGTCAGTGTGTGTATCTGGCTATATGTGTCTGTGTATGTATGTATGTGCATATATCCAGGCAATCAAACACACCACAGCAAACTCAATCATTACATATAAACACACCCCTAATACAAACTCCGAAATTGTATACAAACACATCTTTCACTCACTAAACTACACACAAATGTACATCTGCATTTAAAAGACAACCCTACATCCACACACACCCCTGCATTCCAATAGTAACAGTATATACAAATACACCCCTATATGCACACATATACTCTATACAAAAACATGCTTACATTCAAATTAACAAACACTGCTCACAAATACAACCCTACAAGAATGGCCAAACGGTGGATCCCCATCGTGGAAGTTGTACGACAGATGGGTATCTAACTTTTCTCCACTCTTGCGCTATTGGAGAGAAAACAATTCTTGCACCGCAGCCCTCTCTACATTAGTTCTATCAGTAAGTTGGGGTGGAGGCCCTGATTGCATGCCAGGGAGCTGGGGGTTGAGAATGGGGGGGCACGGGGGAGTGGGGAAGGGCAGGTTTAGGGGGCCCAAGCAAATGCTTGCCCAGGGTCCAATCGATATTAAAGACGGCCCTGACTAAATTGCTTCCTAAGGAGAACATTCATGATGATATGATTCATACATATTTTGAATGCCAACTAAATAAAATCAAAAATGAAATTCAAACAGGTCTCCCAGAGTTCAGAACAGAACTCCTATTATTGGAGAAAAAAGTTAAGTTGAATATAAAAAAAAAAAATAGAATCCTTGGAATACCAACAAGCGGAATTAGAAGATTCACAGGAAAGTCTAAAAAAGAAAATGGCAGATTTAGAATATAAGCTAGCTGATCTAGAAGATAGATCGTGACGCAATAACTTGAGATTCAGGGGAATCCCAGAAACAATAGCAAACAATAAATTAAACAAATTCATCTTAGATTTATTCCTACAATTGGACATTCATCCATCAAATCCTTTAAATACTTTGGAACGCTGTCATAGAGTAATGAAACCATCTACTTTACCTGAAAGCCTACCCAGAGATGTCCTCATTTGCTGTACATCATATAAATTTAAAGAACAAGTTTTGAAAACAGCAAGAGAGATTAGACTTAAGGAACCATATGATAACATCTCTATTTTTCCTGACCTGTCCTATTATACTAGGATGAAAAGAAGGCCATTTGCAAGTTACACAAAAATCTCACACCAAAGGAACATTCGTTATGCCTGGAGATACCCATGTAAAATCACCATCTCTAATGAGGTGAAGACACACGTCTTTTCGGATACACTAGCCTAAATGGTTCAAGGAATTGAACTTCGATTTGAGTTAAGATATATCCAAAGCTGAAAGAATGAAGAGAGAAAAAAAACAAAAAACATAGATTGTAGGATAAGGAAATTTTTGTAATTTTTATTATATAACAAAGAGTGAATGAAAAGATTATTACACAGGCTGATAAAGATGATCTTAAGCATGCATTACTTTATCCAATTTAAAGCACAGGCTAAGTATGATAATTCACGTAAGAGCGATAATTCACGCAATTATGCGCTCTGATAAAGCTTTAGCATACTAGATTTAAAATATTAGAACAATTGTATATTACACGAAAATCACACAGCTTTAAAAAACAATAAAAGGGAGAATATAAGAGAATTATAGCATGTTAAAGGACCACTATAGTGCCAGGAAAACATACTCGTTTTCCTGGCACTATAGTGCCCTGAGGGTGCCCCCACCCTCAGGGTCCCCCTCCCGCTAGGCTCTGGGGAGAGGAAGAGGTTAAAATCTTACCTTTCTCCAGCGCCGGGCGGGAGCTCTCCTCCTCCTCTCCTCCTCCATAGCGACGTCATCGGCTGAATGCGCATGCGCGGCAGGAGCCGCGCGTGCATTCAGCCAGTTCATAGGAAAGCATTTACAATGCTTTCCTATGGACACTGGCGTCTTCTCACTGTGATTTTCACAGTGAGAAGCACGCAAGCGCCTCTAGTGGCTGTCAAGAGACAGCCACTAGAGGCTGGATTAACCATATTATAAACATAGCAGTTTCTCTGAAACTGCTATGTTTATAAAAAAAAAGGGTTAATCCTAGAGGGACCTGGCACCCAGACCACTTCATTAAGCTGATGTGGTCTGGGTGCCTATAGTGGTCCTTTAAGTAATGTATACATAAGTCATATAAGATGAGGAAGATGAGCTCACTGTATGCAGTTTAAAGTAGGCAGACAAGCACGATAATTCATGCAAGAAGGATAATTTATGTAATTATTCACGTTGGAAAAGTTGTACAGGTGGCCATTTATTTTTTGATCACTTTGTTGTTTTTTTGTTGTTGTTTTTTTATAAATATATATACTACAGAAAATGATAATATGTTAAGTAATGTCTGCACAAGACATATAAAATGATAAAGTTGACCTCAAGCACCACCACTTTATGTAACTTAACCCCTTCAAGACGGAGTCAATAGTACACGTTCTGATCAAAACAAAATGTAAACAAAACCTGGAATTTGCACTATATGTCTGTTCAATCGTAATTTACCTCTTTCATATTAAGTGCACCCACACTTATTATATATCATTTTGTTCAGGAGAAAGAGGGCTTTAATTTCTCATGAACTATTCATATATGAAACATAACTTATTATGAATTTTAAAAAATGGTGAGAAATTAAGATTTGAAAAAAAATTTGTAGTTCTGCCTGACATTTTAGCTGCAAATGTCATAATACTGTTCGCTTTTATGCAATAAAATGCACATATTTGTATTCAGCAATGTCTCACGAGTAAAACAGTACCCCCCATTAGCAGGTCTTATGGTGTTTTAGAAAGTCACAGGGTCAAATATAGCACATTCCATTTTTTCCACATTAAAATTTGCCTGATTAGTAATGTTACTTTTGAGACCGCGTGGTAGCCCAGAAATGGGAATTACCCCCAAGATGGCATACCATTTGCAAAAGTACACAACCCAAGGTAATGCAAGTGGGGTATGTCCAGTCTTTTTTTGGTAGCCACTTAGTCACAAACACTGGCCAAAGTTAGCGTTACAACAATAATATTGTCAGTAAAAGTGCAGTTCGTGTGTGAAAAATGCAAAAAACTTAAATTTACTGAAAATATCATCGTTGTAATACACTAATATTTGTGTTCAGCGAAGTCTCCCGAGTAAAACAGTAACCCCCTATGTACAGGTTTTATGGTGTCTTGGAAAGTTACAGAGTTAAATATAGTGCTTGTAAATTACATTCTCTGCACTTTCTGCCTGGGTTGTCCGGTACGTCAATCAAATTTTAATTATTTAAATCACATAATTTTGTTAAAAGATTACTTAACTATACACATAGAGTTTTAATATATACATATATATGTATTTACATTCTATGTGTATACTTATGTAATCATTTATGTAATTATATATATTTATCTATATATATATATATATATATATAGATATATATATATATGTATATTTGCGGTTGTTTGTATTTTATATATTTTATATATAGATATATATATATATATAGAATGTCATTCTAAAAGTATATATATATATATATATATATATTAATAACAAAATACACTTAGAATGAAATTACTTATGTATATATAATTTATTTAAATTTTTTTTTTATATTTTATTTATTTTATTATTGTATTTATTTATTCATTTATTCTTGTAATTATACATGTATATATAACTATATATATATATATATATATATATAAAATATATATATGTATTTTATATATATAATATATTTATATGTAACTTCATTCTAAGTGTATTTTAATACTTATATATGTACTTATATTAACATTAAAATACACTACGTATGACGTTACATATATATATATATATATATATAAATACTTTAAATTTATTTTAACATGTTTAATTCTTTTTTTTATTATTCTTCTCACCAGCAGGGGGACTATCTGACAGCTCAAACAGTCCCCCTGTGGGCAGATCCACAGCCAGCTGTAGGGCTTTGAGAGCGATCACATGGCCCAGGGGGGGGCCTGATTCGCCGTGGGAGGGCTGCCAGAGCTGTCAGGCAGTCCTCCCGAAGAGGATCATGGCGGAGGTAAGTAAATTTTACCTCCTGGGGGCTTAAGTTCTATGCCGCCGCAACGGCTTTAAAGCCCATTTAAATGGGCTTTAAAGAACGTCGTAACGGCATTAAGGAGTTAAAGCAAGAAAGGGGTTATGGGGTTAAAGCAAGAAAATAATCATGAAAACCCACTAGAGCAATCATTTTTACAAGCTGAAAAAGCTTTACAAGTGGCTAAAAAAAAAATTCTCTTGCTGGCTCTCTTTTAAATTCAAGATTTTAGAGTTCTTGATGATTATTTGTTACACTCTCTCCCATAGAGGTAACACAGCATCACGATTGATCACTAAATATGATAGTGGTGGAAGGCCCCATGAGGTGGTGCAAACCATTGTGGATCCTTCCAGACTTCCATATAGGATTTTATTTTTTATATGTCATTGTCTTTGTATTATTGTTCTGTCCTCATGTAAAATTTAATCAACAAGTGTTGTGTTTGATAACCCCTGTGGAGGTTCTATTCTTTTCTTATGGTGTTATGATATCAAATAGAAGGTACTTGTACTCCAAATAAGGGACCATAGTTAACAGCGTAAGGATAGAATTAAGTATGTTTAGATATGGGGTTTTCAAAATTAGATAATTTAATCATAAATATATGCTCAAGGGCTTAATTCGCCACAAAAAAGGAGAATTTTAGTTGACCGCATAAAAAAAAGAAAATGCCCATATTGTATGTAATCAAGAACCTCACTGACGACAAGCAGACGAAAAAAAAATCTAAGTTTAAAGATTTCCCTCTCTCCATTCAGTCATCTTTTAAGGAGAAAAATAAAAAAGAGGAGTAGCCATTTTATTTTCAGCAAAGCTGAATGTTTGTATAAAACATCAATGGCCAGACAAAATGGGCAGATGGATTATAACGATCTGTAATATAGATGAGAAATTGTACACAATAGCTAATATTTATGTTCCAAATTCCGCTCAAATACAAAAATTTGTTTCAAAACTAGATAAATTTAAACAAGGATCAGTGATAGTAACGGGAGACTTTAGTTGTATACTTGACTCTAAACTAGATAAAAGGTCAGAGAAAGGTAAAAATCTTACCAAAATTGTCTTTAATCAAGTTAGGAATTTTCATAACATTCTTCAAAATGAGAGTAAAATCTTCTAACATTATTTCAATCACATGGTCAGACCATAATATAGTTAAATTACAATTGAAAATCCAGTTTCTTAGACATAGTTCAGATTGGAGAATAGATGATAAATTACTTATATCTAAAGTTAATAGAGACCACATTGCAAAGGCAATTGATCTTTATTGGCTGGATAATAGCGACAATGAAGTTTCACCTATGATGAAATAGTGTGCCTTTAAAAGTGTTATTAGAGGTCATATAATCAGTCTAGGAAAACATGCAAAGTTAACTAGGGAAAAGTCTTTGTCAGATTTATATATCGAATTTGATGAATGTAATAAATTACTACAGGGGGAATAAAGTGGACAAATTACTCACTAATAAAACTAAATCTCAACAAAATAATATGATGATTTAAAAAGATAAGAGAGCACAAAATAGATATAAAATTAGATAAGAAAGTGAACTAAGGCACTATACAACAAATAAACTAAAGCTGCCAGATACAATAAAAACCTTTCCAAGTTTTAAAGATAATGTAGACAAGAAATTACCCGTATATAGTCGAGTATAAGTCGACCCGAATATAAGTCGAGACCCCTAATTTTACCCCACAAAACTGGGAAAACTTATTGACTCGGGTATAAGACTAGGGTGGGAAATGCAGCAGCTATTGGTAAATTTCTAAATAAAATTATATCCCCAAAAATTATATTAATTTAATATTTATTTACAGTGTGTGTATATAATGAATGCAGTGTATGTGTGTGTATATAATGCAGTGTGTGTGTGTATAAGTGCAGTGTGTGTGTATGAATGCAGTGTGTGTGTGTATGAATGCAGTGTGTGTATGAATGCAGTGTGTGTATGAATGCAGTGTGTGTGTGTATGGATGCAGTGTGTGTGTATGAATGCAGTGTGTGTGTGTGTGTATATAATGCAGTGTGTTTGTATGAATGTGGGGTGTGTGTGTATATGAGTGCAGTGTGTGAGTGTATGAGTGCAGTGTGTGTGTCTGAGTGCAGTGTGTGTATGAGTGCAGTGTGTGTGTATGAATGCAGTGTGTGTGATGCAGAGTGTGTTTGTGTGTGTGATGCAGAGCCTTGGTGGGGGGTGGGCATTTTTATAAAAAAAATTTAAAATTATTATTTTTTAGATATATTATTAATTTTTATTTTTTTTTATTATTATTTACATTTTTATTTATTTATATTTTTTTCGTCCCCCCTCCCTGCTTGTTAGCTGGCCAGGGAGGTAACCTGTGGCAACACTCTGACCCCGCGGCTCTCGCAAGACTTACAGGGGAGCTGACCGGACCGGAGGAGAGAGAAGGGAGCTGACAGGAGCTGCAGGAAAGGTAAGTAATAGCTCTCTGCCAGCCCCCAACGGGACCGCCGGGCTTGTAATGAGCCCGGCAGTCCTGGTCTGTATTATGGCAATGTAAGTTGCCATAATACAGACACTGACTCGAGTATAAGACGTGCTGAAAATGTGCTGAAAAACTCGTCTTATACTCGAGTATATACGGTAAATAACATTAGTATCAGCGCTTAGCAGATAGTTCCTTATTATAGGATTGTGATGTCTCGTAGCGTGCCGGTCCTATTTTTTTTTAAATTGAGGTGTATTTGCTGCTGTATTCTGCTTGTGTTATTTATACTGTAATTGCTTTGTATCATTGTATTTGTGCGTATATGAACTATTATATTGTATATTCAGGAGTAGTTTGTGGTATCGTGTATGATACATATGAATGTAAGCTGTGTATGGGGTTGCTTATGGCATTGTGTGTGTAGATGGGTATGTCACATTGTGTGTTTGGTAGTGTATGTGTGGGGGTTTGTTTGGGGTATTGCATGTGAGAGGCTGCATGTAGGGTCGTGTACATGTATGTGGATTGTTAGCGGGTTACGTTTGTGCGGATTGTATGTATGTTTGTTTGTGGGCTGTTAATATTATTTGTATGAGGGGAGGGTTATTATGCATTTCTGTGTAAATCTAGCAGTGTGGGTGGCTTCCCTGGGTTCCAGTGGGGACCAAGCTGGCCAGGTACAGGTCAAGGACAGGAGCAGCAACAGCATCTGCAGGCTGCTCTACTTCACTGTGGATTCCCATTCACAAGTGCTGGGAGGAAGTGATCTGGAATGCATAAATTGAGGATTGTCGTTCACCACCTTTTCATATTAGCAGATATCTGAAGTTTCACTGGGACTCCTGATAGGCCAGAGCCTGTTTGGCTGTAGCAGCCTTGAGTGCTGTGCAAAGACACCTTGAGTGCCGCACATGGCACTAGTGCAGTAGGTTGCCTACCCCTGTAATAGATCCAAGAAAAATTGGCACTGCTTTTAAAGAATATTACTGTAATCTATATAATTTGCCTGTAACACCTTTTCAAAATTCTATAGATAGATATTTATCTGATAAAGATCTTCCCTGTTTAAATAACTATCAGTCACAGCAATTGAATGAAAGAATAACCTCTCAGGAAATTGCAAAAGCTATTAATGCAATGAAAATAAATAAGGCGCCTGGGCTGGAAGGATTTGTCGATTCTTTTTATAAAATATATAAAGACTTGCTCCTCCAAAAACTTGCCGATTGTTTTAATTCAGCTATGCTTAGGGGGAGATGCAAAAAGAGATGCTTGTAGCTAATATTGTTCCTATACTCAAACAAAATAAAAACACAGAAGAAATAGCCAGTTATAGACCAATTGCATTGTTAAACACCGACTATAAAATCTATGCCTCAGTTTTACCTAAAAGAATACAAAATATAATTTGCATTTTAATTTCAGAAGATCAAGTGGGCTTCGTTAAAGAGAGAATGTTGTCCAATCATATCAGGAAAATGTTAACTATATATGCTAAAGTCCACGTTACGAAAACCACTTTTCTCACTATGGCTCTTGATGGAGAGAAAGCCTTTGACAGAGTTAGCTGGGATTTTATGAAAACAACTTTAGAGGTTTTTGGTTTTTCGGGACAGATCCTCTCTGCAATTATGGACCTTTATTCCTCTCCATCAAGTAGAATAGTGGAAGGGGGAATTAGGTCTGAATGGTTCGATATCTCAAACTGCACCCGCCAAGGCTGCCCACTTTCTCCACTATTTATTGGTTGGTAGCCGAACCATTAGTAAATGAAATTTGTTCAAATTCAAAAATAAAGGGCTTTCAAATAAATTATAAAGAATTTAAGATCAACCAATATGCGGACGACACTTTATTAACACTTGCGAATCCCATTTCTTCAGTCCCAGAAGTAATTAATATAATAGAGCAATATAGCCTTCTTACAAATTACAAACTCAATGTTCAAAAAACTGTGGTTTTACCTATGTATATATAAAAAAAGGATTATTTTTTTTAAAATAACCATTATGCCTTTAAATGGGAAAAAACTTCTGGAATAAAAGGGAATCATGACATGTCACACATGTCATGTGTCCTTAAGAGGTTAAATACCTTGGCATAAACATTGTATACGACCCCTCTAATATAATAAAAGCCAACTTAATTCCATTAATAAGAGAAATCACTCACCTTTTAAAGCAATGGAGTTCACTGGAAATATCATGGTGGGGCAGAGTCAACTCTATAAAAGCATATATTTTCCCTAAGATCTATTTATTAAGAATGATCCCGATACCTATACAGCCTTCATGGCTGATTATTATAAATAAAATCTTTAGAAATTACATATGGCTCAATAAGAAACCCAGAATAGGGATTGATTGATATATATAGCCAGAAACTGGAAAATGACAACAGTAGACACCTGGCCTCAGGTTAAGGAGGCTATTAGATCCCAATGTAAAATGGAAAGAGGCATTGCCTCTCAATTTTGTATTAATTCTTATAGTTACAAAATTTGGGATAACTGGATTAAGATTCTTGATCCTCCCATTATGGATTGAATCTGAAGACCTCAGTTGTCTGGTCAGTCTCCGTCACAGGTGAATATTCCGACAATGTGAAAAGAAAGACACAAACTTGTTGATTGAAATCACAAGTGTTAACGATTTGTTTTTATGTATATATGTTGTATATGTTAATGATATATGTATTAATATGTTTAAATACATGACTGTAGGGACAATGGATAATTGTCTCTATCTGCTTGTCAATATTTCAATGTGAAACAACTACTTAATAAAATATTTATATATATATATATATATATATATATATATATATATATATAAGGACACTGTAGGCACCCAGTCCACTTCAGCTCATTGAAGTGGTCTGGGTGCTGTGTTCCTATTGCACTTAGTGCTGCAATGTAAAACATTGCAGTTCCAGAGAAACTGCAGTGTTTACATTGCAGCTCTAAGTCTGTCCTCAGTGGCTGTCTACGAGACAGTCACTGGGGATGCTTCCGGAATCCAAACTGACTTTTGGTCCATTTTCTGACAATGGACGTCCTCACGCTCTACATGAGTACCTCCAGCGTCAGATTTTCCCCACTGGAGAGCATGAAATAATGCTTTCCTATGGGGAGGTTTAATGTGCGTGGATGGCCATTGCTGCGTATGCGCATTAGGTATCCCCCGTCGACATCAGCTGACGAAGGAGCATGGGCAGTGCCTGACCCAGGCCCAATGGACATTGGCACTGGATTCAGGTAAGTGGCTGAAGGGGTTAAACACCAGGAGGGGGTGCAAAGGAGGGGGGTGACCTATGAACCCTATAATGCAAGGAAAATGGTTTTGTTTTCCTGGCACTATAGGATCCCTTTAAGTGAAAAAGATCAAGGATTTATAAAGGATACAGAAGTCTATACAGCATACATCATATCTGAGCAAAAACAACAATAATTTTCCTTTTTTATCCACCTTACTTCTCCCACCCTCTCCCTCTCCTGCTTTTGCCTCCCCACTTCAAAGGTCTACCTATCAAGAACAACATGTAATCTGCGTAAGTGGCTACCCTATGTTCCATGTGTTCCAGAATGAACCCAGTGTTTTCCCTGGCCTGTTTGACTGGCTCCAGAAAAGGTTCTAGAGTGAGACCAAACAGAAGGAAGGATAGGAGCAAATCCTGTCTTGTTCTGTTTCTAATCTGGAGTGGGGGTGAAAGAGCTCCATTATTCTGTATGCGTACGCTTGGAATTGTGTAGAGTAGTATCACCAATAATAATATATACGGACTAAATACCATAGATTGAAGAGTTAAAGCCATAAACTGCCAATCAACCTAGTAAAAAGCCCTTTCTGCATTGGTAGAGGGGAAATGGATCTTGTGGCCTGAAGATTGTGCTATATGCATAACATTAATGGCTCGAATCATATTGTCCCTTGCCTCTATACTGGGCATGAATGCCACCTGATCTGGGTGCACCAGATCAGGCAATACCCTACTTAGACAATGTGCTAGGGCTTTAGAAAAGAGCTTTAAGTCTGCATTCAGCAAGGATATTGTTCTATAACTGGTAATGCAATCTGGATCTTTGGGGATCACGTTGAGAGTTGCAGCTAGGAAGTTGCTTGGGAACTGACCGCCCATCAAGAAAGAGTTCAGTCTAACTAGCAGTTTTGGTAACCGTATGTTCTTGATAGATTTGTTGAATTTAAGAGGAGACCGTCTCGTCGTGGGGCCTTATAGTTTTCCTTTATTATTCATTCTTTATCTCTCTTCTATATATGTGTACTTCTCCCACACTATCTGTAACAATGTTTGACCCACCATACCAGTCTTTGCCTCTCCCACTTCATCAGTCACCCCCAGTCCTCTTAGACAGAATGCAAAATTATGATTGTACATCAGGGCCCAATTCCTTAATTCCTCCAGTAATGAGAAATCTTATTCCATTATTTCATGTCATGATACCTCCCACCCGCATCCCATCATCTTATGACTTCTCCTGCCCCTTACCAACACATATTCTCTCCCCATATAACATTATCACTTACTGTCTGCTACTTGCCTTTGCACTACTAAATGCGTTATGTTCCCAGATATTAGTTTTTTATGTTTCTGGATGTTGATGCCATATGGAATTATGCATCTTAAAATGCAATGTTTAATGCAGTCTCCAGGAATGGTTGCTACCCCGTAGGCAAATCCTGAGTGACACCTCATAAGAAGAGGCATTTTTGCCATAGTTTTACCATCATTGCCAGCACCGAAGGAACAGACCTCTGCACCAATTTTTGCAAATAATTTCAATAACAAGTAACTATAAGCAGGGAGAAATGAATAGGGGACGCCTTTGCATCATAACCTATGCAAGAAGTATAATTCGTTTTGGTGCTTCTGCTGTCCCTCTAAATTGAGTTTATCATCTTTAATTATCCCTATAGTTAACAAATATGTACATGTATGGAGTAACAATATATCTAAATGTGAAAATAGATCAACTTTATTCTGCAGTTGCGCGGCTATATCTTGCAACCTGTCGATCTCTGTTATAAGCTCTGTCCTTTCGTACTCGACATGAAGCAAACTATGGAGGACAACAATACGAGAGACAGCAACACCAAAGTAATTTTAACATGACTTTAATTCATCTATAAAGAATGGCCTCAGCAATTTGTGACCTACAGTGCCTTGCAAAAGTATTCACCCCCTTGGCATTTTTCGTGTTTTGTTGCCTCACAACCTACATATTTCCCCTTAAACCACTCAAGTGTTGCTTTAGCAGTGTGTTTGGGGTCATTGTCCTGCTGGAAGGTGAACCTCCGCCCTACCCTCAAATCACGCACAGAGTGGTACAGGTTTTGCTCAAGAATATCCCCGTATTTAGCACCATCCATCTTTCGCTCAACTGACCAGTTTCCCAGTCCCGGCTGTTGAAAAACATCCCCACAGCATGATGCTGTCACCACCATGTTTCTCTGTTGGGATGGTGTTCTTTGGGTGATGTGATGGGTTTGCGCCAGACAAAGCGTTTTCTTTGATGGCCGAAAAGTTTAATTTTTGTCTCATCTGACCAGAGCACCTTCCTCCATACATTTTGGGAGTTTCCAACATGCCTTTTCGCAAACTCAAAACGTGCCATTTTGTTTTTTGCTGAAAGTAATGGCTTTCTTCTGGCCACTCTGCCATAAAGCCCAACTCTATGGAGCATATGGCATATTGTCGTCCTATGTACAGATACTCCAGTCTCTGCTGTGGAACTCTGCAGCTACTCCAGGGTTACCTTAGTGCTGCCTCTCTGATTAATGCCCTCCTTGCCCGGTCCATGAGTTTTGGTGGGCGGCCGTCTCTTGGCAGGTTTGCTGTTGTGCCATGTTCTTTCCATTTGGTTATTACAGATTTGATGGTACTCCTGGGGATCATCAAAAATTTGGATATTTTTTTATAACCTAACCCTGACTTGTACTTCTCAACAACATTGTACCTTACTTGTTTAGAGAGTTCCTTGGTCTTCATGGCAGTGTTTGGTTAGTGGTGCCTCTTGCTTAGGTGTTGAATCCTCTGGGGCATTTCAAAAAAGGTGTGTGTATATGTAATGACAGATCAGGTGACACTTAGATTGCACACAGGTGGACATCATTTCACTAATTATGTGACTTCTGAAGGTAATTGGTTGCACCAGAGCTTTTTATGGGCTTCATAACAAAGGGGATGAAAACATACGCACATGCCAATTTTCTGTTTTCTATTTCTAAAAAATAGTTTTATGTATATATTTTTCTCATTTCACTTCACCAACTTAGACTATTGTGTTCTGATCCATCACATAAAATTCAGATTAATAGAACATTGAACTTAAGGCTGTAATGTAACAAAATAGGTAAAAAGTCAAGGGAGGTGAATACTTTTGCAAGGCACTGTATATGGTCTTCACACCTGGTAGTCAATATAAAGAAAGCATAATGAGGGGAATGAAACAATATGAGTTTCTCCTCCTCATTTGCAATTCTTGCCTTGACTTTGCTTTGTCTCAACTGGACTGTGAAGTAATTTGCCAAATCTGTAATTTAAATTTCAATGAAAACATGGCACCTCATGAAAGAAGGTTAACGCAAGTTATTGGTGATTTCAGTGTCTTGTTCAATTACATAAATTCTATAGAGGTTGCATCTGTTTCAGCTGGGTTACATTGATTAACTTTTTTTTGTAAAATGTGTCTGTAATATTTTTTTCAGAAATGGAATTGTTGTCAGTTTTCAAATTGAGAAACTCAATTGAATATACTTTCATACTTTCATGGATTTTTCCTGAATATTTTTTTCCACAGGTCCTCTCATATATGGGACAGCCCTCAACTAAATGAAAGCACACGAAAAAAAAAAACAGTCTCTTTAAAAAGGTGCTTCAAACAGTCAACAGCTGTTCTGTGTGCCTCTGCAGCTTCTCAATGCATTCTCAAGGCATTAAAATTCCTAAACATTTAAAATAACATGTTCACTAGCAACAAAGTATTCAGAGACACTTTGAGCACAGATTTATGGAATGTATATTGAATAGCAATAATGAAAGCGTTGAATGAGATGAGGTAAGGTAAGATATAACTTAAAGAAACACTATAACGTTATGTTATGAATAACAAATGTGTATTCCTAACGATATATTACTATGGTCACTGTTTGCTAGTGTTAAAAAAGGTGTTCAATTACCTTGTCTCCCTCGCAGCTTTGACTGGCTCCCGCTTACAGCTTTACCTCTTTGTCTGAGATCATCAATATCTCTCTGAGACCATCTCATTCAAATAGTTCTGATTCAAAATGTTTACTCCACTATGTCTGTGGGGGCACCTCTAGTGGCTGTCAGCATTATAGCCACTAGAGGCAAGTTAACCCTGTAATGAAAACATTGCTGTTCCTGCAGTTAAACAGGGAGGGGAGGGACGACATGGCACCCAGACATTGCCTTACCTAAATGAGGCATTAAGTAGGTTACAATTTCCTTACCTAGGATCATTTTCTGTTAGTAACTATGAGCCACAATGACAGAGGCAAATACTGCATTTTTTTTTTTACATATACCAGTAAATACCAATGGCTGAGCAACACTTTTCCAGTTTCATGTTAATAAAGAGAGCTGAGCTATATAGGCCATTGCCTATTCCACAAAATTTATATATAAATTAGCTGTATCATATAGACATAATAATATGCATAACAATGCATGATAATGTACCATTGTACAGCGCTACGGAATTTGTTGGCGCTATATAAATAATAAAATAATAATAATGTATATAATATAAAGACACTCCTCACAGTGTTCCAAACTAAAGTGAATGACAATCCAAATTTAGGTAAAAATAGCTCATTTGTAAAAACGCAAATGATATTTACTTCTATAAGCACAGCTAGGCTACTTTTTTGAAAAATAAAATAAAAATAAAAATCTGAATTTAGTGAATGACTGTGTCTCCCAGTCCTTGTGCTCTAGTACGAAATTCCGACCTGATAAAAAAAAAACCTCTGTGAAAGCGTGCACTTCATAGAACTTAAGAGGACACTATAGTCACCAAAACAACTTGAGCTTAATGAAGCAGTATTGGTATATAGATCATGCCACTGCTCAATTCTCTGCCATCACGGAGTTAAATCATTTTGTTTACGAAGCCCTAGACACACCTCCGTGCATGTGACTTACACGGCCTTCTTAAACATTTCCTGTAAAGAGTCATCTAATGGTTACACTTAATTTAGTGCAAATTCTGTTTAAATTTGAATCTCTTATTTCCTGTTAGCTTGCTAGATCCTGCAGGAGCCTTGTGTATTTAATTAAAGCTCAATTTACAGAGCAGGATAAACTTTTAAAGTAAGTTACATCTGATTAAAAATTAAACAATTTTGTTTTCACGCAGCCTGTGTCAGTCACAGCCAGGGAAAGTGTGGTTACAACTGCATAAGCAGAAACAAAAGTGACTTAACTCCTAAATGGCCAAATTAAGCAGTGAAACTTCAGAGGCATGATCTATACACAAAACCTGCTTCATTAAGATAAAGGTTTTTGGTGACTAAAGTGTCCCTTTTAGAATACACAAAATGTGAACTTTAGTTTAAACAAGCAAGCAACAGCATACAGTCAATATTTCCCTTCTAATGCTGGGCTTTTCTCAAGGTGTCAATGTAGTTGGGCTGAAAAGCTGATTGTATGCTGTTGCATGAGTCTGGATAAAATAAAGGAATTTTTTCATGTCCTATGAGTGCATATACTGATATTTTTTCATATCCTATGAGTACATAAGACTGATATATATGTACATATACCAACAAAAAAGCATTAACAGGTTGGTATAAAACCATTTACAGGGCTGCTTATTACTCTCAGTCCAGCACTGACAATGTATTTAAGAAAACAAGAAACCATTTCAATGATTGTGTTGCATTCCTATATGTGTGTATCATTAAATTCATCACTGGCATGTGTGTTTGTACTCCTTAAATCCTTTCGCTAATAGCCCCTTAGCTACCCACAGCTGCAGCGTTTGTAAAGATAAATCTTTCATAAAGATACATCTATCCAGAATGCACAGAGTACCAATAGAGCGTTCACTGCCTTGCTCTGGCAATGAAAGTGTTTCGGGCAGCCTTTGCATCTTTGCATATTGGCTACAATTGGACATTTGCCATCACATGCAAATGAAACCCTCCTCTAAGTCAAGAGTTAAAGCACACGTCTGCATTCGTGTGTAGTTCTTTTTTTCTCATTGTCATAAAACACCATTCATCCGTCACCTCGCAGATACCCTAGGCTTTGCCACCCATTGTTTATTGTTTGCACACACTGGTAGAGAGGCTGACCCGTTCTCACACTGGTCATTGTGACAGCTCTGCTTTCCCTCGTCAAGAGCCTGAGGCTGACGGATAAGCACAGCACCTCTAGTGAATGCTTTAACTCTGAGAAACACAGTCAGCAGCTCCACCTTTTATCTGTCAGTGGAAGTGCACACGCTTACGAAGCAGCCTGTAAAGTACTCTATTCTGCTTCAAGTGCTGCAGTCTTTACTCTCTCCGTGTGTTTCCTTACGGAGCACAAAAAGGCAAAACCTAAATCTAAGTATTTAGCTGTAATCGCTCGGAATTTGCAATCAACCCAGTATGGTGGGATTACAAAATAACACTGCGAAGAAAAATAGCTGTAGACCCATGCAGAAGGATTGCTGAGAATGTGTACAGCCGGAGGTTGATGTTTTAAATGCAGTTTGCATATTTCACATCATAAGCTATTTATATATTTGAAAGATGCATTGATCAAACTTGTTGCTGCCAAACGAAGAAGTCAAGCCAGCCCTTGTCACATTTTACTCCGCAGGTGGCAAGCAGAACTGATTGAAATCCACACCCTGATTTAGACCTGTCGGTAAATGAGATGTAATCAGGTGTCCAAAGTTGCCTTCCTCCATTGCTAGAAGAGTAAGTGACGCATATTAGATTATCATGTCCTAATGCAAGAATTGGTGTTCAGTTGCCCTTGCAGAGGTACTTCATAGCGAGGTAGACTCAGTAGACTCCCCTTGTTTGTCTTATTAAGAGTTTATAAGTATGTAGGGGCAACACCCCTTCCTGTCTCATCAGAGAAATTTGCCTTTTAGCTGATACCAGCAAGGTGATTTGTATGTGTTATAGCCCTATTCAGGGTTAAGTATGTAGGGGTTTATAAAATACCCCTTCATGTCTCATTAGAGATGTTTACACTTTGTCTGATACCAGCAAAGTTTATTGTATGTGTAGAAGCCCTATAAAGGGTTAAATGTGAAAGGGTTTATAAAATACCCCTTCCTGTCTTACTGGAGATTCTTGGCTGATATCAGCATATCTAATGGCTAGTGTAGGACTCACCTATTGAGGCTTGCTTTGACGTGGCAGGTGAGCTTATATTCAAATGGCCATTGGAATAAAACTAAAGAGCCTCCATTTTGTTTAAATGTACATGGGGATTTAGGCCAGAGCGCAGGTAACGTTCTCTTTGTTTAGACTCAGAGATGCTTCTTGACAGAGCATGATATACAGTTGTTTTGTCCGATTGTATAGGCTGAGAGAACAGACCTTTCATCAATGGGAGCTGGCAATCTGGATGTCAAGGGTTGTAATTGTAAAAGGAACATGTTAAATCAGCATGAATGTGCCATTGCTGGCATGTGAGTTGCTAGTCTACCATCCTGACGTGTAGATCCACTGATTGCATGTGTGAATGCTTTACGCATGCCATTTCTATAATCTTACTTTATATTGATTTTCTCCATTTCTCCAGGGAATCAAGAAACTTGCATAGCAGTACTTGTGTCCCATATCAGAACAGTCTACAGGATCTGGAAAAAGTTGGTAGATATGCCAGACACTTCGTGTATGATGGGATATAGTAGATTCCGTGGATTTTAAATGCTGATTGGCCATTTTTTAATTTACAATTATCAGGGTTCAAACGGTCCACTCACTAATAGACATTGTCCAGTGAAAATTCTCCCCTTTTGAGCATTCCATGGATCCTCCACGCAGTGGCCAGTAACTTTTAGGGCCTGGCATGTAGCGTAGGACTTGAAAATGTCAGCCCTACAAATATAACATATAGGCCTTTAAGGATCTAAAAAGCATAAATATGTATATTAAGAAAGATCATTAAATAAAACCATTTAAAATATAAATATCTTAGGTTTACATTCTAGGACAAATAGCCAAAATATATTAAATTAGGTAATTTTATAGGTGGCTTCTTCAATTTAAGATCAGAGAATTACAGGGGCTGTGCCTTGAAATTCAAAGGTCACCTCCATGGGCTAAATATGCAGTGGAGTATATTTCTAAAATTTCCTTAAGCACATCCAAAATATATGATTGTTTACAACTACAATGTACATTGTGTATCAGCAAATCTTGGCAATGACAGGAAATCATTAGCGTAGTGTGAACCCCACTGAGTCTGGCTGACATTGCACATTTTATCTGCATTTGGAATGAACCCAAATATAACAAAAATGTGACATATTGCATGGTTTGTGCATAGGTTTGATGCGCTGATCGGCTGACAATCAAATATATAATGGGCTGTAAAATAAATGTTAATAATGTATGAAAGATTTTCAATTGCTGACAACCATTGTCCTCATAGTGTGGCAGTTCTTGTATATGGTATAGTACTAAAGGGGGCAGCAATCAAAAGGCAATGCCAGAGATAGCTATTGCAGACATGGTACTGGATGTAATGCTACTGCTAATATGCAAGTAGCTTTACAGCTACGGTGGAACGACAAGGCCCATGAATGTAAAGCTTGCATATAATATGAATTCACTACACATGTGATCTACCTGACTTTATGCTTACCCCCACATTAGTATTTCTACCCTAGTGTAGTATTAATGCCCCTTCTCTAGTACAATGCCAGATGCTCATAGAATGGAAAGTAAGAATTCTTACATTCCATTCTCCTGGGAAGTATAAAAATAAAATCTAATACTTTAATAAGCATGCCCCTTCTTTTCAAAATAAGTTGAACTAGTCATCCAGCTTTGTATAATACATTTTCCGATAATAAATCTGGACGTGTTTCCCCCAAACAAGTTTTTCCTGTGAAGCAATGTTTGTCAGCCCCCCACCAGTGGTGTGCAGCAGAGTGGGGTTTGTCAGATCTGCCCCCTGGACGATTCTGCAGAAAATGTGTGCTGTGATTCATTGCAATCTTTTTCCTGCTATCAAACTCCTGCTCAAACATGGACTGTGGAAAGATTAACCTTGTTTTTTTATCACTTCATTTTCTATTGCAGTTAATGCATGAATTTAGAGATACTATCGGTGATATGGGTCTATCACTGATAATACAAACTGCCCTCTATCTTCCTGAACACTCTTCAATTAGAAGCTGATAATGCCTTCAAAGAAACTATTGATTACTTTAGTTTTCCATGCTATAGTGACCTAAACAGCATTATCAGATCTTAACACAACCCTCCACTTTAAAAAAACATATATACTTGATTGTCTTCCCTGTGGTCTTTAAGTGAGTAGATACCTACATATAATTGTATCCTATTCACAGAAAATCTTTATCGTAAATACTAGTCTACATTTAACTAACCCATCGGTTTGTACTCAGTAGCTAAAGGATATGTAATGATATACAAAGAAACTTTTACGAAAATGTGTTGTATAAATTGATAATGGCTTTTTAACAATTTAAATGTTTTGACTCCCTGCACTTTTCTATAAGCTTTTTCCCCCCCTAACTGTAGTTTTATAGCGGCAGAATTATTAGGGTGATGCATCTTAATTATGTGTTACCGTGTCATTATTAATGCAGTTTATTGAAAAGGAAAAGTTTGTTTTGACAGATTGTTAGAATTTTTATAGTGTTGTGTATTCCTTTATTAGCATATTCATTTGAAAATATAGGGAATTAATGACAAGAGTCATGTGAATTACTAGGCAGGTGAATGAGGCATACAGTCACATGCAGGATACAGAATCACGCTCTCTGGGAGAATATGTCTTTAAATGAGGTTAGCTGAACTTATACTGAAGGCTTAGATGCTTTTCCTTATGCTACATATTTTATAGGATTACCAAGAAAAAGACCTTCTTAGCCATTGAAAAGGATGCTTTGTTAACATGAAGCTGATTTTCTGTCTGTATTATATAGGTTACGTCAGGGCTTGACAAATCAGATCATGATATTCTCAGCTTTAAGATATAGATATATTTGGGGTCTTTTGCACAGATTCCTATACATACCAAAAAACATCAGTCTTCTTTTTAAATGCCTTCATTGTATCAAGAGTCATCTTTTTTATATTCCAAACTGGTGATGCAACAGGAATGTGTCCAGATTTTAAAAAGGTGGGTCCCCAAAAAGGATGCATCAAACTCCTTTTTGGGGAGTATGGCTTTTAGCCATACAAGGTAGCCGAGAGCTGTTGAAGTTCCCTTACATGCGCAAAATGTCCAGTTCAGTCAGTCTAATGATGCTTTTGCACTCTGTATTGGGGACAAGTCTCTGTGTCTTTAGAAGAAGAATACAAGATAACAAACTTGGGATGGCACTCACTATGACAGTTTGGACATGCCATTGTTAATATAGTGAAAACAAAGACATTTCAACATATATAATTTATCATTTAAAGCAAATAAACACTTCTTTATGGTTTGGATGTTAGACAATAAGTGAGCGTATTTTGCAAAGAATGTCAGAGATTTGATTAATCCATCAATATGTATCTGCAATGTGTTTTTGTCAAGTAAAAATGAATTGGCAAAGAACCACTGCTTTTCTAAAATATTTACAGATTTTAAAGCTACATCACCATCACTAATTTCTTTTTATTTTTTATGCCACTCACTGCTCCCTTGCCTTTTATCCATCTGGCCATTCCTAATCAGTTTTGGATTTAACCCATTTATTCGTCTGACGGATAGCTACAGCTGGATACGAGAAAATTATTTTAGCTGTAGAACCCTCCTTCCTGAACTCAAGAGTGACTCAAGAGCTCATTAACACCATCAGCACCACATTTTATTGCATCACGGCACACATTAGTCTCATCTGGCAATGTAAGGGTAATGCACAATATCAGCTCACTACAGAGCCATTAGGAGAACACAGCCCACAGCCATTAAGAATCATCTCCATTCTGCATGAATGTGGAAATGTTGTTACAGAATATTGAACGGGGATGGGATATTAATTCAAGTCATTGAAATGCTCAGATAGTGTGTTTACTTTGGGTTTTTTTTTTTAACATATATTGGATTGGATCTTACGAAGAGAATTTTTTGGCAGTTCTGTGCTGTGAAAATTATACTTTTAAAAATTAGGATTATCATCTGTATAATACTCTAAAATGTATCTTACAAACTGTTTTTTTTCTGGGGGGGGGGGAGGGGAGGGGTATTATTATTATTATGTCTCTTAATCCATTTAGGCCCATGTATAATCCATTGTGTCATAATGATTTTCTCCATAGAGAGCCTGTGAATTACATTTTTCAATGATGCTTCCGATCCTAATCTGAGATGGACTGTTCTTAGCTTTAAAAAATGAACAATAAATAAGTTAGACATGTGATATAGGCAGAGGCTGGAGTTGCTCCTTAATTAGTTATTATAAAGACAGTATACAACCATTCTGTCTCTTGAAATCTGCACTCTCACCAAAAATGCATGATTTAATACTCGCACTTCCATTTGCTATGTATGAATGCAAACAGGAAACAGCAGATGGGTTGTATTAGAGAGCACCCTAACTCTATATCATTGCTGCAAAGGTCAGGAGCCTAGCAATAGTTAACTTTCAGCAAAACAATTATTGTAGACTCATGTCTATGATGTTCAACTAGCCAAGTGGCAATCTTAACTCATAAGCACTTGATGAATGACTGATAGAAAACATGAATTGCATAAGCTTCCGTCCAACAAAGCGCAGAGAGTCTCTGACACCCTTATCAATTGGTGGACTACCAAACAAAATGCCCAAACAGCATCTTGTTGTCCGACTTTGCATTATGGGAGCTGTAGCTCACTGGCGAGAGAGTAACTCAGTTGGCAGCCACATATTGTTATAACAATAACAGAGATAACCTTAAATACTGAAAATATGGGTTTCTTTTCCTCATTCATGTGTTATTTCTCTGCACGCTCCAAAAGCAAAATCATTTATACTCTATAAATAGATAGATTTTTTTCCTTATAAAAAGAGGTCTCAAAAATAAGCACGATTGTGATCCCAGCTCATGGCGGATTGTGACGGTGAGTGAAAAGCAAAATCTCTAAATTTGGAAATACTATATTGTTTTATTTTTATTCCTGTTGACTTTTTTTTTTTAATTGAAAGCTGTAGAAGGAAAAGGGAAAAAAACTCAGCTGTCAATCTGCACAGCAAGGGAACACAAGGAACTAGATTATAATACAAATGGTGTTAGTTTGAGTGGATAATGTGCATATTGAACCATTATTGCAATAATTCCTCCAGGTGCCAAAATAATATATTTTACAAATAAGCAAAATCTGCTCCAGTAGCATAATTTGGAATTTAAATATGGCACTAATGTCTTAACATAGAAATGTAAAGAACTACACAATAATTTAATAAACTGTAAATATAAACTAAAGAAATTATGTACACTCATTTAGTGATTTATACAAAATTAATTATGGGCACAAGATACCTTTTTCTAAAATTGCATGTATTGACCATTTTGGATCTTAAATATACAGGAGTGTTAATACACGTTTGTTTATTAGATTTACTCTGTAGTTTTATCACTATCCTAGCATTTCCTTGCGTATTTTGTATTTCTAATA
The DNA here is from genome assembly GCA_933207985.1 of Pelobates cultripes. Classification (NCBI taxonomy): domain Eukaryota; kingdom Metazoa; phylum Chordata; class Amphibia; order Anura; family Pelobatidae; genus Pelobates; species Pelobates cultripes. The sequence continues at coordinate 188,637,570 of OW240914.1, forward strand.
TCTGCCAACTGCCATGAATTTCCAAGAACAGTCCCCATGTCTGCACTGTCTCAATAATTTACTGTGCAAGCATTCTTTCTAGTATTAAAATGTGATTTAGGAAAAGAAAAATTAGCATTGCTACAAAATATAAATGGAGTTAAGCGGAAATTACATTTTTAAAGACAATACAAAATGTTTAAATATATATATATATATATATATATATATGCGTAGTTATATACTGGTAAGAAAGGATAGGAAGACCTATTCCTTTGAATTTACAATCTAGCAGTATTTGCAAGATTTTTTTTTCATGAGGCCCTTGGTAGAAAATACATCCATGCGCCAAATGTTCTGAGATTATACAAGAGAAAAAAGCCAGGGTAAAACATGAAGACAAGAATGTTGGTTTCAAAGAGGGACTATTCCCTCGAGGACATGTTTTGTTAACAACAGATGTCATGGACACTGAGCTTAAGGTGATATGTCCGGCTGCAAACTTCCCCTTGCATGTTATATGCAAAGGTTGGCAACCATGACATGGCTAATATACTGTTGATTGACCTTTTAGAACTGTACATGTGCATGTAAAATAGGTCCTTAACCAATTCCTTGTCAGATAAACATGCAGATCACTACAAAACAATCTGTTAACTATTCTCTTATGAAAGGTAAAATCTGCAAGACAAGGGGATCAGATGCAAAACTGGTTTTACCACTTCAACAATATCGTTTTCCATGCCTTCTTCACTAGCCTCATTGTTATGGCTAGAATTTCCAGTTAGTGGGAATCAATGGCAGTCGTTTGCACTAGTAAAGAGATTTGCATTTACACACGCCTCAAGATATTAGCAAACAAACTAAAACAAAAGCCTCGCTTAACACCCCCTGCATTGGGATCTGGCCTTAATTGTGTTAATGAAAGCCACCCTTTGCTTGCTGTATTGCAGGTGTGAAAAATCTATGCTCCCAGCACAAATGAAAATTGAGTAGGTGTTACCACACCCTGTTTATCCACACAGCACACTTTGGAAGAAAACTATGTTTACTGTTATATATTGGCTTGTGACTACACCACAAAACAACAACTATCAGAGAATGGGAGGATTTTTCATGGCTGCTATTCTACTAAGTGACAATGTGTACCCAGCAATAGGGAATGATACAGGCCATTGAAAAGTGGGGTTAATAGCTCTATATACACCCAGATCTAACAGTATAAAATAAAGTTAATTTAATCAAATGCATGATTAAGTCCCTAACTAGAGATTACTGATAGCACTCTACACTGTGTCCATCCCCAGTAAATGTGCCCACCTCATTCATTCAGTGTTTGTAACTCTTAGCATCAAAGTACTATAGAATTACCCAGTAAATGTAACAAGCTCTAACTATTACTCTAGTCTAGAGTGACATTCTGAGCTTGTATGCTGCAACCCTGGTCGGTCCGCAAAAAAATACTACCAACACCCCTCTTTTCACAGCAGAAATCAGACAAGTACCAAGGGGGGAGGGGCTGATAGCGTCTCCTGTTTGTTAAACCACTGAGAAAGGTGGGGGGGGAGAGAGAGCCCCCATTTGCAAGAGTTAAGGCATGCAACAAGCACCCAGCAGCTTTGCATGGAAGCAGAAGCGAGGAATGAGATGCTTGCAGAGACTGCCTGAGTGTTGGATGTGATAAGAATCAGAGCTCCGCCCCCAGTATACAGCGAGAGAGGTGCTGGCTGCCCATACACACACATACAGCTCCTCGCTGGGACGCTAGCTGCTAGGGCTCCGACTTGCTGCAGCCTCTGCTCATCACAGGGACCTTACTGCGGACCTGGGGGACAGGACAGCCCGGGGTCCAGGGCAGGAGGAGGGAAGAAGTTCTGCCGGTTTCCTCATTAGCCTTTGGGTGGGTTGGTTTGATTTATTTATTGTCTCGCTGATTGCTGGACTTGCTCGTTTGGATGTGACACCGGAGTGAAGAGAGATGAAGATCCGGAAAAGCGCTGCTAGGGGCGGCTGGAAGACCGTAGCAAGAGCTGAACAGCAAGGTAAGACATAGGGGAGCCCCCCTGAGATGTAGAGTTGGGGTGATCCTAGACGCCCCTCATTATAAACTGCAGCTGGATTCGTGATCTAACTCCACATCAGTAAGTGGAAGCTTCACAAACAACATAACCAGCTTTAGAACGTTTATGGCATCTCACTTTACGGATTCTAGAACCCCCATCTAGATTGCAGTTGGGATGAGGTTTTGACCATGGGTTGCATAGGGTAATATGTATGGAACGATTGTCCTGCTCTCATAACGGGTATTTTGAGGTTTAGTTTTTTGGGGTGTCTTGGTTGATATTCTGTAGCACCTTATTACCCTGCTTGGGCGTCAACCCCAAGAGAGGGGTGCAGGGTTTTAAGACTATGGCAATAAGTGGGTCTTCCAGCATTCTGCAGGCAATTTAGTAATCGGGGAGGAGGGGGTGATGTACCCCATAAAAGAGAAGCTTCTAGTGGAGAATACCGATGGAAATTGGGATTTCAATAGAAATAAACCTATGTGCACTAGAAAAGTGGGCTTCTCTAAGAAACCGAACCCCATATTGGGAAGATCGTGAGTAGGCACAGGCTAATGCAATGGACTAAAAGACATGGGTTTATTAACTCTTTTAAAACCGTGATTTGAATTTGGGATTAGCTATTTATCAGTAGCTGTAATGCGAGGAGAACAGAATTTGTTGGAACAGGCTTGCTTTTTCTCTAATCACCATACAACGTAGGGGTGATGTTGAAGCCCCCTTAGTACCCCAGCACTGATAGCATTGCAGGGTACAGCGATGAGCTCATTTCAGGATATGATGAATGTGGATAGCGCTCTATAGGGACACTCATTAAATAAACATTATCGCGTTTAATCTGTCTGTGGCAGAGATCCTGGGGAGATCTACAGCTCATCACTGCATCACAGGAAGGGAATCCCTAAAACTCGCAATCAGGGTTCTGCTGTGTGGACCCCTCTAATAAAGGCTTTCCATGTCTTGACAGGGAGGAAATGTATGTGGAGCCGTTTGGATTGAGGGGTGTTAGAGTAGATTCGGGGGGACCCAAGGCTGGGATCCTTACACATAGCACATGAACATTGCTTGGTGTGGGGTCTTTACATGTCCTGTAGGTCCAGATTGGAGCTTGGTGGATGTTAGGAGGGAGATGTGCGTTTTGTGCGGAAACCCCAAGTGTGCTTTGTGTACATACTTAAATATACTTACATGTGTATTCAGAGAGATGCATATCATTCACGGTTGATGGATCAGAGTAGAGTATAGGGGGTTGGTATAATGTGGAGTGTGTATCGCTCCCTTGTACTGGCGATAGACCCATCCATATTGATAAGTGCTCACTATGTAGTTGTTGAGAGATGTACAATAATGTGCGTTAAACAACTTTTCTATTTTAATAGCGACGGTATGGCATTAAACACACGGATCGCTGGGCAGTACTGGGCTACACACCCTAATAAAGGCACCGATAGAATTTTGCAAATTAAAATCTATTCTATACAGTTTTCAGTGGGATAAAACCGCATTCCAGACTATAAATACTGCGTAAACGGTCTGTATGGGGATATGCTGTCTGATATTTGCTCACTATGCGCACACAGTGCTGAGTATAAAACATACCGATCGATATCGAGGGAGAGAAGTACATTGGACTCTTCGTGACAGTAGGGCTTTGGCAGTGGGTGGGATCTGGGTGTCCACTATCCAAGCTGCGCCCGGGTTCATGGCTGGGAAGCTGTGCCTGCTGAGGCGGGGGTGTGGGGGTGAGCTGTGCCGCCCGGTTTGAGCGCGCCTTGTGGTAGGGATCGTAGCTGCACTTTCCCTGTAGCCGGCGAGGTGCCTGCAGGTGTCCCATTAACCCCGTGTAGCGGCCGGGACCTGTGTGGCATCTGCTACAATGTATCTCTTACCTGGTATAATACAGCTATGTGCCATATAAGAAAGCCATTAACCCTCTCTCTGTGTCTTTATTATTGCCACGTACAGTACCCCCAGCAATAAGTCAGTGTCCTAATGCTTTCACCTTTTTTAGAAAAAGGGAGTAGAAACAGAAGTCTGAAGTAGGTTTTATTTTCAATATTTTTAGAACAGTTCACATTATCCAGCTTGCAAGTTGGCCAACAGACGTATTCAATCAACAAACGCCATTAAATAATCCAGTCTGACTAATAAACTGTTCCTGTGAGTTTGGCACATAAGAGGTTTCATCCCTTATGCTGACTTTATTAAGGTAATATATCTGTGGAAGTACCACAGCCACAGTGGTCTCCAATGATGGCCCCTTGATTTAGTGACTGAAATGTTTAAAAAAACCTTTTTTTATAATTAAAAAAAATAAATATATGTAATTACTTATTTATATTTATTTTTTAAATCATGTTCTTAAGCCAGTGTTTCCTATTGTAGCTGATGAGGAAAGTGAAAACAGATTATCCAATCCGAAGCAGGTTTACTAGGATTTCTGATGGAATGCTCAATTCTGGTCCCATTCTATCTATTTTCATAGTTTATGGAAATGCTCATTGCCTTCTAAGAGATGCATACATCAGGTCCTTGTAAACCTCAGAACATCTCTTGATGATCTCAGTTATTGAGATTATAAAACAGTGTAACATTAAGCTGTAGTAGACACTACTTTTTTTTAACTTGTCTGGGCATTTTAAACCTTAATCTCCATCACCATTCGTGGTGTGTGTGTGTGTGTGTGTGTGTAATATATATATATATATAATTTTCCTTCAATCCTATCTAAATACAAGAGACTCCATACAATTCCATATGTCTGTAGTTATATGGGTGGGTGGGGACAACATGGCTCCAAGTTCCACCTTTCACACACATGCTGTTGGCCAAGCATTTTTGGGGTAATTCTTTTTAAATCTAATTTAATTTTAGCTTCACCATTTTTTTGCAGTTTTGTGTATTACACATTGGTTTACTGTTATTTCATGCCATACTAGTTGGCTTTTAGTAGGTTTTTGTTACTACCCCCATATTAGTATAGGTTCAATAACTGAAACCTATTCCTTTTTCCCACAGTACTAATATTTTGGTAATTTATAACCATAACATCATGTATTTGTGTGTATGTATTGATATACCTATAGACTTTATTAATGAAGTGTGTGTGTGTGTGTGTGTGTGTGTGTGCATATATTGAAGTTTTCATTTTTTTTATTTTTTTTTTAAAGTACAAATCTTGCCACCGTTCATGACATAGTGTTTCATACTTTAATCATTTTATTAAAGGGCTTCAATGCAGTGAATTAAAAAGCTTGTGCGGTGCTTTGCTATTGTAGTGGTCATCGGTGACATGCTTTACACCTATGATTGAGATAAGTGTGTGTGTGTGTGTGTGTGTGTGTATATATATATATATATATATATATATATATATATATATATATATATATATATATATATATATATATATATATATATATATATAATCTCTACTATATTTAATGTTTCAAGAATGAAGTGCAGACTTTTTTAAAAGCTAACAGTGAATTTCCTGTAGACATCGTCTTCATTTCTGAAATTAGATGCTTGTTTGCCATTACCCTGAGCTTTAGCTCTTCCATACTCAGAAAGCAGACATGTACAAAGCTTGTTCGTGTCTTTAATTTATTATGGCTTCCTTTTTATTCTTCAGTTATAGCAGTGTTTAGATATTTTGCAGGGCACGATGTAGGGTTAGGAATGCAAAGCGAAACGGCTATGGATTTCTGAATAGGGTTTTGTTGTTATTGTTTTTTTTTTTTTTTTTAATAAACATTTTATTTATCACACAGACTTAACACTGCATTTACATCCTTTTTGTGTTATCAGAACTTGGTTAATTTTTGGGCGGGTTGGGATGTTTATTAACCCAACCCTGTATAATTTGATCAAACAGGTCATTATCTGGTGGTTGCTCCATCTTTTTTCAGATGAACTGTTTATCGTTGGAAATTCTAGCTTATAACTGTTCTGATTTACAATGTCTGGCAGCATCCTAATCATGTTATTGAGAATGTAAGGAAAACCATGTGTTAAGTTAAATTTAAACTGAATCCTAATCTAACATGCATCTATGAATGCTAAATCAGTGTATCAGAATTTTAATCCTTGAAGGACCTGCGGGATTTACCAAACATCACCAGTACGGCAAAGAAAGAAAGAAGACCGACAGACGCTCTATAGAATCAAAGTGCTCATTTCTAAACTAGGAGGAAGATCAGAGATAGCAGCGCTGATGTGTGGGAGCCACTCGAAGGCAGCATCAGTCATATAGCAACAGTGATTCTCTCCACACTTGTAGCTGCATTAAACCATTAGTTAGTGTATGTATAATATAGCATTTTATTTAACAGCTGTGATGGGTTTTAACCCCCACTTTTTTTTTTTTTTTTTGTATTAACCTTTACAGAGCACTAATTAAAGCATACACTGCTCGTGTACGTATGTGCACTTTTGCTAAAGTAGGCAGTCTGTCAAGGCAGAAGGAACATTTTCTGTTAACACCACCATGTTTAATCAGTCCTTCCACGGTAGTGGTGCTGAAGGGGTTAAGTGCTAAAAGTAAACCGCTAAATTCTGAATAATGCCAGAAGACAGGCGGCACAGTATGGAGAATCCCGTAAAAATTAAGCATGATTATTTATGTAATCGAATGGTATGCATAGTCCTAATGTATTCTTACAATAGATGGCAGGAGCAGGCTTCCTTGTAATGCTGTTTCCAAACCGTGGATTGCGTTTAAAAGGGAAAAAATCCCCTTTTACTCTGAGTATTGCTTTAGAGTTACCCAGATGTATGGAATGGTTCTCTGATATGCTAAGAAAACAATCTTCTACATTTGAAATACAGTAATGCGAAGAAAACAATGATAGACCATGGGATAATCATTTTGGGGGCTGGCAGAATATATGGCATTGCATATAGACAAGGCATTTTTCACCCTTAGAGGAATGGTCCCCCCACTTATTTTTACTGGTCAGCTTTTATTCTTAAATGTCACACAACCCACTTTTTACACCTATCATATCCGGTTTTCAATGTTGTGTAGATATTGGTATACATGTGTACTCTAAGGAACAGATTATGTTTTAGTGTTCTATCAGAGATCTTTTGAATTTCAAACATATGTTTAGTTTAAGGATTCTTCCCCTCAGCAGTGTTGCACTCTTATCTGCTGTCCATAAAATGGTAGGCTTTTGCTCAAATTAAACCCATATTTTCTAACCTGCAGTTCTCAATTCATTAACTCAATGCTTAGCATACATTCATATAGTCCGATTCAATGTAGGTATATTTCCAGAGAAATTTGCTAAGCTGCAAGACCTTCCCATGTTTTAACTTAACACCCCGAAATTCCCATTGTGGATAAATGTCAGGCCCTACAGCAGCACTATATCCGTATTGTGTGATCTATTCGAGATACTGGTAATGACCTAAACTGTTACATCCAACTGTGGCTGATTTATTTTCCTGATCTAGCTGTTCTATAAGAAGGTTAACTTGGATTGAGGTAAATAAAGGCTAGGTCCCTAGTTATTGTAGAACTACCATTGCTCCGATAAAATTGCCCGTCTTAATATAAAGGATCATGGGTGATGTAGATACTTAGCTGTTGGAGGACTGGATAATATCAACTCTTTCGTATGATGTCTGCATCCAACATTTTTTGTGCCGTTAAAAATAAAGTGTGATTTGTATATTTACTCTTGATCACGTTGCATCCTAACTGTGTAAAATGTGCAATGGTCATGCAGATTTTATTTATTTTAAATTGGGTGTTTTCACCCAGCAAACTGCATTCAAGAATCTTAAGAATTCTTATAATTTTGCAGTGATAACCACTTGCTACTGTTTTATTTTACTTGCTCCTGTCATTGGTAATACATCTCTCTACAAGTAGTATTGAGCAGTCATTCATAATCTGTATTTATTCAGTCCTTGCCTCTTCTGATTTTAAAGCGCAAAAAAAAAAACCTTTGTAGAATATTAGAGTATGTAATGGGCACAATGTTCCTTATTTTCATATTGATTATCTGCATATTCCAACATAGAGATTTTTATACACACACACACATGCCTTTTTCTCCTTTTTATTTTTTATTTTATTTTATTTTATTTTTATTTTTTTTTTCATTTTTGACCTTGCTGCCACTTGGGGCACTGTGGAGTTAAACAGAACATTGTTGAATGGTAGACTGTTACGACTAGCAATAGATGGTATATTGGTTGCTATAGTAAAATTTACCATTGTATAGGGGAAATGCAGCACATCGTTCAAGCAAACCGTATGAAACATAAATGTCAGAATTCTGTGATTATTGTATTTTCGTGATTTGAGTGAGCTGAAACACAAAGCATAAACGTATACGTTACTCGTTCTCCTTACAATCGTTATTATAACTGCAAGTAATCATGCAGGCATCAACCTTGTTACTTTTATGAGAATAAACATCAGGCATTGTAAAACTGTAACTGTTTGACCGCTTAAAAGCTGATGTTTGCAGAGTGCTCTGCATAAATGAGTATAGTGAAAACCAATAAAATATGCATTTTAATATGTCTTATGGACTACACTTTTACTCCATTTAATCTCCAGTATGTGTATTGTGTAGCTTCTTATTTTGGCAACATTTTTATATTTAAACCTGCGTGTCGGGGGGGGGGGGGAGATAAATTTTTATTTCCTTAGTTATATAAAATGCTTTTGTCTTGGAGACCTATTTCTAGAGTATGCTTGCAATTTCTTCTCCATTCTCCTCTTCGTGTAAAAACACTCACTTCCTCTGCATAGACAGACGGCGTCAAATGGTACCTATCTTCTATGTGTGTTTGTTTTTTTTTGTGTTTTTTTTTATGTGACACTGTAATCTCCCAGGTTGGTTCTTAACAAGCTTGTGTTGAATTTACCACCATGAGACTGCTGTGCAGCTCTATCCCAACTGTTGTATAAAACGGCCCTCAACCCCCACTCACAGGACCAAAAGGTACCAGACTTTCAAAGAATATATGGCTGGTTTCTGGATGTCCAGTTCTATTCTCTTTTTGATCCTCACTAAAATGCCACCTGTCTGGTACTGATAACTGGCATGTGGGTGTGAGATTACCTTTATCTGATTAAGTCCAGTGGATATATTAACGGACAGCCGGGTCTCAGAGGGCCTGTAAGGTTGTCACATCTTCTGACTTAGCCCCTGTATGTGTCCATTGTATATGTGACCACCCCCCCCCCCCCTTTTTTTTTTTTTTTTCAATCTTCAATGCTCCATCTTGTCTATTGAAGTATTGCAGCTTGATCTGTGCTCTTCCAAGCAATGGGAGAAATATAGTGCATACATTTGTGGTGCAACTGGCATTACTTATTCACATGGGCTGTAAACTGAATCGGTTGTATACCGTCCTGCCACCCATGCTTCCATTTACCTCAATGAAAGACATCGTGACTGTACTGCACACACAGATCTATAGCATCCTTCCGTGTTGCTGCCACTCTATCTAGGGACCCATAATAAGCTTGACGAAGGCATCTTTAAAGACTGTAGCTGTTCTGTTATTTGTATTCAGTAGGAAAGAGAAACAATCCCTGTTTTTCTTTATATTCAGAATATGGATCTATCTGCCTCTGTTTTTTTGCTGGGGAATCTTTTTTTCCTAGTTGGCAGGAAATAAAATGAATTTCTCGAACATGTAGAAAAATAGTTTGCAGAACAGTGGCGGCTAACATTGATGAAATAAATTGAGTAGATACAGCTACATATTGAGAGATTAAAAAAAAAAAATAAATAAATAAAATTTAAAAAATATATTTATAATAATATTATTTTGAAAGCTTGTTTGGGCACGGGGTCCTCTTTGTGTGCTCTTCCCGCATGTCAGACATGGTTTTTTATTTTATATATATATATATATATATATATATATATATAACACACACACACACACACACACACACACACACATACATACATACATACATACATACATACATACATACATACATACATACATATATATATGCTGGAGTTGTATAACTACTTCTATACAGTCAATGCAAGAGTCTTTAATTTTCATTGTCTACCCTGCCTGTGTTGGCTAAACCACTCTATGATCGCAGCATATTTTATTAGTACTGTAGAGAAGTCGGGCAATGTGGTACCTTATTCTCTGGGGTGAACAGATTGACGTTTGAAACATCACCATGGAAACAGAGCCTGGCTTTGAATTCTAGGCCTATCAACAGATTACTTGGCAACAAAGCAGTTAAACACTTCTTTGCCAAGTGAATCATTACTGCTGTGTAATACAGAAAGACCGCTGCTCTGGTCTTTAAACTCTACATGGATTTAGAACTGCGCAAAAAAAAAAGTGCTAGCATTTACTGGGTCCTTGGGAGTGACCTGTTAACCAGTTTGTATCCTACTTTTAGAGTTCTAATTCTCCAACCAGTCCATTAATGTATGGATTTTCTAGCGGTGTTGGATTTAAAAACATAGGACATAAAGGGACACTACTATCACAAGAACAACTTCAGCTTAATGAAGTGGTTCTGGTAGCTTCAACATGTCTCTGCAGGCTTTTCAATATAAACGTCGCCTTTTCAGAGAAAAGTCAGTATTTACATTGCTGCCTAGAAACTCCTCTAGTGGCAGTCACTCAGATGGCCACTAGAGGTGCTTCCTGTTTCAGTGCTGCACGGTGTGCCGCACCTACAGTAAGCATCTCCATGTGATGCATGGAGGCGCTGAACGATTCCAATAGATGTATAACATCAATGCATCTCAATGAGGATATTCTGATTAGTATGGCGTCTTGTCACACATGTGCAATAGCTTCCCAATGCTTTCCTGTTGTGATTTAAGCCCCCAACGTTTTAGGAAGGGTATCTAAAGTAGATATGTTGGAGTTTAGGATTGGCCGTCACTATAGAATATTTCTATTTAATGTGATTTGTGTATTGCATACATGAATTGGCTACCAGGTAAGGTGGTATTACCAAATTCAGCATGAAAGGGGTTCACTTGTTTGTGTAACAGTCAGATGCCAGAAGCTTTACAACATAAATTCCTATATTGAAGCTGTGACTCGAGAGCCTGCATTACAAATCCCAGCAATTACTTATTTGAATAAATCCAAAATTGTTTGTGGGGTTGTAGTCTTGGAACACCACTGTGGATGTATTGCATCATTTTAATACTGTTCAATAATCTGATACAGAATGCGTTAATAATACAGCAAACTGTTTAATGTTACTTGCTATTGAGCACGGGTGCCAAAAAGATAGATTCCCAAATGTTGCAGAACAACTCCCATGTAGCTTTTCATGCTTTTAGAATGACAAAGCATCATGGAAGCTGTAGTTTTAAAACATCTGGGGATCTACCTATTGGGCACCCCTGCTAAAAAGCTTACGGTGGACTAATCTCTACTACTAGGTACTTGAGAAAATTTGGAAGTTGAGAACCTAGCTAGTGTATTATAGCTAGCCATTTGCCAGAGAAGATGGTGATGATGGACTGCATTTCCCATGATGCTTAGTTGCTTACCAGGGACATGCTAGACCACTGGTAGTGTCAAATATTAGATCCCGTTTGATTTTTGTTGTCCTGTTTTTACTTTTTATTGCTCATAATCCCAAAATCGCCTTTTGATTCACACAAGACTTGAAGACCTGACAACAGCCAAATGCAGGAAAGCTGTTTACTCGCAGAGGTAAGGTCAACAAAGTCTTTTAATTTTATCTTGTGTCCATGACTCACTGTTATTAAGAAGTGCTGAGGTTTAGAGCCTTTAATTCCTATTCTCATGGATGTGAGAAGTGGGTGCTAAATCTTGTCCGCTTTGGCTATTTCTAGGTTATTATATATATTTTTTATTTATTTTTAAGCCACCTCACACAGCCAACTCTGTTATGTGGTATCTGTTAAAAAGCATCTCTCATTCACCTGTGTTATGCTAGCTTGCTCTGGTGATGCTGTATCACGGAACAGAATTTGTGCAGGTCCTAAAACTATCTATCTACTATATTTTATTAGCTATAGCTACTTAGATTCATATGAACTTTAACATAAAAGAAGTCTTTCTGGGCAGAAAGTAACTTTTTTTTTTTTTTTTTTTTCCCCATTCCAAAATAAATGTTTGTGTCCTATATAGACTTGTACTAGGCTGTATGATGGCTAAAATGATATCTGTACATTAACTGCTAACTAGCCATATTTGCCAGGGACCTACAGTTACAGTGGATTATCTATCTCCTGTAACCTTAAGGACCCTGTGTGTGTTTGTTTTACTTGCACTTACTTTCATCAGCAAATGGGCCCGCAGCCCAGAACCTATTGTATAGACAGACACAAAAAAACAATCATCCTTCCGGGAGCTATTTAGAGGTGGTCTTATTAAATTAAGAATAGCCAGGTTGACACAGTCCAGTTGAAGGTGATTGGTGACAGATCTGTTTTTAAACTCCCAGACACAGACCATTTGCTGCTGCTTTTGTCTTCCTGTACAAGAGATAAGACCCTTCACCCCTTCCATTTGGCGGCTTATGGGGTTTTAAGGTCAAGACTTGGTGACTTAAAATAACGTGTAATCCATGGCATGAACAACTGATAAGCACTTCGATTTCATTTAGAGGTCTTTTTAACCCCTTTGTATGTGTGGACTTTAACTCTGGCACTGAATTGAGTTTGTCTTAAAGAACTACTAAATGCACCCAGAGACCACGTCTTCTCAATGAAGTGGTCTGGGCGCTGTGACTCTGTCCTCCTAACCCTGCAATGTAAAATACTTTAAATTTGTCGAATCGGTAATATTTGCATTGCAGGGTGAAACATACAGCTAGTGGCTGACTTTCTGGAGTCACTAGAGGTGCTTTCTCTAAAACAGGGGTGCCCAAAAGATAGATCCTCAGATGTTTAAACTACAACAATATGCTCTGCCATTCTAAACATATTGTAAAGGAAGTGAAACTCCATTTTTGTATCCACATGCAACTAATAGGTAAGCAATGAATGCAATGCTTTTGTGTGAGAAGATTTTTATTGGTTGCACACCTCGTCCCAAAATGCTCTTCTTTTTATTTATTTAAAAAAAAATAAAAAAATTTAAGGAGCGTTTTATGGTCCTTCATTGTGGAAGCAACACCTCAACGTTGTTGCAGAAGACAGATCAGTACAAAGGGAGTCTTGGGGCTGTAAAAAAAGTATGCACTCCATCCCCATTTTTAAAAATTTTTTTTTTTTTTTTAATTTGCAAAATTGGGGGTCCTGAATAAAATCAGGACAAGGGCACTATAGCATTGGGAATCAACCAATAACCTTCTAATATTGACATTTTTAAACCTTTCAAATATTCTACCCCTCAATCCTATATGAAAGAACATGTGCCAGGAACTGTTAAAGGGAGAATAAGCGGTTTCTCAGCAGAAAACTGATATATTCTGGGTTACTAAATGGAATAAGCAAAGCACTAAGCGACACCCCCTCCCCCCCTTTTTTTTTGAATGTTACACACAGTAGGTCATCCTAAAGGATGCACGTCAAGCTAGAACACTATGCCACGTGTGGACATATGGCAATTGCCATAATGTTTAAATGCCAAAAGGCAGACACAAGGTGAAATTTCACTGTGGTGTGAATGCAAAAGGAAAGCAGAAAAACAGTAAGATCCCTTATCAGCTCTTGATAAAGTTCACAGACCGTGATTGCATAGCCAAAGGTCACTGCTGTCTGCTAGATGCAGTATTTCTGAGGCTGTCATTGAAAATTATTAGCATCTAGATCTAATTATTTTCTCTTCCTTAATCAATCAAAAAACTAGGTTTAACATTTCGAGTGTGAGGTATGCAGTTACTTGGTATTGGAAATGTGTGGTTTATTTTTTTATTTTTTTTTTTTAAATAGCTGTTACTTTTTAAGATGTGGATTGATATCAATTACATCTATTTTATATAGCACCATCACATTCTGCAGTGCTGTACAATAGTCAAAGCAGGCATTTAATTCTAACAAAATATGTTTGACATACAGAAACCGTAGTATAGGGGGCCCAAACACGCTTGCAATCAATATGTGATAAAAAAAATTACGATTATAGATATACAGAGATATCTATATGGTTCGCCTTATCCTATATAAACGTATAAACCTAGTTCTTTGGTTACATAGGGTCTTTGTTAATAATCATAGCTTTTCCAAAAGCTCTTCAAATGAACATTTTCATAATATGAATATACACTGCTCAAAAAAATAAAGGGAACACTTAAACAACACAATGTAACTCCAAGTCAATCACATTTCTGTGAAATCAAACTGTCCACTTAGGAAGCAACACTGAGTGACCATCAATTTCACATGCTGTTGTGCAAATGGGCTAGACAACAGGTGGAAATTATAGTCAATTAGCAAGACACCCCCAATAAAGGAATGGTTCTGCAGATGGTGACCACATACCACTTCTCAGTTCCTATGCTTCCTGGCTGATGTTTTGGTCACTTTTGAATGCTGGCGGTGTTTTCACTCTAGTGGTAGCATGAGACGGAGTCTACAACCCACACAAGTGGCTCAGGTAGTGCAGCTCATCCAGGATGGCACATCAATGCGAGCTGCGGCAAGAAGGTTTGCTGTTTCTGTCAGCGTAGTGTCCAGAGCATGGAGGCGCTACCAGGAGACAGGCCAGTACATCAGGAGACGTGGAGGAGGCCGTAGGAGGGCAACAACCCAGCAGCAGGACCACTACCTCCGCCTTTGTGCAAGGAGGAACATCAGGAGCTCTGCCACAGCCCTGCAAAATGACCTCCAGCTTGCCACAAATGTGCATGTGTCTGCTCAAACGGTCAGAAACAGACTCCATGAGGGCCCGCCGTCCACAGGTGGGGGTTGTGCTTACAGCCCAACACCGTGCAGGACGTTTGGCATTTGCCAGAGAACACCAAGATTGGCAAATTCGCCACTGGTGCCCTGTGCTCTTCACAGATGAAAGCAGGTTCACACTGAGCACATGTGACAGACGTAACCGTCTAGAGACGCAGTGGAGAATGTTCTACTGTCTGCAATATCCTCCAGCATGACCGGTTTGGCAATGGTTCAGTAATGGTGTGGGGTGGCATTTCTTTGGGGGGCCGCACAGCCCTTCATATGCTTGCCAGAGGTAGCCTAACTGCCATTAGATACCAAGATTAGATCCTCAGACCCCTTGTGAGACCATATGCTGGTGCGGTTGGCCCTGGGTTCCTCCTTATGCAAGACCATGCTAGACCTCATGTGACTGGAGTGTGTCAGCAGTTCCTGCAAGACGAAGGCATTAATGCTATGGACTGGCCCGCCCGTTCCCCAGACCTGAATCCAATTGAGCAAATCTGGGACATCATGTCTCGCTACATCCACCAACGTCACGTTGCACCACAGACTGTCTAGGAGTTGGCAGATGCTTTAGTCCAGGTCTGGGAGTTGATCCCTCAGGAGACCATCCGCCACCTCATCAGGAGCATATTCAGGCACGTGGAGGCCACACACACTACTGAGCCTCATTTTGACTTGTTTTAAGGACATTACATCAAAGTTGGATCAGCCTGTAGTGTGTTTTTCCATTTTAATTTTGAGTGTGACTTCAAATCCAGACCTCCATGGGTTGAAAAATTGGATTTCCATTTTTTTCTTTTTATTTGTGTGATTTTTGTTGTCAGCACATTCAACTATGTAAAGAACAAAGTATTTCAGAAGAATATTTAATTCATTCAGATCTTGGATTTGTTATTTTTGTGTTCCTTTTAGTTTTTTGAGCAGTGTATATACATCTATCTGTCGGTGATGTTCTTTTTAATTAGTAGAGTCAGGGCCTTCTTTGGGAATTAGGAAAAAATTATCTAAATTTATCTTTAATCTAGTGGCATCCTTGTCTCTCTGTGGAAGTTGCTCCGCCTGCTGTGAGTATAAATAATGTAAATTGACCAATAGTATTGCGGTCGTTTTGCGCATACGTGACAACTGCTGCATTGCATTAAAGGAACACTCCACTGCTCAAATACAAAAAATAAAAATCCCTGTTTAGTAGATAGACCCCAAAATGAAACCTTGCATGCATTTAATTCTGTTTTTTCCACTGGGGTATATCTAAAATCAGCTTGCAAAACTTGCAGTTCTCTTGTCTCTTCCCTTCGATACCTGCCCAGACTGCTTGTGCCAGTCCAATAATGCAGCTCAATGAGAAGTCTTTGTAAGTCAGGTGCTCTGGCCAATTGCCGTCTCTTGAGGTCAGGTGCATTCAGCTAATAAAACCAGGAAGTAACAGGACCTGTTGTCTGCTTGAAAGCCAAGAGTGTGTAACCAGAATAATCTATAAAAGTGTAAATTTCTATTGAGATCTGCACTTTTTTTTTTTTTTTTTTTTCAATATGAAAAAAGACAGCTTTTCAGCAAGCTAAAGGTGTTTAGGGGTCTGGAGTGATTGAATGCATTTATAGAGTATAGAAGTTATATCTCAGTGCTGCTTGGTGTTCTTGTGTAATTATGTGAAGATTTTCAATTAACTTACTCATCGATATATAGTACAGCGTTCTGTGAGAACACAAATTGGGTTCTGCCAAAATTTTGGGAAACCGAATGACCGCTAGAGTGCTCCCTAACCGCCTGTCTTAATTATCGCGGCGCCCACAGCAGTCATGCCAGAGCCAGAATATAACATCACTCTGGCATCACTAAGAAACGCGTGTGGGAGCTGAGCAGGAAGATCACGGATCCCTCGCCGCCAGCCGTTCAGCCCAGCAGCCCCACTGGACTCCTGGGAAATACTCCAAGCAGCACTCCCAAAGGTTAGAAGGCTGGGTAGAGTGAAACTTAAAAAAGTAAATTGTGTGTCACTGAGTGTGTGTGTTTTTAGGTGTGTCTGTCACTGTATCTTGATTGTGTATGTCAGTGTGTGTGTGTGTGTGTGTGTGTGTGTACATGTCACTGGGTGTATCAGTGTGTATCTGTATATATATATATATCACTGTATCTTGTGTGTGTGTGTGTGTGTGTGTGTATATATGTGTGTGTGTGTGTGTGTGTGTGTGTGTGTATATGTATATATATATATATATATATATATAATTACATATATATATATATATATATATTCTATATAATTACATTACATTACACACAGGCACATAGTGGCGCGCACACCTTGACACGCAGTGTGTGTGTGGGTTTCCACAATGTTGATACACTATGTCAAAATGTTCCAAGGGAAAATAATTTGGAACCCCTGATATAGTAAATGCCTGAGCAATGTCATAGCATGGTACCAAATCCTTACCAAGTACTGTATAACCCATTGTATTCCAAGAGCTGTGCATTGTTTAGTAAGAGTTGCCAGAAATCTACCAATTCTCTTCATTCCCATAGTGCTGTGTTGCACGTTGTTTTTAACTTGTTTTAGTAATTTATTTTCTGGACAATATGTTTGAAAGCAGTCTGACGGTGTGAATTAGACTGTAACAGCATATTCTTCTATTGAATGGTAAACACAAACTGCTGATTTCCCAGAGAAGCAGGCATGTTTTTGAGTAAGATTGCTATTTGCTCCAGGGTATGGGCAACAAGAAATGCTTTTAAGTTGTGTTCTGTGTTCTCCTGGCTGAAATATATTTGAGAACATTATATTTGAGAACCAATAATGGTCCTCTCATTGCTTTCAATGGGAGTGTAACTTTTATCTTGTTGCTATTAGTTAATCATTATTCCAGCTCTCTATAGAGAGCTAAACCACTGCAGGTTTTTAGTTTACGTTACTCTCCTATATAATTTTATCTTCCAACCGTGAAGTCTTTCCTCGTTACTGATGACTTTTGTCCATTCAGATGCATTGGGGAACATAATGCACATACTCTGCATTGTCTGAAGTTCGCCATCTGTGCGTCTTATGGAAACTCTTTCAAACCAATGCTTTCAGTGGAACTGCTTCAAACTATAGTTCAGTCATTAAAGGATCACTATAGTATCAGAAAAACAAACTTTTTCCTGACACTATAGCATCCTTAGGACCCTCTCCCTTCCTTGGCGCTGAAGGGGTTAAAATCCCCCTCAGCCACTTAACTTTTATCCAGTGCCAGGCTCCCTCGGTGCTGGTGATCTCTCCTCCCCCGCCGACGTCCACTCCAGACGAAATGCGCATGTGCGGCAAGAGCCGCGCGTGCATTCAAACAGTCCATAGGAAAGCATTTCTCAGTGGTTTCCTATGGATGCTCTGCACGCTCTATGCGAATTTCACATTCAGCATCGCAGAAGCGACTCTAGCGGCTGTCAGGAAGACAGCCACTAGAGTCTGGATTAACCCTGCAATGTAAAAATAGCAGTTTCTCTGAAACTGCTATGTTAACATCTGAAGGGTTAAAACCTGGGGACCTGGCACCCAGACCACTTCATTGAGCTGAAGTGGTCTGTGTGACTATAGTGGTCCTTTACCTATACTTCTGTGTTACAAGTTAGAGAGCCACCACCAGGGCACGGTAAGCATGTACCTGGGACATCATGAGTTAACGTTGCACTCTTTTATAAATATGGGGTGCTGTACCTGGTGTCCCATGTGGTCATATCAAGTCTGAGGAAAATTGCAGATTTTTAAGAGGCAGGCAGTTACCCCCGAAAACACTTCATCTCCCTCAGCTGAAGCTTTAAAATCCCCTTTTTATGGCTGATCTGTAACTTCCGACTATTTCATAAACCTATGTTTATGAAATACTCATGCTGACTGTGTTGGAATTTCATTGAAATTCCAAAGCAATCCAAAGATTCCATAAGACAAAGTAGGGTCTACTTTTGTCTTGTGTTAAAGCCTGAAGCTTTACTATAACGTCTGATGGTGGAACTCCCCAGTCAGCTTTTGTCCAATCCCAGCAGCAGTTGCATAAAAGCTGTGGGATTGAGGCATGGTCTCAAAAGACTTGATCCATAGATGTCAGTGTTGTACTCTAATGCAGGTAAAGCTCTAGGAACTGAAGAGGATATCACAGAAGAATATGACTGCATGAGATTAGCTCCAGTAATTACACTTACCTGCCACTGCAAACCATGGCCACCAGACTAATTGGAGATGCCATTTTGGGCTCGCTGCAAGAAATGCATACCTCTGAAAGTTAACCACTTAAGATTTGAAACAAGAAGGTAAACTGCAAGCAAATTAATTTTCGCAAAATATATGCCAAACATCTGTAATCTCTTGTTTGTACCTTTTGTGACATGATGTGCCTAAATTTTTAGTATTTCTAACTTTAAATAAAAGGGTAGTTTTGTTCTGTCCTCTACAGAAATGCAACAGAATCTCCAAGATGCTGGGACTGAGCAGATTTGCAGTCCAGCAGGAGACCAGAGGTTATAGGTTATTCTCTAGCCATTCTTTGACCTGTAAATAAGCAGGACTTCACTATACCAGTAGGAGTTAAGTGTCTTGCATCTCCCTTGGATCTGGAAGTTCTTGTGGGGTGAATTGGCAGTGTAGCTGTGATCTTGTTAGATTCGATTTGTGTAAATCACATCTTAAGGCCTATTCATAGTGTTTGTGTGTTTATTCTGCTTATGTAATTAACTTGCTTTGCATGTTATGGATAGAGGTGTATGTTTATGTATTCCTTTTAACCTGCCAATGGTCCACAGTGTCCTAGATGTATGCTGCAAAGCTATAGGATGCTGCTGGAAGTAACCTTTAGTAAACTATTTTGGGGTGTATGTGTTCTATCTCTCTAGATCCTGATCCTTTCCATCTGCTTCCCTTTTGTAATCTATTCTTCACCCCTCCCATGCCTAACATGACTTTGTAAAATATGAATTCCAGTGTAATTATGTGTTGTGCAGCAATCTGTGGTTACTCATTCAGAGTATCGGTACATTGTGCCATCCTGTTACGCACTTCAGAAGTTCCCACCCAGTTCACTTAAAACTATTTCCGTGCAGGTATCTTTCCAAGTGGTTTATCATGCTGGCAGTTGCTGTAGAATAAGGGATACTATGCAGTTACACAAGTTTAACATTCCTTTAGCATTCCAGGGAAGGTTTTATTTATTAATATGTATATAATTATTTTTTATGTATTTTGTGCTCTCAAATGCTTTAGTCTTTCAATCAAGTTCATGACTAACCCATCCGGATTGCCAAACAATATGACCTCTGATACTTTAGAAGAAAATAATTTGAAGGGTTTTTTTTTTTTTTTTTCCCTTGAGCTTTGTGTGGTGTTGGAAGAAACATAAGTTAAGATTTTACGCTAAAAATAAAGTATAAGCCCCATTTAGAACCCTTTTTAAGCCAATTACTTTTTTTTTTTTTTTGTTACTTTTTGCTGGTATCAATTTATCAATGTTCAGTTACAAACATTTTTACTCTCAATCATTACAATGTCAAATCCAAACGGATCTTCCTTTCCATATCTGCCCCTTCTTTCCACCTTTCAGATTATCAGTTAATCATTTTTAAAAAAAACATTTTTTCTTGCTGAATGTGAAAACTTATACGTTATTGGTGTAACAAAGTTGGAAGGTAACCAGTTTGTACAGAACTTAATGTAAGAGTGGGTAAATATCCTATTGTACAGCGCTAAGGAATCTGATGGCGCTATATAAATAATAAAATATGTAAAAATAAGTTTCTTACCACTTAAAAAAAAGAGGAAAAGTTGTGTGCTAGCCGTTTTATCTGGCATTGAATTATCTTGAGCAGACATGTATAGGTATCTTTGGCTTACTATAGATGTTCGGTTGGTGGGTACTTATCAAATATAGAATATTTGAATATCTAGGAACTTCTTCACTATACAGTTATTCTATCTCAGTTGTGTTTTTTTTTGTTTTTGTTTTTTTTTTGGGGGGGGGGGGGTTTGTTGTTTTTTAACTCGCTAATGAATCCATTCTGTAAACTAAAACATATATTTACCTACCATAGCCCCTTTGATTCGTGTGTGTTCCTGCATGTGTATATGTAATATATAGGCTAAAAAGAACATTGCCTATCTTTTTATCTTTCTTGAAGCAGTACATCTGAGATGTGAGCACAGTTAAAATGAATGGGCATTGGTCTCCGAGAGGGAGCAATGCATCAGGAAGTCAGGCGTGTAGAAGTGACTGCCTGACTGCAAAAACACTTGATCAAATGCCCCATCGGTCTGGCTCTTCACTGCTCAAAATACCTATGGTGCGTTTCCTTTCCATCCTCTGGAAGAGAAGTTCATATACAGTGATGCTGAAATAGTCTGTGTGCTTCTCTATACTGTATAGTGTCACTACATCGTGATCTAGCATTGCTCGCCGCTCTTATGTTATATATATATATATATATATATATATATATATATATATACACACACATAATCAAAGCTTGGCTGCACTCACGGTCTTCCAATACAAAAAACTCTTTATTCCATCAAATCAGCAAATCCGATTTGATGGAATAAAGAGTTTTTTTTGTATTGGAAGACCGTGAGTGCAGTCCAATCTTTGTTTATGTGAATATCAATTTCCCCAGAAGACTGGCACCCGGCAAGTAAAAGCCATTTGCTATTAATAATATTTAGCTTGAGTGCAAGGACTTTTGATTATTTGTGTGTGTGTGTATGTATGTGTATATATATATATGTATGTGTGTGTATATGTGTGTATATATATATATATATATATATATATATATATATATATATATATATATATATATATATATATATATATATATATATGTGTGTATGTGTGTGTGTGTATATATATTCCTATGTTCCCTGTGGAATTTCTGCTCTATTTTTTTTTAAAATTGCAGTATAGGGAAAAACATTTTTATGAACCAATTCTGGTCAGCGTTAGACAGTAAAACATGAATAAATTCAAGCGTCTGAGAATTTACACTGTAATTTGTAGCACTGGAGTTTAGGGCACTGTGATATTTTGTTGAACAGCTGTAATTCTCAAGTACATTTCTCACCTCGGCCAGACCAAGGATTTTGCCTTTCCCTTTCCTTATTTATTTTCTCTCAAGTTAGACTAGCATTCTTTACCTTAGGTAATTGAAATGAGCAAATCTATGACCGAAGCGCAAACCGAATGGAGCTGAATACTCGCTCCTTTGGCCGGACACATGCACTAAATGATCATCTTATTGGATAGACCGTTTTTTTTTTAAAGGTATATATTTTGTATGAACATCTGCAACTTCTGAAGCATTCTGGACTGCCCTGTAATTCTACATTCCAGTTTCTATGTCCGTACTGACCCATATATTTATGACATTTGTTGCATGATCTTGAATCAGTGTTTTTCTTTACTCTTGTAGAACACGGATATCTCACCCAACAGATTACTGAAACAGCTGGTACTGGTGAGTGTGCAACTTCTGTCCGAATAGTAGCTTTATTTGTAGTTTGAAGCACCAATGAAATTTAGATTCAGAAACTGCAGCCTAACTGTCTTGGCTGTAATTATACCCAAAATTGAGCTTCCTTCAGTTAAACAATTGGATTAATTTACATATTCATTCTTTATTCTCATGCGATTTATAAATCTAAATGGCCCTGCAGGTTTCTGTCATGTGCATATTCTCCCTGTGGAGTCCTCCCTCCTGGAGGAATGTGTATTGCAGGTTGTCTTGAGAATAGACTTGCAAGGATTAGGCCATTCACAGTACAGAGGTCCCATCACCAAACTTTACACTTCACTTCTGGCTTCAGAAATCCTCTCAACCATACTAAATATTCCAAAATATATTTGCAAGTGAATGAATTGACAAACTATGAACATGCTCTGTCTTGTGCTCTAGACTGTTCATACAGATTAATTCCTTATAAGCTCCCTTTGATTTTGGTTTGTGTGTTTAACTAAAATAGTAATGGCTGACCATTGAACTGTTGGCTTTCCCATAATATCCTGCTAGCCCAAACTTTAAAATACATTTACCAGGAAACTCATGCCAGCCTGAGCTTGCTGTACATCATGGGAAATGTATTTCTCAGCTCTCTGCTGTGACATGGTTAGCCATAACAAACTTGCACCGTTTTTGTAATTTTTTTTTTTTATTTCTTTCCTGTGATATGTTGCTGTAAATGTAATTACATGTGATTGAAGGCTTGTCCTTTCCATAAGAGTGCGATCCCCTGAGGTACCTTTTTGTAGCAGAAATTCTGACTTTTAGAGAGCTATAGGTGGAATAACTGCAAAAATCGATAGAAATGCTGCCACAAGAAAAGCCGCTATGGACCGTAGTAATCTGGAGTAAATGGAGGAAATTTGTTTTTGGTTGGCACTCTGTCTATGATGCCTTTTGATTAGCAAAGGTTGATTGTGTTAAAGGGGCCTTCCAATTTGAAAAGTGACTTTTATGCAATAAATATATAATGCATTAAAATGAAAGGGTGAGGGGAGTAGTATTTCAACCAGGGGAAAAAGATACTGACTTTTTTTTTTTTTTTTTTTTTTATTTTTTTTAAGGTTCTTGCTGCTTATCCACAGGCAGGAGCAATAAAGTGCCCCCTTACTACCCCCAAGACTATTAAGGATTTATGGAGCAGTTCCATTTGTCATGGGTTGAGTAAACTGATCTTATAGCAGCCATACTGCTGATGTACCAGAAGAGAGAAGTTGGTTAATTAGACACCACTGTTGCCTAATGCTTTAGAAAATAAATATATCTTATAACTTTTTATTTTATTGTAGTCCCCTTGCACTGCTCTTCTATACTTTTCTCAATGGACCACAGAATATGCTTGTTACATGCAGGTAGTTACAGGATAAAAAGCTATTTTGATTTACTGCTGCAAGGTTGGGGATGACAGACTCATTTTTAAAAGTGGAGAGGAAAGGTCTGTTGATATTTTGGAAGGCAGAGGAGATAAGGGGATGGGAGAGCTGGCCTGCAGGTGGGGGAAGGTGAGAGCATAGTGCTGCCTTGGTCAAATAGAACTTGCTTGTGTGCAAACAATAAGCCCATTAAGCAACCTGAACATATTTGATTTTGTGATTGTATGTACTTCCTGGCGTTGATCCTGTGGAATACGATTTGTTCACCTCCCTAATTCTTGCAAACAAATATACTCAGTGCAACTTCATTTAAAACTTGGGATCGTATGATTCCATGTTGATCTAGAATTAAAAGTTGCATAGATTATCCTTTTTGTTCCTTTCTGCTTTTAAATTAAGTGTGAAGTCTGTTACAATGTACTTTTGTTCTTCTGATGTGAAAGCCTTTTTAATACAATAGAGAATACTGGGAGTTGCTAATAAAACAATTAGAGTAAAATACAATAGAGTAAAATTAGTTGGTCCTGCTCGTGTGTGTATGTATCTCATACAGACACCAACATGCTTACTTATTAAATTTTGTGTGCTTTGCTTAGGTTGAATTTTTATTAAATGTCTTTATTTTAAATACTTGTTTTAAGCAAAAATAATGGTTAATTAGTGTGGGGGAACCAGCCTCGCCACTGGGCCTTGGAGAAGACTGATTGCTAGCCTCCTGCCATGTGACTTTGGCCCCTGGGATGTATTGCCTGCTCTCCTGTGCTGCTGAGGTTTGCTACCGACTAGGTGGATTTGGCTATGGAGCTTGTCTAGTGTCCTCTGTTGGTAGCAACAGCAATATGCACTACCTGAATAGCAAGACTGGTAGATTTGCATATTGCTAATTCTGCAGGCACGTGAGGTATTTTCTGTTAATTGTCTCCCCCTCCTCTTTAAAAATATGCCGTTGTGTTATAAGTCACTGTAGTTGCCTGCTATGATTTAACTGTTTGTAATTTTATTGAGTTTTCACAGCAATGTTAATGTAATGACCATATGGGCTAGTCCCAAGTAAAATAAAGTTTTAGACCGTTCTTGATACTCAACACGCAGTCTTGTCTCGTGATTGGAGGGGACAACTATATTCACATTGGGGATTGCTATGCTCTGCATACTCCCTTGAGCTTTAATCACTTGGCTCTTTTAAGAGCTTGTTCCTGATACTTTCTCCTGAAGGAGAGGTCTTCCCCACACAGTCCTGGAGGACAGAATTGATCCAGGGTGGACAGAAGACGGCGAGAAGCGTCCATCAACGGAAGGTACTCGGGAGTTCTGTTACATTTAGTTACCATATATGATCCTTGCATAAGCATGCCACATTTTTATGGCAGACCTGCTCAATTTAGGTGTTAAATCTTTTGGTTCTGTTTATGTGGCCTTATCCTGGCTGTGACTCACACAGCCTGCTTGAAAACAAAATTATTTCATTTTCAATCAGATGTAATTTAAAAGTTTTTGTTTGTTTTTTCTCCTGCTCTGTAAATTTAACTATAATCACACACAGGATGTTCCTGCAGGGTCTAGCAAGCTATTTAAGGGATGCTGTAGTGCCAGGAATACAAAGCCGATCCCTCTGCCTCCCTCTCACTTTTCCTCCCCTCCCCAGTAAATAAAGAGTTAAAAACTTGCCTTATCTCAGCGCCAATGTCTCTCGGCACTGGGTCGAAGCTCTGCCCACCTCCATCGTGCGACAAGCATGGTCTAATGCGCATGCGTGGCAAATGCCACACTCTCATTAGACCTTCCTATAGGAAAGCATTGAATCAATGCTTTCCTATGGGGGAAAATCTGACGCTGGAGCTCCTCATGCAATGTTTTACTTTGCAGCGCTAGGTGCAAAAGGGACACAGCACCCAGACCACTTCAATAAGCTGAAGTGGTCTGGGTGCCGACAGTGTCCCTTTAACAGAGCCGGATTTAAGAGAATTCTAAATTCTGTTTAATTTAGAAAAAGTATAAACATTAGTGTCCCCTTAAAATCACTTTTTGTTTCTGTCCATGCAGCCATAGTCACACCATGCTGTGACTGACCCAGTCTGCATTAAAAATAGTTTCATTTTCAACCAGATGTTAACTTTGCAAGGTACTCAAGGCTGCCAGAACCATACAGGCTCTAGCCCATCAGGAGTCCCAGTGGACTTCAGATATTTGCCAGTGTAAACTGAGCGGTGATGAGGGGCAATCCTCCATTTACGCATTCCAGCACTTCGAGAAAGTGATCTCAGATCACTTCCTCCCCGCACTTGTGAATGGGAATCAGCACTGGGGTAGAGCAGACCACAGCAGCTATCACAGTTCCTGCCCTACACCTGTAAATGGCCACCCACACTGCTAGATATACAGTTACAGAAAAAGCTTCCCACTCATACAAATAATACAAACAGAACACCCACAAATATAACACCACTGACAATGTACATGCATGTACACAATGCCACAAGCAAACTCTCACGTGCAATACCAAAAGCAGCTCCACACACCACCAAATACACATTGTAATCCAGAAACGCAATTCTACAAACAGCCCACATTCATAGGTACAATATGTAATACCATAAACTAGTCTTAAACACCTATTCAATAAAACAGTTGAAGTTTGATTAGTGAGTGCGTGAGTACACTATATTTTGTGTATTGTATTACTTGACCCCAGCAGCACCTTTTATAGTGTAGATATGTTCATTTGAGTGCAGCCCTTTTGCTTTCATGTGTATCATATTTTAATAAAAAAATTAAAAAAAACAAAAAAAAACGGACTTTGAGCTAACTTTAATTATTCTAGTTGAATAGTTTACAATGATGAAAACCTATTGAAAGATATTTTTTACTTTAGAAATTTTCATTTCACCCAGTGTACAGTGTAACTGTATACAGCTGAAAGATGGAAATCGGGGTCAATGTTACTAAAATGTTTGACAGATGCCCCAAAATAACTCCTAGTATTGTAGATGAATGTATATTATTAGGTTCATAGACCTAAAATGAGCAGTATACATTCGTGCTTCCTTCTTCAGTTTTAACCTACAGGAAAATCTAATCTCTTTTAATTTTTTGCCAGAGAAGTGAGCTTGCTATATCTACTTCAAAGCATACATCATTGCAGCATTCTAAATGCAGTGTTTACTTTAGTGGCAGACATTATGAAAGGCCTTCTTTGGATGTCTAGATGCAAATGAAGACATTTTGTGTATTTGTTCAGTGATGAGCCAAAAGCTAGCTCAGTTAGGCGACCATAGACCAGAGGATTTTTAGATACCTTAAATGGACACTCCAGACCTCTAAAGCACTTTAGCTTGCTGAAAAGCTTTGTGTATCTTTATTAAATTTATTTTTTTAATTTAGCAAAAAGTGCAGATTTCATTAGAAAATTTACTTGATTACATCCCCTCCTGGCTTTTAAGGAAACAGGTCCTGTTACTTATTGGTTTGGTCAGCTCAGTGGAGGTAAACTCAAGAGGCAGCAATTCTCCAGAGCACCTGCCTTTCAGCTCATTGAGCTGCATTGGGAAGTCTGATTGGACAGTCACAGTCTGGGTGGGGTTCAAAGGGGGAGAGCTTGCACAGGCAGCAAACAAGAGAACTGCATTTTTCGCTAGCGGTTTCTTTTCTTTTTTTTTTTCTTTTTTTTTTTCTTTATTATGAACGCCCGATGAAGAAATGCATGTTTTCATCATGGTATATCTACTAAACAGTAATATTTTTGTATTTATGTAGTGGAGTGACCCTTTCAGTGATCTGCCAGGGCTTAAGCAAGATCCTTTCTAACCCATAGGTTTCAAAGTTGAGTAGCTCACACATTTTGATTTTTAGCAGTGTTGCTTTGATTTTGTTAAATAAGTGGACAGTTATTGCAAGGTTTTGCTATGCATAACTTTAATTTTACTAATCTGTAATATGTTTACATAACTGTGATCTTTGCCACAGACATATTTCACAAATGTGTACTGGCAGATTCCCCAAACTCCTGGAATTCTTGCACACTGGCCTTTTCCCTACTTTCTACCTAATTTGGATTTACTCATATTAACACTTCTATAGGTATTTCATCATGTGTTACTTTGTTCATAATTTGTGTGTAGCATTTAGTTTTCAGATTTATTTAAAAAATGTACTTGTATGTTATATGCAAATGTGTGTGTCTATAGTATTTCTCTTAAACAAATCTTTTTGGAGCGGTTGCTCTGTGTATGTAGATTGAGATCTGATATTCTTGTCTCTTTAAATCCCCGACCACTAGTTCCATTCCTTCCTAGAACACAGGCCGGCATGTTGTTTCACTCATTTGGGGGAGAAAATGGCAGTATTTTAATAAACTAGCAACAATTTTATTGTATCTAATAGATGACCAAAAATGTAATAATTTCACTCTGCTTACATTGTAATATTTTATACAAATATAAAAATAAAATTTTCCTTGCCTGTTTACGCATTTCGTGTGCGTTATTGTAAAGCTTAAATGAAGGTTTGCAAATGAAAACAACCAAAAGAAAAAACACTTTAGAGTACTGAAATATTTATAGCTTATAAAGTGAGCATTTCTGTTCTCCTTAAGTAGATGGTGGAAACGTATCTGTATCAATTATTAAAAGTAAAAAGTAAAGTCAAAGTCTTAACCAGTCTACATAATATATGCATTTCCTTATTTTACGCATGTCTGATTAAATTTATCTTGAGAATATCCGTTACTTATTGGATATCAGTTACTTATTGGAAAGTGTCAATATTTCTGCTATGCCAATTAGCATGTGTATTTATGAAGATTGGGCACAACCAGGTACGGGCTATGGTAAGAGCCGAATAATACTTGTGCAGAGTGTTAAAGCAGGGGTAGCTATTAAAGGACCACTCTAGGCACCCAGACCACTTCAGCTTAATGAAGTGGTGGGTGCCTGGTCCAGCTAGGGTTAACCCATTTTTTAATAAACACAGCAGTTTCAGAGAAACTGCAATGTTTATTAATGGGTTAAGCCTTCCCCCCCTATTCCCTCTAGTGGCGGTCTCATTGACAGCCACTAGAGGCGCTTGCGTGCTTCTCACTGTGATTTTCACAGTGAGAGCACGCCAGCGTCCATAGGAAAGCATTGTAAATGCTTTCCTATGCGACGGGCTGAATGCGCGCGCAGCTCTTGCCGCGCGTGCGCATTCAGCCGGCGGGGAGTAACGGAGGAGGAGAGGAGGCAGAGAGCTCTCTGCCCAGCGCTTGAAAAAGGTAAGTTTTTACCCCTTTCCCCCTTCCAGAGCCGGGCGGGAGGGGGTCCCTGAGGGTGGGGGCACCCTCAGGGCACTATAGTGCCAGGAAAACAAATGTTTTCCTGGCACTATAGTGGTCCTTTAAATAATGGATTTATAGTTTCACTATACCTGGAGGTGTGAGATGTGGCACTCGAACATTTCCCAAATCATTTAACCTCCCCTCCCCAAATCTGATAGCGCTAAATATATGTACGCATGTAATAATTACCGTGTGCATGAATTTCAAGGTGATTTTTGGGACAATACATATGAAGATTACTAAAAGATAGCTAGTAGAAATGTTGTCAGGACTCATGCAGGGTTATTTACTCATTACATTTGTAATTCGCCTTGCATTCCAGACGACTCGAAGGCCAAAGTAGCTGAACTGGAAGCATAGCTGGCTAAGAATTTTTGAAGTTCAGCTAAGTTCGCCTTAAAGTTTAAATTTTCACTTTAGTAAGTAACCCGGCTAGATGCAATTTGACGGCACTGCTAGCCATCACCTATAGAACACCATAAGTATGTGTTTTTTTTTTTTTTCTTTTGTGTGTGTATATATATTACACACACACACACATTTTCACTCTTCTTGTACGTATCCACATGTCCATATATCATTCTATCAACTTTATCTTTAAGAGACACATACACAGTTTGATTAAGGGTTAAAATCTAAGCTACCCAAAAGTATGGAATCTTTAGCCTTCTGTACTATAATCTTTCATTTTCTACAAATATGTGCAAAGGGCAGCTGGTTGGCAGTCACCATGAAATAAAATTATTACTTCACTTCTGCATGTGAATCAAAGAATGCTCTTTAACTATATAATATAAATGGGAATGTACAAACATTTTAAATTGTCATTTTAGCCACTTAGATGTGCAAATCCTTTTGTGCTCCTAGCAGTTGGTCCATTGTTTTAACACTTGATGCCTTCCAGGGGTTAACAGCAGGCGTGGAATACTGCTAGTGACATGCTGGAATTTAGTCTAGCCACACAGTCTGGGGCAGGCACATGGGAGGGGACACGCAACTAACAGGTCAGGAACAACTTGCTAGTTCCTTATCACCAAGGTATTACAGGTTGTCACTCCTTTTCATGTGAATCACCAAGATGTCCCTCTGCACCACGGCCAGGAGATAGGACACAGTCGACTTTGCTTCACCCTGGGGCATTTCTTTGGAAGGTGGGAGCTATGGTTGTCTGCGCTGGAATTTGTTTAAATGCACCTGTTCTAGGATCTCTGCCAAGCCAACAGATACAGGCTTTCTAGAAGCTGAAGTAGTTGGACCTGTTTTGCAGGAAATCTACTTTGAGTTATTCTTTTGTTTTATTGTAGCTGTTGCACTCGGACAACCGCCTATAATTAATCCTCTCCTGACAGTGAATTGTAAGCAGCCCGTTGCAGCTATACAGCCTTTCGGAAGCGAAGCTGTTAAACCTGCTTTGTTTATAATGGCTTGTGGAGCACAAAGGCTTTTATTTATTCATTTTTTGAACTAATGGGCACATGCATTTTCTGCTGTTGTAAGGCTGACATTTCTCTAGTCCCTTGATCATTCCAATGCAAACCCACTCCCCCCCATGCTCTGTCTGTGTAAAAGGAAAGGACACTAGCTACTTCTTCCATGTTAACAGGAGACCTGTTTTAGTGTCAGCCACTAGCTTTAGAGAGGGTGTACGGGTTGTGTACGTTGATACAGAATGTTTCACAGACGTAAGTTTGAGGATCCTATAACTGCTGATATAATCTCCCTTGCTTACTGGCTGCTGTGCTTGGTTTGTTTTGTGTTAAGAGACAGATCTAAGATGGCTTCACTGCTTAGAACAAGTGGCAATAATCCGGCTATTCTGTTGTCTTAATACAAGTCTGCAGGTGACACTCATGGCTTGTGTTGAACTGCAGGTTTAACACCATCAGATTATTTACTAAAGGGAGAATTAAAAGTGAATTCCAATTTTTAGAATAAAAGGTTTGAACCAGAATCCCAGATGGCTGGGTGATTTTTCCAGTTAAGCATTAGTGGGCTTAAATTTGAAATGAACTTTAAATTCCTAAAAATTCTCACTTTTTAATAAATAACCTTGTGGGTTTCAGATGCTGAGACTGCGTAGATCGTTAATGGATCACCTATCTCAAAGCAAATGGGTGAAGACAGGAATAGTAGTGTCAAAGGATGTTATTGGCATTTTTTTTTTTTCGCAATGATGAAACTTTTATTTTATTTTTTATTCAGAATTTAAGTGTCTGCACACTAATCTCTCAGACCCCCATCCCTCAGAGTTTGCACTTGTAATATACATTGTATTCAGAATTAACAAAAAAATCACTGCGTAATTTTGGGACTCCAAATTGTCATTTCGTAATTTTACGGAGTCCTTAATAAACTACCAATAAGAATTTAAAGTTCGTTGTCAAATATCTGCTTAGAGGGCAAGGTAAAGTCAGGTGTTTTTTTTTTTTTTTTTGTCTATGGTGTATATCACATGATTATATTTTATAGTTTTTAATTCTTTCTCCGCTGCCAGCACTGTGTAAACCTTTATTGAATGATTAATATAGAAAAAACCTAGGCCCGAATAAGATCGACACACTAACAAGACTTTTAAGCAAACTGTAATTGTAAATCCCTTTTAGTAAGCTATTTTTGATACCGGAATGTTGAGAACTCCCTGTAATTTGGCATTCCAGATAAATACATAAAAATAAATCAATGTCACTTGGATAAAACCAACATTAATATTTTTCTTGACA
The DNA here is from genome assembly GCA_933207985.1 of Pelobates cultripes. NCBI lineage: Eukaryota > Metazoa > Chordata > Amphibia > Anura > Pelobatidae > Pelobates > Pelobates cultripes. Next base: position 188,669,364 of record OW240914.1, read on the forward strand.
CTATTTCAGCAGGAGTTTCGTTGTAGCTGCTGCTTTTTTATAAATCTTGTTTACAATAGGAGTAAAACTGGGAGGAGAATTTGGCTGCTCTCCCTTCTGCTAGTCCAGTTTCTTGATTAATTTGCACGATTTGGTCATTGCCTCTTTGTACAGAAAATGTACCGACTGGGATATGTTGCTAAAAAAACAATGTATGGGCAATTTTTAAAAAACATTTAATTGTGCATCTAAAATTTGGTACTTTTTAAAAAGTATATAATTTCTTATTACTAAAACTATTGAATATTAAAATAAAAAAAATATACCATAGACCAGAAAACTCCATTGTAGAAATGTCATTTTCTGATCAATTCTTGCTCGTCCTAGACCTTGGAATTCACGCAGCTAAAGTGGTTATTCTTTACAATTACCATGATGTGTAGCCTAGGAGAAAGCCATATTCGACAAACTGCCGTCGCAAGGATAGGCTTCACTGGTTTCGATTAACCCTAAACATTAGGGTGGACTAAGGTTTTGTCTAAAGTAGCTTTGCAGTTTTTGGAGGTCCCGTTGTGTGCACAGGTTTAGTAAGTAAATAAGGCAGAAGTTACATTAGAATTCTATCTTGCTTTGCGGTATTATTGTCCTTCTTTATCATGTCCTGATCTCCATAGTTAATTTTTTACTTTGGGTTTGTTCTGCTGCAAATTCACTATGCAATAATGGAAAAGTACTCTGGGATTATTTGCAGTTGTGAAAAAAAAAAAAAAAAAGTGAACCCTCCTGTCTAATACGTGTATTTATATAGCTCCACGTGTACTTAAAACAATTGGAAGTGGTTTCAGAGTGTAACTACATTTTTTTTCCTTTGTATCTTAGTATTAGTAGATGGGACACAAGCTGAAGTTTAAGGGAAATATTATTTAGGGGTAAGATTAAGGACCCTTCCAGGGAGATTGATACAGCTAAAATGTTCAAAAATATTTACATACCTACTGCAATCCTTAAAACAAAGAGCAGAAAATCTTTAGATTAAAAGTGTACAATTGATTTTGTATTTTTTTTTTTTGTTAATTTTATTTATACTATGCCTCTCCTCTTGGTATTTTTGAAGCAGTCGTAATTCTAATCTCACAGGTGTGGCAATTTAATAGTGTCACATTGGAGACTCAGCTGACAGGTGTATGTGACACACAGCAAAGATAAGATTGTTTCAAGGAGAGCTGTTGCTTGATTTGTGATGTGATTAACTATTTGGATTGAGTAAGCACCTGCATTCCACAGCGGGGTGTCCTCTCTCTCCCTCTCTCTCTCTGAATGTTTCTGTGATTAACACAAGGTCTATTAAAGTAGTGTTTGCTGATTGGCTTATAGTGGCTGGATTGTTGTAACAACTCCTTTCCTTTCTGTGTTCCCTTACAGAGTGGCCAGATCCATTAAGACTGAGGATGAAGTTTGCTGCTTCCTTTTTCTACATATGGCTTTTTCTTCAACTTCCCCAACTCGGATCTTCCACCCAGGTGAAATACAAGGTTTTTGAAGAGCAGCCACCTAATATTTTAATTGGAAGCTTGGCTTCAGACTATGGATACCCAGACTCAAAGCATCTTTACAAGCTGGAACTGGGGCATCCTTACTTGCGTGTTGATGGTAAAACAGGGGATATATATACTACAGAGACTTCTATTGACAGAGAGAATCTTCGTCAGTGCCAGAGCTTGTTCCCAGGACAGCAGTGCTTCTTGGAGTTTGAGGTGTCTATGACAGATCTTATGTCTCCTGTTCCCAGACTTCTGGATGGACAAATCGAGGTACTGGACATTAACGACAATACCCCCAACTTTGCCTCTCCAGTCATCACGCTTTCAATTCCAGAGAACACCAATGTTGGAACTCTATTCCCCATACCAGCTGCCACTGATCGTGACTCTGGAATAAATGGGGTGGCATCTTATGAGCTGATCGTCGGATCTGAAGCACATGAACTTTTTGGACTCCAGGTGGCTGAAGATCAAGATGAAAAGCAACCTCAGCTCATTGTGATGGAAAAACTTGATCGAGAACAAAGGGACTCTTATGACTTAACCATTAAAGTTCAAGATGGTGGCAGTCCACCAAGAGCAAGCAGTGCTCTCTTGCGGATCTCAATTCTTGACACCAATGACAATGCACCCCAGTTTGAGAAAATGGCTTATGAGGCCGAATTGCCAGAAAACAGTCCTGTGGGACACTCTGTTCTTCAGGTAAGAATTTTTTAATACATCTGTCCTCCATTAATATAGATCCCTGTTGGAAGCATAACACGTTAGCCTGGATTTGTAATTCTTTACTACCCAGCCAGCTATTATAAATCATTATTTGCCTGTTATACAGGAGCAATCAAATACCCTCATTACTTTCTATTAAGTTTTTGTAATTTTTATTGTATCTCTCAACTGTAGTTTTCATAGGCCTTAATTACCCTCTGCATTCCGTGTTGAACAAAAGGGCAGATCCTGCCTCATCTACTGGTCAACATTGCATGGGTGACATATTAAAAATCTTATGAACAATAGAGACAAGCAGCTAATATAGGTACTTGCCAGAGGGAAGACCATATCTTAGTGATGGGCCTACCAATAAAGAAGGTACATTTTTATCATTGTGTGCTAAATAAGCAGTGACCCACATTCCACAATCATCCATGTGCACAATCTGTTTTGCTTCACTTTTTGCAAAACATCTCGTTTAAAATTATATTCCAAAGGAGTTCAAGTGCAGAGAACATGTTGGCATACGTACTAGTTTTCTATCAGATAAGTAATCAAAGTATGTACTGTGTGCCTAATGGAGTGGGTATTCTATTCAGGATTACAGCCTAGAGGGATTAGACAGCAGTTGGATGAAAAACGTTTTTAATGTGAGAAGCGAAACTGTGAAAGTTTTAAAGCAATCTGGAAAGTAACTTTTTAAAGTCTTATGTTTTTTGTTTTGTTTTTTTCTTCATCCATTATCTAGCACTAGTTAAAGGGACACTCCAGGCACCCAGACCACTTCTGCCCATTGGAGTGGTCTGGGTGCCAACTCCCACTACTCTTAACCCGGCAATTGTAATTATTGCAGTTTTTTACTAGACGGCCACTAGAGGGCACTCCCTGCTTCATAGCAAATCATCTTTTTCAATGCTTTCCTATGGGGAGACCTAGTGCGCGTGCGTGGCATTGCTGCGCATTAGGTTTCCTCAGCCGGCGGACGGGATCAGTCTCGACCACGGCTGACGTGATTACTGGCAGGAGCGACGCCAACCCGAAACCACCACCGAGGGACATCGGCGGGGTCTCAGGTAAGTGACCTGAAGGGGTTTTCACCCCTTCAGCTACCTGGGATGGGAGGTGGGAGGGAGAGGGGACCTGCAGTGGCAGGAAAACTGATTGTTTTCCTTTAATAACAGGTAAGAATTTAGATATGTAGTGGCTGGTTAACCGTTCATCCACCAGCTGTGGTGAATGAAGTTTCTCATGACATGTCTGCATCGTCATCAGTACTTGCATATTTATATGCATAATATTTGAGGTACTTGGTCTTAAAAGTCCCTGCTTCTGCCATAATACAGTGTGAAATAATTAAAACACAAGTTACTTCTACACTATTACTGATCTGGCAGGAAGTCTCTGGTTTCTTTTGGCTTGTAATTAATAAGAGAGCATGGCCTTGGTTAAGATATAAACAAAAACAAGCTAACTGGTTTTCTAAGACCTCAAGCATAAAAAAAGGTGGGGGGTGGGGGACCTGGGAACCAGTTCTCAGCCAGTGCTGTGCAGGTTTCTTTTTCTTTTGCATTTTACCTATATAATGTGTCAAGGGCATTCGGCCCAGTAGTAACTGGTTTGACAACTTTCTGCAGCAGGTTCTCAATTTTGTTTGTTTTAGTTTCCAGGTTTGATTGCTTTTTTTTTTTTTTTTAAATATATCTATTTTATTTATATAAAAAAAAACAAAAAAAGGGTTTAATTTTTCTGCCTATTTCTCATAATAATTTGCAAATGTACATATTGAGAATGGTGCAGTAACCTTGAATCCACTGAACTTGTGAACCATATGGTGTGGGCGTCTAACAGCGCATGCCTTTTAATTGTTCCCAGTTATTATAAATAACTTACACTCAGGTACATTCATACACTGTGCATTGTATACCTAATCAGCAACAGGTAACTTTCCAGATGTTCCCATTCAAATCACATTATTCCTAGCCAGCAGGTGGCCAGTTTAAAATAGTCAAAGTCAAACTGTACATGTAAAGCACATTTAAATCAGATTGAAGTCACTGGTGGCAGGCGTATAAGGCAAACTATAACAAGCCTGTTACAGCAGGTTTGAAAGTATTTGTTCCTTTTACTATATGCATTGGGCCTGATATGTATACCTACAAGCAACCTTTGGCACACCAGATGCTGTGGACTATATCTACCCTGATGGTTTGCCTGCATGATAGGAGATGAAGTCCACAACATCTGGAGTGGTGATGGTTTCCAAACCACGGCAAAGGTCAGTACATCTTTAAAAGCAATTATGAATTTCACTTTAATATCCCTTGCTCTTTTTTTAGGCCTCAGATCTTTACAGTGAGGTGTTTTTTTTTTTGTGTTTTTTTTTTTAACTGTCTGACAACGGTTTGTTTTAATTTTAACCGCATTATCCCATCTAGTCTACTTACTTTCTCTGATCATTGCATAATCTCTATGAACCCTCTTAAGGATGAATGCAATTGTACAACTTCTGACTAAAACAAAACCTAGAATTTGACTAGATGTCTGTTCAGCCATAATTTTTAATTTTAAGTGCATCCACACTTATTTTATGTGACATGAAAGCCCAATTTCTTCTTAACAAATTGATATATAATATTTCTATATGGAACACAGTTTAATATAAATAATATGATTAAAATATAAAAATAAAGTGTGAAATTAAGAAATGTTTTCCAAGTTCATGGCATTTTAACTGTGAATGTTATAATACTGTTAGCATTTACTGCTATAAAATATATACATTAGTGTTCAGCAGTGTCTCTCGAGTATAATAGTACTGGATTTGTGGTTTTTCCAAATTACAAGGTCACATATATAGGGCTTGCAAATCAAATTATCTGGACTTTCTGAATGGGTTGTCGGGCAGATCCCTCAATATATAATTAAAGTGGCACTATAGTCATAACTTTATGCATAACTAAGCAGTTTTGGTGTATAGATCATGCCTTTGAAGTCTCACTGCTCAATTCACTGCCATTTAGTAGTTAAATCCCTTTTGATTCTGTTTATGCAGCCATAGCGTCACCTCCCCTGGCTATGACTGACCCAGCCTGCATGGAAACACAATGGTTTCATTGTCAATTCGATGTTTGTTACTTTCTACTTTTTTTTTTTTTGCTCTGTAAATTGAGCTTTAATTACATACAGGAGGCTTCTGTAGGGGGTCTAGCAAGCTATTAACAGAGCAGGAGATAAGAAATTCAAAACTAAACCGAATTTTCAATAATGGAAGTGCAAACATTAGATGACTCTTTACAGGAAGTGTTTAGGAAGTCAGTGTGTCACATGCAGGAAGGTGTGACTACAGCTGCATAAACAAAGTGATGTAACGCCTAAATGTCAGGATATTGGGCAATGAGACTGCAGGGGCATGATCTAAACACTACAACTGGTCCATTAAAGGGACTCTCCAGTGCCAGGAAAACAATCTGTTTTCCTGGTACTGCAGATCCCCTCTCCCTCCCATCCCCGGTTGCTGAAGGGGTCAAAACCCCTTAAGTGACTTACTAGAGGCAGCAACCCATGTCCCACGTCGCTGCTTCTTCCTCTGCTCGTGCTCCTCCTCTTCATTACGCCCGCCGGCAGGGGTGACCTAATGTGCATGCGTGGCAATGCCGGCCGGGCACATTAGACCTCTCTCCATAGGAAAGCATGGAAAATCCACGCTTTCCAGCGTGAGGACGTCCAGCGACGCTCTAGCACAAACCTGTGCTAGAATCTCGGAAGTGCCCTCTAGTGGCTGTCTAGTAGACAGCTACTAGAGGAGGAGTTAAACCTGCAATGTAATTATTGTAGTTTCTGAAAATGCATGCCCTACCAGTGTTAAAGGGTTAGGGATAGTACTATTTTTAAACATTCCAGGGCCATGCATTTAAAATGAAGCATGTGTGTTTAAAAAATAAAAATCTGGCTACCTTGCCATTCTTTCTGACGTGACTCTGGGCAACCATGTCTTCATCCAAACAACTCTTAACTCCATGAGCAGTACAGGATGCCACATGTTTATATTGAACACAGCAGCACATTGATCATGGCTTGTGGAAGCCTAATACGAGAAGTTCAAATTCACGCCCGTCACACAAGAGTAACTTTGACACTATCAATATGTGATCAAAGCAATCCCCACTCTTCATGGCTGTATTGATTTTTTTTGGCATATATTCCTTTTGTAGGATTGCTTCTGGCTTATGAAATGCTTTTATTTTTCTCTCCCTCTCCCTCATATAAGTTTTACAATTGCCTCCTTGCTTAAGATGGTAAGTGGTATAGACTGGCACAATAGCTTAGATTGTCCCTTTATTCAAGCTGCCATGTTGCTTCAGCGAAGACCATTTTGAAAGTAACATACTCTGTCCCACTTGTCCCGATTTTACTAGCCTCTGACATTGTTCTAGCATTTGATAGGGTTAAACATAATTAGCGCAAATTGATGTCTGCTGCAATGGTATGTTAAGAAAAAAAGGTCTGTGAAGTAAATATTGAAATTTTTCCTTTAACTGAAGAAACTGATGGAATAATTAAATCTAGGGACTCTACCGGCACCCAAACCCCTTCATCTCAATAAAGTGATCTTAGTGTCGTTTCCATGTCCCCTTTATCCTGCAATGTGAAACATTGCATTTTCAGAAAAGGGTTAAGACAACTTCTAGTGGCTACCTCTCAGCCGCTAGAGGTGCTTCCATGGCCTTTAACGGAATTTAACGCTTTGCATATGGATGTCCAGCATCTTGAAAATCCCCACAGAAAAGCATTGAGTCGAATGCTTTTGTATGGAAAAGACTTTATACGCATTGCCAGCCTTCCCCCTCCCCACCCCCCCTCTTCCCCATCGCGGATGTTTAAGGAGACAGATCCAGTATTGAGGGACCTCTGCGTTGGAAACGGGTATGTGAAAGACAGACACTAATTTTGCAAGATGATTTGGAAAGAACATTAGACCACAGCAGTTGGATCATGTAACAGGCAGAACTTATGTAAGCTCTCTTACTTCTGGTTGTGTATGAAAAATAAAAAATGAAGTAAAAATATTTTCTGTACCAAAGTTATATTTGCAATGTTTAGGTTGGCCTGTAAGGACCAGAGATTTGGGTTCTTTTTTTGCGTTATGACTTTCCAAGGCATTTATATTGTGCTGCATATGACATATGAAGAATTACTATGTAGGATAAACCTAACTATACATGCCTACTAACTCAGTTGTCTCTATCCTGTTTTCTTTTTCTTTGCAGGTGAAAGCAAATGATTCCGATCAAGGAGCCAATGCAGAAATTGACTATTCTTTCCACCAAGCTTCTGACATTGTACGAAGATTACTGCATTTGGACAAGTCAACAGGATTAATTACCGTTCAAGGTCTTGTTGACCGTGAAGAGGTGGGTACTTTGAGGTTCTCTGTGGTCGCCAAAGACAAGGGATCTACACCTAAATCTGCCCGTACCCAGGTAACGATTACCATTCGGGACACCAACGACAATAGGCCAGTAATTGACATAAGAGGGTTTGGTCTGGTAACTCACCAGGGCGGAGTGGCTAATATCTCTGAAGATGTTCCAGTAGAAACTCCTGTGGCCTTGGTACAGGTTTCTGACACTGATGAGGGAGAAAATGCTGCTGTAACTTGTGTTGTGGCCAGAGATGTCCCTTTCCAGTTGAAGCAAGTCAGTGACACCGGTACTGATAGCAAGAAAAAGTACTTTCTACAGACCACTACCCCACTGGACTATGAATCTGTGAAAGAATATACAATTGAAATTGTTGCTGTTGATTCTGGAAACCCTCCGCTTTCCAGTACAAACTCCCTTAAAGTGCAGGTGACAGATGTAAATGACAATGCACCAGTCTTCTCTCAAAGCCTGATGGAAGTATCTTTCCCGGAAAATAGCCCCGCTAATGGTATTGTGATGGAAGTTAGTGCGAGCGATGCTGACAGTGGCTCTAATTCTCAGTTAACTTACTCCATTTTGGCTGATAGCTCCTCTCGGGGCATCTTCTCAATTAACCCTGATTCTGGTCAGATTACAGTCAACACTGTGTTGGACAGGGAACATCAGGAATATTATAACTTTCATGTAGTTGCTGCAGACAAAGGTACTCCGAGCCTTAAGGGAACTGCTTCAGTTGTAATCACAGTTTTGGACCGTAATGATAATGATCCCAAGTTCATGCTAAATGGGTACAACTTCTCAGTCATGGAAAATATGCCTCCTTTAAGCCCAGTGGGCATGGTGACTGTTCTTGATGGAGACAAAGGGGAGAACGCTCGTTTCCAGCTTTCTGTGGAACCAGACAGTGGAGAATTTGTCATCCAGAATGGGACGTGTACTATCCTTTCCAGCATTTCCTTTGACCGGGAGCATCAGGCTACCTATACCTTCCGGTTGAAGGCGGTGGATGGAGGGGATCCGCCCCGTTCCTCCTATGTTGGGGTGACCATAAATGTCCTTGATGAAAATGATAATGCCCCTGTAATTGTTGTACCCTCAAACATTTCCTATGTACATCTTACTCCTCTCACTCGCCCGGGTACTCAAGTTAACAGAGTCCGCGCTGAGGACATGGATACTGGCACAAATGCAGAACTTGTTTATGCCATAGCAAGTGGCAATCCCTTTGATCTTTTCCAGATATCTCCCAGTGGGGGTGAAGTAACACTAGAGAAAGAAATCTTAAGGAAGCATTATGGTTTGCATCGTCTTGTCGTACGAGTGAAAGATCAAGGAAAGCCTCAGAGATATGGCACTGCTTTAGTTCACTTCTATATCAACGAGACTTTGGCAAACCAAACATTTGTTGAGACTTTACTTGGTCACAGCCAGGACACACCTCTTGACATTGACATTGCTGGGGACCCAGAATATGAACGTAGTAAACAACGAAGCAACATTTTATTTGGTGTGATTGCAGGCATTGTGGCAGTCATCCTGGTAATTGTGGTTGTAGTCTTGGTGAGATATTGCAGACAAAAAGAAGCCAAAAGTGGCTATCAGGCAGGAAAGAAAGAGTCAAAAGATCTCTATGCCCCAAAGCAGGGTAATAAAAACAACAAAAGTAAAAGCAAAGCAAAGAAGAGTAAGTCGCCCAAACCACCAAAGCCAGTAGAGGAAGATGAAGAAACTGGCCTTCAGAAGTCCCTAAAGTTTAACCTGATGAGTGACACTGTTGGAGACAGCCCAAGGATCCATCTTCCTCTGAACTATCCACCAGGAAGCCCAGACCTTGGACGTCATTATCGTTCAAACTCTCCTCTGCCATCTATTCAACTCCAACCTCAATCTCCCTCTGCCTCCAAGAAGCACCAGGTGGTGCAAGACCTACCACCTGCCAATACCTTTGTTGGCACTGGGGACAACAATTCTACTGGCTCTGATCAGTACTCGGATTACAGCTATCGGACCAATCCCCAGAAATACAACCACAAGCAGGTAGGCGACTACTTTCTACGTGATGCTGCCACGGATGGTACAATAGCATGGACTGATGTGTACTGATAAACTTCTACTTTATGCAATGAGGGGAACTACATAAGAGACAGTGGGATATTGGTTCATATAAAGTCAGCGTTTCATTATAATTTTATTTTACCTTTTTTTTTTTTTTTTTAAATATAGCTGTACTGAACCAAAGAATTAGTTTATGCAAAAACCTGAAAACATTTTTAGTTTAGTCCTCCACTGCTAAATTTAAAATGCCATAAATAGTTTGCTTCAATACTTTTATGGCATGACAGGCAAGTATTCAGTTATTCAGTGAGTAGACTGGCATAGTTAATGCGCTTCCTTTAAAAGATTAAAAAAAAATTGCTTACGAACACTATGCAAGAAGACCTGAGGTTCAAACCCCAGTGGCGAGCTGGCTTTCCACTGTGACCTCTAAGGGTCTGGTCTTTTTATATTTTTACTTTGCCCCCCGTGATGTTTTTTTTAACTTTGGCTAGCCATGCTTTGTTGGATGTGTAGTCCAGCAATAACTGGCTGAGGTTTGCTAACCCTGTTTCAAAAAAGTTGCAGTGAGCAGTCAAAAATCTACAAAAAGTTAGGCCAAAATTAGGGAAAAATCTCCTTCACTGTACTAAAAACATCTAGGTCCTAAAATGTTGCCAGCTTCAAGGAGAATATGTGTAAGAATGTCCTGCTATTAACTAATACTTTTATGCAGCATTATTTATTCTTTGTCTGAATGAAAACAATGCGATCATTGCCTGACTTGCTGTATGAATGGTAAATGTTCATGGGGGGGGTGTGGTTTTTTTGTTTTTGTTTTTCTTCATGGTGATCAAAGCATTATTTGCACTGCAGAGGCCTCTTGCCTACTTGTCTTTCCCCTCTGTGTCTCTTCACTTTTTTTTTTTTTTTTTTCTCTAACAAATACTCATGCCAAACACAACCGTATAGAACAAGGGTAGGCAACCTTCAGCATGCCAGAGGTGGTGTTCTAGATCTGCCCTAATGCCAAACGTTGCCTACCCCAGAATATGATAGTTTGTCACTCTTATCTAAATTGAGACACAGGCTTTCGATGCTTGTCATACTGTGAACATGTGTTTAATGCCGGTGATCACACTCTGAGATGCCCCTGAACTAAACACAGGGCAATCCCTTTAAGCTAAAAGCCAAACAATCCTTTTAAGCAGCCAAAGAAGCCCGTCAGAATGATGGCAGCCTAATAGCATAGACTTATTGTTACATTTGTCAGCAGGGAAAGGAAGGACAGCGAAATCTAGAGAGGAGCGGGAGTAGAATAAAAACTGTGAATCTAATGCATGGCAACCGTGTGAATGAAGCTGTGTACAATATCCTTTTAATCTGTTACTACTGATGGCATGGCCTCTACTAATCTCCCACTTCTCCCCAGTTAAGATGTTAAAATGGTAGGAAAGAAAACAAAAGGAAAATGTTTACTACTTCTGCATGAAAGGAAATCTTTAGAGAACACTGGAATTCTAGATGTTTAGTTTGCTCCAGTTGGCCTTGAAACATTTTACTCTACATACATTTTGTGGTTGTTTAGTGACCATGAAGCCTAGCAGGAAGAGAGAAGCCTAGTAGATTCACCCTAGTCTAGCCTTGTGTTTAAAAAAAAAAAAAAAACTTTCATGAATAATTTGTTTTCTGTTATTTGATGTTACGGGACCTATTCTGCAGATTCTGAAATGTCTCAGTATTGCTCTCAGGAAAACCACTTTCAAAAATAGGCAGGTAGTTCACACTTTGCAATAACTGAAACAGAATTTTCATACAGTTGGAGAAAAGGGGCTCTGATTTAATCTGTGGACCTATGAAGCATCATTAGGGCATTGCAACCAGGACATTTCTCTATGAATAACTTCTAGACCAATAAACTCAATGTGCCAAGAAAAAAACCTCCCTTTTCCATGCCAGGGAAATGAGCCCATGGGCCTACACATTTCAAAATTGCTGTGTTTGGCACTCCAGGATTTAAGGGGTATTTTGCTAAACAGATGCATGGACTTTGCCTTACTTTAAAATATAGTATATATTTTTTTTTTTAAATCAGAAAATAAAATGAAGGATTTTAGTAAATATTTTTATGAAACAAAAAACTTTAGGAATGGACACCGCCTTTTAAATTTTATATTGAGTTAAATTTTAGAAAAACCTTGAACTCTGGATTATTTTGGAATGATGGGAGTTTCTATTTTTAAGAAGCTTTAGTTTTTGGGGGGTTTTTTTCAATGTGGTTTGGCTGTCTACAAAAAAATCTGAATTTTGAGGTGTCAAGTGAAGTTGTAGCCCTAGTCTGTTTTGATTCCTCGTGGGCTACTTGAAATCTTGTGAACTCTGCAACAAATAAAGACTTTTTTATTTTTTATTAAAATACATATATAAATTTGTTTTTGTTGGAAGATATATTAAAAACAAGAGGACGTAACGCTAAGAACTTCACTGTGCCTTTAACTGCCGGAGAGTTAAATGCTATACAGTTTTTGTTGGTTTAAAGATAGACTGGTCGTGTCCTACATCAGCTGTAGAAAACACAACTCCTCTGGTATTCCACTGGAATGTATATAAAAGAACATTGCTGGTAAATTAAAATTAACTTTTGCACAATACCATAAATATGCTTACAGAAGTTGTAAAGATTTCTCCCAACATTTTTGTATTTTCTTTTTATTTATTTCTGACTCACATTTTAGTGCTGACTCACATTTTGTTGAACTATTTACTTGTGTTATATGAAGAAATTACTATTTAATGTTGAACAGTTTGTTAATAAAGTTTGATTTTGTTTTTCCATTATGTATGATCCATTTCACTTTATTTTCTTGTTATACATCAGTACATCTTCCCTGTAAACTTATTTTGACCTCCAATGCAGGCAGCATCGAAGGAGCAGTTAAAAATGATTAGGAATACTTTACACTGAAATCTCTGGGCAGAGTAGTGTTTATGGAACCCTGCAAACTCAGAATTCATTTTTAGAGTTGGCCCTACTGTTTACAGACTAATTGCTGCTCTCTCTAGTGTCTGTCACTACTTTTAGCTAGTGGCGATTTATTTACAGACTATATCAAATTTCTCTAGTAGAAAAAAAAAAAGTTCAGATACATGCTGTAAAAACAAAAGTGCATCTAAATAAACAATTAACCTGGCAGAAATAAACATTGGTGATATAGTACAATATCCATGCCTATCACAATGCAAACTCTGGTATCATTGCTATGGTGACCGTTTATGTACTTTACCAGCAAGTGGCTAATCTGTGACCGGTCATAATTCGTGAGCAGAGATTATTGGTGACCAGCCAGCTAAAATGAAATATAGCAACAAGGTTAGCAACGTGATGGCACTTAGTAGGCTATTAATAAAGACCAGTTACAACTGCGATTTACCGACAAGATTGAAAACAACCCTTAAGTAATTGTTCAAGATTCAGTGTGCCTACTTAAAGTTAAACTATTTTTGACAAATTAATTTGTATATAAAACCCATACTGTGAGTATTTAAAAATAAATATATATATTCTGCAGTTTGTGTCCGCCTTAAACATTCAGTGACATCAAAGCATACTAATTGGCATATAAAAACATGGCTGGACACATGGTGGGGGATTTGTTGGATGGTATACATTGGCGTAATCCTGGGTATCCATTTTCTAACAAGTCTTGGGTATCTTTCCAATTAAACACCATTGAGGGATGAGCAAGAAACTGAGGCAATTTGCTGCATGCAGATTTCAGGCAGTAATAGGCAGGTTGCCATGTGACTTGTAGCCACTATTGTAATGGATGCCCCTTTTAAAACTGTTGCTTATTGAGATTTTATGGTCTCCATAATACATCTTACAAATACTAATAATGACTTGTACTAAAGCAGATGATTACAGTGATTGGAAGTACAACATCTATAAATGAACAAGGCTGAAGTAAAAATTAAAACACTCCAAGTACCAGTAGAACACACTATAGTGGTTATGGGGCCAGTACTGACCTGGCACTTCCCCCAATGTCAGTAGTTGCTAATGGTTTGACTTTTTATCTTGGTCTGTGCTTTTTAATATATTTTTTTTATTTATCTTATAGAAATATTTTTCACTAATAAAAAGGAAAAAAAAAATGGGGGGTGAGGGGGATTTCTTATATCAGTGTAAATGTGACAAACTTGTCCAAACTATTGTATGTTTTGCAAATCTTGCAGCGTGGTCTGTTGTGTTTTTTTTTTTTTTTTTTTTTTTTTTTTTTTTTTTTTTTTTTTTTTTTTTTTTTTTTCTTCTTCTTCTTCTTCTTCTTCTTCTTCCCCCGGCTTTGGAGTCACACAAATAAATAAACCTTCGGCACAAATGCCTGTGGCCCAATTTTAGTTTATAAAATAACAGTATAGTAAATAAAATAGATGTTAAATGCTATAGCACTTAAGTTTATCAATAGGCAGCAAACACTTCTAACAAAAGTCCCCCTTAAACTTAGTACTTTTATAAGTTTGTTGCAACTAATATGTTGCACCAAAAATAATGTAATTTGTGCTAGAAGTGATCTTCCTTTCTGATTGCACCTCAAAAAAAAAAATATAGAAAAATATAGTGTAACCATATTATGTTCACTGGGATGGTGATGAATTACAATTCTTTAAATAAGTGCATCTAGATGAATAATTCACCTGTCACAAATAAACTTCAATTATACAGCACAATATCTGTTTAATACATTGCAATTGCCATCCCAGTGAATGTAACATTGCTGCACTATATTTTTGTATCTCTTCTTTGGAGGTGCAATCAGAAAGGAAGATCACTAACATTGTTACAAAATGACATTATTTTTGGCATAGCGTATTAAAACCTATTTTATACAGTAGATTAAATAATACTCATTGTTAAAGGATCACTATAGGGTTAGGAACATAAACCTGTATTCATGACCCTTTAGTGAAAAGCCACCATTTAGGTGGCTTGCCCCCTCAGAATGGGTTAAAACTGACTTTATTTCTAGCTCTCCACGGGTATGCCGGCGCTGGCCCCGCCTCCTTGGTGACATCCAATGCTTTCTCTGGGAAAACATTTGATTGGCTAAAATTGGCAAGGGGGCGGGGTCAAACCCCATTTTGGCAATCAGCACTTCATAGCGATGCATTGAATCAATGTATCTCTGAGGAAAATTCAGCATACCCATGCAGAGCATGGCCCATGAAATACCGTGAAGCCCAGCCAGGAATACTTTTTTTTTTTTTTCCAAAATACAAATTCTGGTTTTGAGTATGCCTTTTTGAGCTTGTTTGATTTGAGTCGGCATCCTGCTTCTACAGCTGGATCCAGTGATGGCGACTGTCTGCTAGGAAAAGAGGATCTTTGGTGTCCAGCAGGACTCTAGTAGGGGCAAACAAGTGCAAAACTCTTTGCCCAGTTACCAGGGAACTGGACAGGGTAGTCCTCACCTCATAAACACTACAGCGGGATGTAATGGTTATGGTGCTTGGAGTGCTTTATATTTAAATAAAGGACATCTTCTAATAAAACATTGAAAATCAGTTTTTACGTAACCTATACACACAAATTATACATCTACGGACAGGTCTCTTTCCCCAAGCAATGTGTCCAAAACACACCTGATCAGATGTTCCTAGCCTGACAAATCACTGAGTGAAGT
This sequence comes from Pelobates cultripes, assembly GCA_933207985.1. Taxonomy (NCBI): domain Eukaryota; kingdom Metazoa; phylum Chordata; class Amphibia; order Anura; family Pelobatidae; genus Pelobates; species Pelobates cultripes. The sequence goes on from OW240914.1 coordinate 188,684,730, forward strand.
TTGACCAGGCTAAGGCTATATCATGAACCAGCGCAAAACTCCAGGTTGCTGTGGCTGTCTCATCAAAAATGTCTGTTCCTTGCTTAAGAAAAGGTTTGTAGGCTGTCAGCTTCCCTATCTCCTCTGCAAAAAGCGCCCTACTAGATGTTAAAATAAGGATGTAGGACATCAGCTCCGGACCAAAATTCACATTAATGCCTAAACTCACTGCTCGGTAGCCCTTTCAGGCTGAAAACATATGACCGGAGGCTCCTGGGCATCTCGAGAAGCAATTAGGGATCCAGAGCTGACTTGCGGCAGCCGACAGGCAACACTTGAGGCCTGGTCTAGGGCCTGGCGGGGGAGGCGGCCGATCCTCCGACCGGACCTGGCCGGGCACACCAGGAGTGCGACAAGGGTCCTGCACCCCCCCCTGCGGTCCGGTGGGGGTTATCCCGGACTCCACCAAGTTAACACTCACCTTGGTAAAGCTGCAAACGAACAACCATGGCTACACAGCCTGCAGAGACACAAATCAGCCGGAGCTCATCCAAGATGGCCACCAAGCTAAGGCCAGAGAGAGGGAGCATGGGCAGCCATTCACATGCTTACTCCCTGGAGGCCCTTGACCGGCTCTGCTCGAGCCTATGCGCGATACTATGTGACGGCGGAATGCCATACCGTCAAGCAACCTGTGTGGTGGCCTCATGGATTCGTCCTGCGACCCGCCGGTGCCATTATGGACTCCCACTGCAGACTTTCAAAGCGGCCATCCAGCCACGCAAGCATCGACGACCACAATGGCGGGAAAGGGACTCAAGCGACCCGGGCGCACACGCTCGCTTCCACACACACAGGACGGAGACCGCCGGGCAAACCCAAAGTCCAAGCAACATACCCAAGAACAGAACCCCAGGCCAGCATGTAACCACTCTGCATTCCAGGGCTAAAGCGGAGCATCACACCGCAGCACAGGTGAAAACCAAGCAAAACCCAGCGGGAGCTGGGCCCACAAAAAGGGACTCCAGGCAGACCACTGAGACTACTTACCCACAATGGCCAACTCCGAGGGGGCACCTACCATGCCGCACAAGTGCATATAGCACCCAAGAGACTCACACTCAGCGCCAACAGCCCAGCAGGGTAGGCATCGGCTGACCACGGAAGACCCCACAAGCTGAGGCCCAGACAACTCTCCCGGGCCCCGGAGTGGATTTCTGAGCAACAACACTGACTCTCTGGGCACCAGGCTATACTGCCTCACAGACTCCTCTCTCTCTCTATAAAACCGCATATGCTGTTGGCGAACTGAGTTGGAAGCGTAAGCTCAAGTGAAGTCCTACTCACACCCTGATCTGCCAGGCAAAACAAATAGTTTAACAATAATTTAACACTGTTTCTCTTTTTCCTTAACATGCTACATAGGCAAGTAACTTACAACACTAGCCTGCTTCACATAAGACACTTTATTGTACCTCAATCACCATGCCTAGCTAGCCTCCCTGAGTTAACTTAAATGTATATTCCAACTTGGACATGTGGAACTAGCCTGCTCCCTCTCGAGATTTACCTTAATTTTACTCCACTGTCGTCTAGCTTAGCGCACTTATAACTATAACTACATTTACAGCATAACCATGTGTAGCCAGAATCTGGGAAGGGAGTGTTTAACCCAGTCTACCCCAGTTACATACTGCCTAGCTTGATTGTTACCCCCATTATCAACGAAGTTATTTTATGTTATGGAAGAGACTAAGTAATGATAATACATACTGTTTATTACCTGACGTAATCATATATATGTATAAAAATGTGCTAGCCTTAACAAGTACCTCTATGCCTTACTGTTTGAAATGCGCTAGAGGATTGCCTTTGGGGTACCTCACAAGCGACTGTTAAAATCTTACGCACTACAAAAATAAAGAATTAAAAAAAAAAAAATAAGGATGTAGGTGTGGCTGTTTCTCCTTGCCGCCTCTCTGGACCAGGTCTAAGTAGAGTTCCATGAAATTGGCGCCTGGTCCCTCTGGAGAGGTTGAAGCTGCCCCTTTCTCCTACAGCAGTCACAGGGTTGGAAAATGCTCTCTTAGCACTGTAAGGACGTGGAGAGTGCAGGTAGAAGCTAGAGGTGATTAGATATTTTGTAAATGCTATAATGTAAGAGTCCTGCACCAGTTAACCAGCAAGCCAGTTGCAATTCTTAAACCTTTCATACAATCGTTTTGTTCAACCTCCTTGAATTAAAACTGAAAGTCTGCCATACAATTGCATCTCAGTTGTATCGTTTCATATCCACTGTGATGGCGTACAGAGACAAAATGATGAAACGGTCAGTGTCCAAATATTTCTGGAACCAACTGTAAATACCTGTTTAGTGGGGACAACAAAGAACAAAACCTAATGTGTAGCTGATAAATAGACTTAAAAAACTAGATAGTTTTCTGATCATAAAAGTGCCCTAATCCCTTTTAAAACCTTAAATTCCACACCCACCTAAATTCTTACATATTAGTGTTTGTCTTTTTGTGGCTTCCAAATAAATGACATAATTTGGTAATATTCGTGTTGCTGATGATTTACCACATGCAAATATTGCTGTTTTTCTAGCCTGTTTTGTTTGGCTGATGATGAAAAAAATAAGTAACACAATGAAATGAGGGACTATAGGTTTGAGTTGCAGTTTCACAATGCCTAATGAAACAAGCATGCTTACTCACACTGGCAATAAATTAAATTGGCATATTGCTTAAATATTAAATTAAGGTGTGGGTTTATTTTCTTTCCCCCAATAATTATATGTATTATATTGTCTTGCAAGTTTCTAGAATAATACAACATAGTCCTATAACCATGGCCGGACTAACACAGGAGCTGACAATGAAAGCTTTACCTTAACAATGAAATTAGTTAAAGGACCACTATAGTCACCCAGACCACTAAAGCTCAATGAAGTGGTCTGGGGGCCAGGCCCCCCAGGTTTTAACCTTTCAGATGTAAACATAGCAGTTTCAGAGAAACTGTTTACATTGCAGGGTTAATCCAGCCACTAGTAGCTGTCTTCCTGACAGCCGCTAGAGGCACTTCCCCGACGCTCAATGCGAAAATCGCATTCAACACACAGAACATCCATAGGAAAGCATTGAGAAATGCTTTCCTATGGGCGTTTTTTAATGCGCGTGTGGCTCTGGCTGCGCATGCCCATTCAGCTCTACTTGGGAGCTTACATTGGAGGGGGAGGAGAGGTCACCGGCGCTGGATAAAGGTAGGTCGCTGCAGGTGTTTTAACCCCTTCAGCCCAGCGGGTGGGGGGACCTTAGGATTATATAGTCTATAGTGATCCTTTAAAGCTGACTTTGCGTGCTATGCAAATGCTCTTGCTGCTTCAGTCTCTCTTATACTGTGACATGTTCTCTTTCTTCTACACTCACAACATATACTTTTTCTCTGTCCCAGACTATATAACAGGAGCTTTTGCCTGCTAGGAAGGTGGTTAGGGAACAGTCCTTAGAGAGCATAGAGCTAGCGCATCATTAGACGCATTTACACCAAGCTCAGGGTGCTGTCTGCACAGTATGCCCTTGCCTGCATGATTGGTAGGCAGCCTGATGTATATTCACGCCAGGCTGACCATCTAATTTTGTGCAGACACGCCCGTTTTTTGAGCATGTTTGTCTCTTTGGGTGGTTCTGGTTACATGTTTCACGTCAGTGGCCCACCCTTTTACACCGCCCACCGAAATCCTGCTTCACCGAACACTGCTGTTAGGAGGTATGGATTTACTTGAAAGATGAAAGCGAGAGATTAGAATGGGGTATGTGTTTTCTGATAGCTATATCCTGCTATAGCTATCAGCTATTTCTGATAGCTATATGCTGGCGTTTCCCTCCAGCACCACCAGATAGATGGTGCTTGGTTGGTATAACTGTTCTAGTGTTTTCTGTCAATAAGATTTTGTAATTAGGCCCATCTTAATTGTCAGCACCAGGCCCAATGGGATCTTAATCTGGCCCTGCATACAACGGGGGGGGGGGGGATCAGTTTCTTGGCACAGACTTAGGCATGTTGAGCAAAGGAGGTTGGGAACAAAGACTGCTGACCACAGATCTGCAGCTTTTGCAAACTAATTTTCATATACTCTCAAAGAAAACCTGAAGAAAAAGTATCATTCATATTTTCTTTGAAGGGATATGCCTACTAAACCATGATTATTTACTTTTGTATTAGAACAGTGAAGTGTCCCTTTAAATGGACTGTTCGTTCAGTGACTGGTTCTCTGCATGTCAGCCTATCCTGTTAAAGAACTGGGAAATTTTTGTCCCTCTTACTAGGTACCAAGTTAATTTTGTTTAAAAAGTTTTTTTGTTTTTTTTTTTTAAAAAAGCAAATGGTTCATGACTCACATTAGTCCCTGGATTATTACTTAAAGCAGCTCAGCCCCCTGCACCTCCTCCAAAAGGAAAGAGAGCATTTCATAAAGATAAAATTTGTATGAAATGTTCATGGGAACATGGCATTTTTATTACAATAACTAATGCAGTCAAAAGACCTCTGACTACTTTGTCTTTTGGTAAATCCTCAAGTTGAGACTGGGCCCTGAGGATTTGTTGCCAGTTATGTGACCTGTGTCAACTGTGATGCCCATAATGGTCTGGCACGAATGAGTCACATCCTCCAGGACCATGCAGGGACCACTACTGAAGCACTCCAGATATGTTCCTAGTGCCCGCTGCACAGTTTGAATATGTCTAATGATGTGCTTGCGTTTTACTGCCAGGTGACCGTTCCCTTATCTTCCCAGATCACATTGTACAGTGCTACGGAATGTGATTGTGCTATATAAATAATAATATAATAATAATGCAGGACTCCAAAATCGGTCCTGTCCAACTAGAAGCATGATTGCCAAGAGATCTGCGTTGTTATATGACAGAGCTGCTTTACGTTTCTATAGTCCCAGGTTCATACTTTGTGTTGAGATCTCTCTTGCTCCTGTTCAATAAGACCTGGGCACATAGAGTAAGTGATGCTTTGTCACTGTTCCCTCCTTTTATGTACTAATTATACAAAATGAGTATGCAGATACTATACATGCTTATCCGATGACAAATCCAATACTTAGAAAGGCAGCAATTAAACCACACAGGCTACAACAATGCATTACTGTACTCATCTTGGCTATAAAAATGTTGTAAAAACATCTTATTAGATTTTATTAACATATTGGCATATTCCACAAAACATGTTGGGATATTGAAAATTCCTGTGCAGTGAATACCAAACCCATCACAAACACTCCTTACCACTGCAATAAAAGACATCAAAGTGTGTGGGCTACAAGGCTACAAACCAGTTGCCATAAACGGTTCTGAGTGGCAAAACTACCCATCTGTCTGCAAAACTCGACCTATAATCTGCAAAATGTACAACTGGAGTACTCAGAGAAGTAACTGAGCATTTTTAAAATAAAGTAAAAATATTTCTTCTGTCACCAAAAACTGAGTACAAAACACATAAAGTGGCGTTGGCTACCAAATTGTTTTGGTGATAGAATAAAGATGATGATTTTAAACTGCTGAAAGATCCTCCATTTCTTATACCCCAATTATACATTCTTTAAGCGAGAGAAAAGATGAGCGAGCAAGCAAATAAGCCTCTGTTTGCAAATAATTAAGCACAGAGCACATGTTCCTGCTCTGTAATGAACCCTCGCACCACTGGGAGTTATAAGAAAAGCAATTCTAGGCTAAAGTTCTGAAAGTGGATCACTCACCATGGAATGTTGATGATCGGTTACATACTTCTAGAATGTTGCCCTAGAAATTCTAATTACTCATAATCACCATAATCTGTCAGACATAAAAAGTTGGCAGACGACATCTGTAAGGCCACAACAATCTGACCCGATTTTATAGTTTATTATTATTAATAATAATTAATAACTAATATTCACTGTTACTTTATTTTTGGATGGAATTCAGTCTGCCCATGTTGCTCCTTAAATATTCTAATGGTGTATGTATGTGTTTCATAAGCAAAATGGAGTGGTTATGAAAAATGTATACATCTAAAACACTGTGATTAATTTGCAAGCAAAAGGAGATCAAAAAAGTGATTTATTTTTTTTATCAGCTCAGTGGAGGGCTCATGTGGGGCACTTGGGGCAAATTATTGGCACTTTGGAATGGGGACATTTCTGACACAGAGCACTGTGCTGCCTGTCACTAATAGTTTAAATAACTCCTACTGCACATACCCACCATCTTCTTTAAAGCTGAGACACTCATGCTGTGGCTAGCTGAAAAGTTGGGAAGCTTCAAACTACAGGACTGGGGCTGTAACTCTGAGGACTGATCCGATTTTTAATCTGTAATGAGTGTTGCTTCTGTTAACAATGTCAGCTACTTTTTGGCTCCATGCTAGCAATGCAGATGGATTAAATGGCCAGCTGCAAAGTTAATAAGGAGTGTATCCGTATCCTGCTGCTTTAACCTTGTGTACACTGTGTTGAGAGCTAATAGTGAGTCGGGAATGGTTGAAATGGTTGGAGTCTATACTTTAACCAATGTGTAGCTGACTCATTTCATAACAGCAGCAATATTTAATAGAAGGCTAAAGTTATCATACCTGGAGCACTACTGAAGTTGAGCTCTTGTAAGAGAGGACTAGGAAGATAGAGAGAGCTAAAACATTTCTCAGAGACATGTACGAAGTGGGGATCTCTGTATTGCACCTCATTCACAGTGATCCTGGCTGTGTGTGATAATTGAGTATCTTCTTACTGTTATTTCTCTGTAATTTACTCCGCTCTGCCTGTTTTATGGATATCTCTGTCAGCTCTGTGTATTGTATAGGTATCTTGTATTGTGTCCAGCTCTCTGTACTATATCTTTATTTTTATTTTCTCAGCTCTGTTTGTGGTATTGTACTCGGCTTTATGTATTTTATAGATATTTTTGTAATTTTTATGCCCAGCTTGTTTTATTGTATGAGTATCTCTGTATTATGCTTGGCTGTACTGTAAAAGAGGGAGTACAATTTTGGGGTTCTGGGGGAGGAATCTAGAGCCCCATTGTCTTAAAACGTCACTAGCCACCGCTGCATTTGAAGGTTATTTATACCCCTTGAAATGTGCTAAGCAGTCTTCCTGAATATTTTGTTCCCTAATGTGTTGCTAAATCAGTAGATATCGTTTTTATTTTCCACTTACACAGGAATTAGTGGAATTCAAACCTGTCTTATTAAATACAATTCTAATAAATAGGAAGGCTTGGCCTGGAGTTGTGGGAGGGGCATGGTCCCCTATTTAAGCCCACTACTCACCTCCACCTGTCCCGTTTCGTTTCCTAACCGTCACTTGACCCCACCCTCCTCTCCCTTTTAATACTTTTCTCTACTCTTTACTGGGTGGGCCCTCTTTATTTACAGGCCTACTGCTACGTCGGTTCCGGCACACTTCAACCGACTTGCCCTCTTCTCACACCTTTGCTATACCTTCATACTCTCCTTACACTCTTGCCTCGGTTTTATGCCCCTACCACAAGTAGTTTTAAAAATGCAGTTTATCTCCATGAGTGATAAAATCACTACAGGAATGTTTCGTGACTCTGACTAGGAGCACTGTGTATTAGTTTGTCTTACAAGCAGCATGCACCCAAAAGTCTGCAGTTTATTAATGTGAGGGTCCCAGAATTAGTTGCGGCATAGTTTTGCAATCTGTTTTTTTCCAAACAACATGATAATGTTTCCCTGTAGACTGATTAAAGTGACACAGAAATAGGCATTAATCTATACATTATACTGTCGGTTATACATTTATAAATGGGTTAAGCCTTCCCCCAAAGCCTCTAGTGGACAGCCGCTAGACAGCCGCTAGAGGCGCTTGCGTGATTCTCACTGTGAAAATCACAGTGAGAGCACGCAAGCATCCATATGCGACCGGCTGAATGCACGCGCAGCTCTTGCCGCGCGTGCGCATTCAGCCGACGGGGAGGAACGGAGGAGGATCGGAGACAGAGAGCTCCCCGCCCAGCGCTGGAAAAAGGTAAGTTTTACCCCTTTTCCCCTTTCCAGAGCCGGTATGTTTTCCAGGCACTATAGTGGTCCTTTAATACTATTGTAGTTGATTTTTCCCAGTTTTCAAACAGTCTTAACTGTCCTTTCTTTGGACGTACCTCAACCTTTTTGTGCCTATCGGCCATCAGTGTGTGAACGGAGTGACATCTGTCATCCATTTCTATAGTTTTATGGCAAAACACCAGGTATAATCACAACTTCCGTTCTGTTCATGTGCAGCATTTACTAAAATGGTTAGCAGGAGAGCTGCCTGGAAAAGGGTTCTCCTGCTCGTTCTCTATCCATCAAGCTTGATAAACACGCCAAGAATTGATTTACATGAGTCTTTAGCCAACCTAGATAACTATGTAAATGGTTTACTGGGTTTAGGGGTTGACTACTGTCCCTTTTAGTGTGTGTGTGTGTGTATATATCCCAACATCCCATGCCCTCCTGACTGCCATTGATATCAGAAGCCATATGTGTGTATCCTCCACCCTCCACAAGAAGAAAAACCTTAAATATGCCAATAGTCTGATGTCCACAAATCTAAAATGATTGCAACTGAGAAAATGACATTTGGGTATTCTGAAATCTGTACAAATTGCAAATCTTTCACCTGTAATCTTTGGTGTTGTCTGCGAGGCATAAAATATATTAACCAAACCCACTTCCCTTAATTTAACTAAAAGCTGATTTAATTTTTTCTTGCAGTTTCTACACAATAAATTCTGTTTTTCAGATTTTCACCACTTTGTCAGTATTCCCCCCCCCCCTTAAAAGTGCCTTTAGCTACAGAACATACAAACTGAATATGGGTAGAGTCACAAGATCAGACTTCCTCACAATAATTTTGCTAGCATATGCTTTATTTTAAATATGATTACTTGTCACAATTGTTTAAATGTCATCAATCAACTAGACATTGCTTAAAGGGACACTCCTGGGGGCATATTCCACCCTTTTACAATATAATAAAATAACTAGAAATACACATTCCTTTTTTTTTTTTTTTTTTTTTTTTAAAAACCTTGCTACAGGCTCTGAACCACTGCTATGTTGTTTTCTTCAACCAGGAAATGGCCAAGAATTTAGTCACTCCCCCCCACCCCTATACCCTTCTATGGCAGAGCCATATCATTCCCATCAGCAGAAATTTACGGATGTCATATAGCAGTAAGTGCACTGAATTTTTTTTTAAATCTATAGAATGTGAGTGGAAGCCAGAAGTGTTGTGCAGCTTCCAATAGACATGTGAGAAAAGGTGTGTTTCCCATAAACCCCATTTGAGATGAGATCTTGCCACATTCCTCTTAGAAGTTAAAGACAAACTGGGTTATTGACTAAACTCTGAAATGGGGTGAATTTAAGACCTAAATAGCAAGTTTAAAGGGAGACTATGGGCACTTTTACATTTGTCATTGAAGTGGCTACAGTGTCTGGAGTCTCATGGCGCCATCCTTCATTCAGTCTTAAGTCATGAGCCAAAGCTTCAGTGGACAACTGGTAGGTTGAAAGCAGTCAGCTGACCTATTACCACAGTCTGCTTTAGCCATACCCACATGGGGTAGAGATAAGGGAAGCCAGGGACACTCATTTTGTGTTAAACAGCACAAAAATAGATTAGCACTGAATGGAGGGACAGTGCTGGGGGGAATCCAGGCACTACAACCAATGTGATTAGATGAAATGGCTATTGTGCCTACAGTGTCTTTTTATGGCAAACTTACAATTTGCTGTTTTTCCAAATTTAGTAAATAATTCTGAAAAGACAAGTATGTTTTTTTGTTTGTTTGTTTTTTAAACTTTAATTTTGTACATTCCTTTTGTAATCATTCTAAACTGAAGGCTGATAAGTAATCTGACATTCAGGGGTTTTAAGGCTGTATGAAGGTACTGTGCAGTTTTACTTTTTGTCTGAGAATTCTCTTGTATAAGTTTGTTTGGGAAAATATCCTGCTTGAACAATGACCTGCATATATTATTTTGAAAGTAATCCACAATAGATTCACCCCCTCTCCCCCTTTCCATTTTTTTTATGGTGTCACCTTCCCACCCTGACCTACTGACTGAATTGATCCAAAGCTGTGTTATGTTGTTTTTTTTATTCCAGCTTTGCATTCCATCCCAAGGCACAGTATGCCTTCTCTGGTCTCCCTCCCTTTACTCACCTTCCCCCTGGGAGTGATAAATAATACCAGAACAAGAAGCAAAAATGTTCGACCATTCGCCACTGTAATGGCTTCTAATGTGACAGATCTTTGTTTAATAGACTAGAGCTGTCCTATCCTCTGAGAAAGGAAGAATTCAAGGTTGCTCAATGCATGGAAGCCACAGACGAAGAGTAGAAGGCCCACACTATTAACAGCCGACCCCGATTAACCCCTGTGATGCTTAATGGGGCCTTGTATGAAGTATTTATAGGTTTATGCACCCTTAATTGAGTTATCATTCTTGCAGTGTTAGATGTACAAGTAAGATGAAGGCTTTGGATGGAATGCAAGGCTCCCAGTGGGGATGTGTGCAAAGAAAATCTGTCTGTTATACATGATCATGTTTATATTTACAAATGCCAAAGTATGCAGGGTTTTTTTTTTTCCCTCCTCTTTTTCCTTGTAAAAGATTTTTACATATTATCAACTTTCCAAGCTTGCAATTCCCATCATCCCACCTGCAGCCTGTAAATATTCCACCAGTGTGACTATATCCTATGGGGGAAATAGATGGCATGAATTAGAGCTGCAATGATTTATTTTAAAAATCAATGAATAAAATTATACCGATTTACAGTTTATGTAGGTCGAGTAATGAACCGCTAACATGCTGCATTATTGCTCAAGTACAGATCTCAAAAATGAGACATGTGTATGTGCAACTAAATTACACATGGCATTGAGTTCATTGCACATTTTATCTTACTTTTTTTTTTTAATGCGAGATGGGGGACTAGTGGTTTTACATTCCCTCCAAAGCTTTTTAGCATCATTAGAGTAAACCCGTTATCACATATATTTAATCAACATGTACAGAATGAGACTAATAGACAGATTTTATACCCCTGCCTATATAGTGACTGTGAATCCATTAGGCACTGGACCAAATGTAGCATGCAAGAATGTAGTAGCAATGTAAAAAAAAAAAAAACAAGAGAACTTCATGACCTTCCCCCCCCACTTTGGTTCTAGAAATTCCTGAGTTACTTGAATTTTACAACTAAATCCACTGAATTATGTAGCACTGATTCAGCCTGGTGTTTTAAATACAAGTGCAACAGTCCTAGTAAAAAACTGTCTGTATAGTGTTTAAACACCAAAAGGACCATTGTCACAATCTTGTCTCTAGACCCTAGCCTAGCCCAACATGACATAATCATCATGCAGCCTTGTAGTCCATAACAGAGGGGGGCTATTTGAATATGAACTTTAAAGAACTGAGCTCTATTAATTCAGAGAACATTGAATTACAAAAAAGGAAAAGTGGTAAAAGCTTGGATTTCTTTTAGCGGGGTATTTTAATCAACATTGTCTAAATTGCATTTTTTTTATTTTTATTTATTTAATTGTCCTCCCTTCTCAAATGCAGTTGCTTTTACTGCAAATCAACCAAAACGTATTGGCAGAATCCAACATATTGCTATAAACTACAGACGTTCACAGGATCCTGTCCTGTTATGAAGCAATAAGCAGGAGATTTTAAATGGCTCAAGCATTCAATCTGTACCTCTCAATGACTCTGGATGCTTCTATAATGTCTTCTACCAATGGCATGTTTAAACCACCAACTCTTTTTTTTTTTTTTTTTTTTTACAATTACAGCAATCTAAAAGTGTAGCTAAACATTTCTTATAGTGGATGTCCACTAAATTCACTTAATTAATCTAATCTTTGTTCTGTTAGCACCCTCATATTTTGGCTTTAAATTGATGCAGCATTCTTTGCTTCTTCCTCAATAAACATGTCACTTATATGTAAACTTGTGTAAAATATTTTTCTATTTTATTATAAGGAATTGTTTCTAAATTGATGCTAACCAGCTGTTTTAATGGAGTCCTCCTTAATTAATGTTATTTACTCAAACTACAGTATGTGATTACCAGTTTATGGTTTGACAGTGTTCACTGTGGAGGTGGCCATCTTGGAACTGCATAATGATTCTACTAGCAATTCGGTACTGTTGCCAAAAGAAAATTAAAAAGGGTTGTAGAACGTATGTAATATCAGCAGCCAATCAGGATCACTGACTTGTGTGTGCTTTCCACTGTGCAGGAATTCTTATTTTTTTTATTTATTTTTTTACTTTTATATTATGTGTCTGACAAGTCTGGTCGAAATCTTTAATTTGTTTCTAGTTTAAGAAAATAATGCATTGCCTAGAATTGTTAGGAAAGCATTCATGGAAAGGGGTAAGATGTGTCAATCACTTAGTGATACTGTTGCTAAGTATTTGATTCCTTGTCAGGAACTAGAGAACCTGTCAGAATGACAGATGTAAAAGAGTTTGAAATTAGTGATGTCTATATGTTTTATCTACACACAGCAATGCACATTCTGGTAGTATACATAAAGTGATAGTGCAGGCAGGATGGTGTGTGCTTGTACTCCAGATACAAGCATACATCTGGGTCAGCTTACATTGTTGTGGGTTGTTACCCACAGCGAAATGTTGAGTACTTACAGCCACTGACTACCCAACGAGATAAGCTGGAAATGGTAATGCATCCTTTGGTTTCTCACTAGAGCGTAACTTCCAGTCTCCATTTCTAGCTAATTGACTGGGGTGGTTGTAGTTTATCAATGATAGCTGGTTGTTTGTACAGGTGGTCCTTACTTTATGACCTACCTGTTTTACGCACTTGCGATCAGCTCTCTAGCGTGGGGATCTAAGGGATGCCCCGCGTTAGAGAGCTGTTCTATGTTTTTGGGCATGCACGGTAGCGCAGCCTCACTTACCAACCAATTCGTTCTACAACAGTCGTAAGAACGGTACCCAGTCAGTAAGTGAGGACTGCCTGTATACACAACACACAGGCACAGTTTTCTTTACTTTAAATCCATAATCTCCAGAATGGCTTTTAATAGCATACCACTGTTTATTTTAATTTCTAGCACCACTTTTCAATTAAACATGTTGCAGGCCTGAATTTCTGTGAAAAATATTTTTAATGAGAATTCTTTAGCGAAGAAAGAACCAACACCAAGTTGCCACTGAATAAACTATATACAACAATACACCAGAAATGAATGATTAGAAAGAGCCTATTAATGCAGCCCTCTGCATATAGACCATTAAAAACAAGAGTTTTAATAGCAATTTCAATAAACGTAATAAAATGTCCAGTGCGATCCAGCTTTGCAAGGCTCAGATATAAATCTTTCACCATTTCATATATTTTGTTAGAAAATGTTATTGTTGCATGGGTGTATAAATGTCTAGATAAAAAAATAAATAAATCTAATCTATATGTGCATAAAATGGAAATAGAGCTAAGAAATAAATATTTTAAAAAGCAAACAAACCACACTCATTCATTCTTTAAGGAAGCATACACACAGTGGGTTTGCTTCTGTTAAGGCCCATTTTATTTTTACTGTGACTGTGATCTTAATACTAACACCGGAGGTGTAAAAAGATATATGTGTTTCTAGGAGCTTTGAAGCAAAAATGGGCTCTTTCTTACTATTAGTAAATTATTCAAAAGTCTGATGGTTTTTCAGCTAAAGTGTTGGCTATTTTGTGACTAGACTGGTTTCTCTACTAGAGGTTGGCATATGAATTATGTATACAGGGCTTAACATTTCAAGTTCTGTTCTACAAGCCAGGCCTTAAGTTACGTGCCACTGGATATTTTGGATGCATGTAATAGACCAATATTTCTTATATAATACCCCTCATGTGTCTTCTGTTCATGTTCAAACTATGTTGCAAATTTCAGGTTGGCATAAATCATGGCACTTTAAGAGGTGTTACTTGTTTTAAGAGTTCATCAATAACGCATGCCGTTTTCTTATTGTTAGCGACTATCCATTAAAGGGAAAAAATATTTGAAGTTACAGGTATTATGGATTTCCAGACAATGAACTGGGAAAAAAACTGAATAAAATCAAAATTAATTAGATTAATTTTAAATATCTTTAATTCATTTTCATCATGCCTAGAATTAATTTTCTTGACACTAGATTTCCCCCCTTACCTCAACCTTCATAAAATAAATTTTATATAGTATTAAAATACATCTAGACAGGTGAGTGAGTAGTTTATCTGCAACATAAGGGTTAAAAAAGAAAAATCATATGTCAAATATCTACTTATGTATTTATATTATTAGTAGAGCGTGCAGATATTATGCAATAATTGTCTGGTGATAGAGTAATAGGCACCATCTGTTGTCTATATAGGTCATCACTGAGGACATAAGGACATATTTTGGTTTTGGTTGTAGAAACCCCTTTTATGCTGCCCCCTCTCCTCCACAAGCACCAAAAAAAAATGACTTAAACGTACCTCTTTTCCCTGGCCAAGGTCAAGATCTCCTCAACCTGATCCTGCTTGCCTGACATCCCCTCCCCTGTCCTGGAAAAACTACATGTTGGACATTGGCGCCAGAATGCGATTTTGCACAGAAGTGATATTAGTTAGCCCATAAGTTTGTTCTGGGCTGGTTAGTGATTCTGCCAAAGGAGTAGTTGTAACAATTCCCTATGTGCATCAATTCAAAGCAAAATGCTGCACACGCAGACTCCATAATCACTTAAAATCAATTGAAGTGGTCATGGTGCTTGGGATAAACTTTTAACTCAGTGTTTTATACAAACCAAAGTATCCAATAAACAAAGTGATAGCTCCTCCTATGACTTGTATTTCAGAACAGTATGAATTAGTATTTAAAGTAACACTCCAAGCACCATTAACAATACAGAACACTATAGTTTTACAGAGATGTGCTCATTGGCTGAGAGTGTTCAGTTGCCGCTATCAACCCATGAGCTAGCCCAGCACAGCGCAGCTTAGCACCAAGTATGGTGGTGATGGGCGCCCGACAATCCTCAGGTAAGTTATCAAACCATTCTTAAATGGTTTTACTAATTACACTGGATTTGCACCAGGGCACTCCTGGCAACATAATCTTTGTGGTATTCCTTTTTCATCTGCTACCCAGTTTTCTTTTGCATGTATGTTAAAGAATTGGCCAAGGCATCACAATCCAGTTGTTTTTTTGTTGGAGGTGCAGAATAAACATTGTTAAATAACAGGTGCAAAAGGCAGGGCAGAGATAACAGTGACGGACAAGGAGCCAAGGGATCCATTTCAAGGATATAGTTAAATACATCAATGTAGATTTCTAGATTTAATTATAATTTGCAGGCCTAACAAACTCATTTTTGTGAAATAAAGGCAATTAGAATATTAAAATTCCTAGGAAGTTACCATGGTAAATCCTGACCTGTACTTAAAGGACCACTCTAGGCACCCAGACCACTTCAGCTTAATGAAATGGTCTGGGTGCCAGGTCCAGCTAGGGTTAACCCATTTTTTAATAAACAGCAGTTTCAGAGAAACTGCTATGTTTATTAATGGGTTAAGCCTTCCCCCAAAGCCTCTAGTGGCTGTCTCATCGACAGCCACTAGAGACGCTTGCGTGCTTCTCACTGTGATTTTCACAGTGAGAGCACGCCAGCGTCCATAGGAAAGCATTATGAATGCTTTCCTATGCGACCGGCTGAATGCACGCGCATTCAGCCGACGGGGTGGAACGGAGGAGGAGAGAAGGAGGAGAGCTCTCCGCCCAGCGCTGGAAAAAGGTACGTTTAAACCCCTTTCCCCCTTCCAGAGCCGGGCGGGAGGGGGACCCTTAGGGTGGGGGCACTCTCAGGGCACTATAGTGCCAGGAAAACGAGTATGTGGATAATGGCATGAGGCCATTTGGCTTCAACAGCATATGCTATTCAGATTTGGTGTACTCAGGTAAATTTTAGCATGTGTTTATTTTGGTACAATGCAGCGTTAGCCATTGCATTTATTTAACCGTTCTTAGCTAAAGGTTAAAACAGGGTGTTTTTTTCCAAATCCTACTCTTTATTGGATACTTATCACTATCTGTCAATTATTCGGTCTGTTTTACTATATAATGTTGGCAGATATTCCATAAAGTGCTCCTTTATCTATGCTTTTAAAAGAAATACCTACCAACTCAATAACGCTTGCTAAATTTCTTTGCTTTATTAGAAGCTAAATTATCTTAAAGGAACACTATAGTGTGAGGAATACTAACACGTATTTGTATTTGTTTTTTTTCTCACAGGATTAGTTGTCTAACTGGTAGAAAACTATTTTATGCATGTAGTACTTTGTTTCATTTACCCCTCAGGAGATAATTAAAGGAGCATTACAGGGTCAGGAACACAAACTTGTATTCCTGACCCAATAGGGTTAAAAGCACCATCTAGCCACCCTGGTCCCCTCATGCCTCCCTAAAAATAGTAAAATCTTACTTGTATTCAAGTCTGCAGCTGCATGCTTTGTCCCTGTTTTCTTTAGACCTGCCAATTGCCCGCTGACATCAGCAGAAATGAAAGCCTGATCCAATCACAGTGCTTCCCCATAGGATTGGCTGAGACTGACAAAGAGGCAGATCAGGGGCAGAGCCAGCACAATTCAAACACAGCCCTGGCCAATCACCATCTTCTCGTAGACATGAATTGAATCAGTGAACCTCTAAGAGGAAAGTTCAGTGTCTGCATGCAGAGGGTGGAGACACTGAGTGTTTGGATGCATTGTAGGCAGCCATGACCCAGGAAGGATCTCTAACAGCCATCTGAGGAGTGACCAGTTAAGTTATCACTAGGCTATAATGTAAACACTGCATTTTCTCTGAAAAGACAGTGTTCACCGCAAAAAGCCTGAAGGTACTGATTCTACTCACCAGAACAAATGCAATAAGCTGTAGTTGTTCTGGTGACTATAGTGTCCCTTTAAATAGCACCATAATTCATTTTTTGGAAGAAACATAGAATTACAATAAAGTGACTCAAATTTTTCATACAATAAGGCCTAACCCTAGGCATTGCTATTTTACAGATGTGCAAATGGTTCTCATGAGGGAACCTTGCATAACAGAAATGGTATGCTCATTTTTACTTGCCTGAGGTACTGAGGTTACAGACTTAATTCTCAAGGCAGAAGTTCATTGATTTGCCTTTGGCCCACCCAGTTTTTACCATGGCCATTTACTTTACCTACAAAACAGCAGGGTGTCTGATATAGTTATGCCCAAGAGCACCTAAAATGTAATTCTGGGCATGATGGAACTTTTTGGCATATGATATATTCACGTTCACATTGTTCTTGAGCACCTTCATGTAATAGATATTTTGAGAAATATTGTTTAAAGGCTCGGTGAGCATCATAGGAAATATAGTCCACAGATAGATGTCTGAATTACCAAGATTAGCCACTACTATACTATTTATTTAGTGTGGACACTGCCCACTGTCAAAGTAATACACCATGAATTGTAACCTAAGTTGTTAAAAATTTACCAGTATCTGAAGTTGTGTTCCTTAATTACTAGACTGAACAGTAATTATGTTAATGCACTTAAAGGAACGCTAAAACATTAGGAATAGAAACCTGTATTCCTAACCCCTTAGTGTAATTTCCCCTTGTTAAATACGTTCCCCCATCTACAAAAATAATACAATTTAGCTTTTTACTCCCCATTTTCCAGCACCGAGGCTCCTTCAGTGCTACTCACCTCCACCTCCCGCGACATAGTGAAGGAGGCATGGCTTCTCCTTCTTTGTGGTCCAATCCAATCATAGCGTGCACATCGAAGCTTCCCCATAGAAATGCAGTTAATTGTTTTCCCATGGGAGCGTCTGCCTCGTGTGTTTAACCCTTCAAGGTAAATATTGCCTTTCTGCAAAACAGCACTCTTTTTTTTTATTAAAGGGTTAAACAGATAGGACCACTGCACTCAAGCTAATTTATTGAGATGAGGTGACCTGGGCGACTTTAGTGGTCCTTTACCGTTTTAGCTATTCATTGGGTGACTTAAAATCATATGCCACTATAACCAGTTGCTGAGGCTACATTGAAGAGTATATATATTTTATATACAGGGAAATGTTCACTAAATAGTTAATTTTTATGAGTTTCAAACTTTTGATACGAAATGGCAGAGCTGAAACATTCTCATTTAGATGGTATTAAATCTTGGAAGTTTTGAAATGTGTGCGTGTATTCGACATGACCAGGGCCAGACTGGAAAAAAAAATTGGCCGTGCAATTTTTTAATCAGAGGCTCAGTGAAAAGGGGGCGGGGCAAGCATTATTATTTTTTTTCTTCATCACCAATGACAAAGCATACCCCCTTTCAAAATGAACATACTGTTTGAATGCTCTCCCAGTGCAAACAATATGCAGAGCCCCGCTGAAGAGCTCTCGCATGAGAAAAAGAACCTGTATTAGTTCTGCATAGTGCAAAGAAATTTTAATAACACACTTGCGCTGTGTTGGTTTGTGATTTCACTGGTGTTTTCATAAGTGGAATACCAGAGCACAAAAGGGACATGAAAGCATGTTGTGCATGTTTTTGGAAGCTGCTTGTGGGATTGCGTGTGTGTAGAGCGAGCGGATTGTTGTGTGTAAATCAGTCGATTTCAGTTTTGTTTTGGGGCTGAAAAGAGTGTGTGTATGTGTCTATATAGGGGATCTAGCGTATACGTATAGGGGCTGTGTAGAGTGTGTGTTTGTGTTTGCTCAAAAGGAATCTAGTGTGTGCATAGGGTATCCAGCGTGTGTATGTCGGGAATGTACTGTGTATGTTGGCGGTGCAGTGGGTGTCTATAGGGGATCCAGAGTGTGTATAAGGGATTTTCTGTGTGTCTGTAATGTATTGTGCGTAAGGGGTGTTGTAGTGTATAAGGCGTGGTGTGTGTGTGTGTGTGTGTGGTGCAGTGTGTAACGTTTGGCACTGGTACAGTATTGTGGGTGGGTGTGCGCAAGTGGAGTTAAATATTATATTTATTTAAAATATTTAATTTATTAACTTATATCTGCAGGTTAGAGCACCCAGGGTCCTCTCCCCTCTATTGTCCTGGGTCCTCTCCCCTGGGTCCTGGATTTAAGTGCCTTTAATCTCCCCACTGGAAGATTGTGGCACACAGCAAGGCTGTTGTTTTGGGTAGTGCCGACCCATACAGATTTTTTGATCTCCCCCTGTGGGTCTCGTCTCATGGCTATCACGGCCCACCTGGCATTTCCCAAGTTTGCCTGATGGCCAGTCCAGGCCTGGACATGACTCATTATGCTATTGTCACCTAAATTTCCAAATGCATATCAGCTGTTTAGCAAATAAGCCCTTTTGTTTTCTGGAAGGAAGCAGAACAAGTTAAAACCTTTGTTAAGCTCTCAGATTTTCTATTCCCCTCTACCCCCCTCCTCCTATTTTATTTTAAAACAACTCTAAGTAGGCTTTGCTGTCCAAATTCTAAGAATGGAGCCTTCATTACTTTCAATGTTCAAGTTATAGAATGTAACACCATGAAACATAGTGATTTAGGAGTGTTTTAAAGTTAATTATAACATACTAACTTTGGAGAAGAGGTAGTTTGTGATCGCTTCATGAACATGCATTGGAAATGCTGAAAAATATACTGGGTCTCAAATGTATGCCACATTTGAAGCATTTTTTTGAAATACCTCCTTTGCTAAGCTTTTTTATCAGCTTATTTTACTGCGTTTAGAGAGAATATGTGTCAAAAACTAGTAATGGACAGCTACAAAGACAAGTGTAGGTCTATTAAATATGTAGCATGTTATCGTGAGTTCAAAAAAGTTTTATTGAAAAAATAAATAAATCCAGATTTTCAGGAGCAGAAAGTGCTTTGAATTTGCCAAACATTCTATCTGTAATTTTACTATGTTTGGCCTCCCATCTAATGCTACTGAATGTCACTTTCACATCATTGACTGTTAAATAGTTAACTGAGGCTTTATCTAATTTTCATGGATTTGCCCAGGTCTGTGTAACCGCATCTGGCACGGTTCATAGGTCCTTCTGGCTGAGAATTCATTGGTTTCTGTCTTCATGGAAACTGTGAAACAAAAGCCCTTTATCATTCTGCCTTTTTCATTCCTTATCCCCCTGTGACAATATACAGTAGAGATACCATAAACCAGCCAGTCTAATCCACAGCTGCACGCTAATATATTTGCTTTTTGTCTGTTTCATTAGCCACACCTGCTAATGGCCTTGTGATAAGAAATCTGAAAAGGCCAATATTACCTTATAAACCTTCTGGTTACTATTTACCTAGTTGTTCTGCAATATTGAACTGAACTTTAATATTGTTCCTTAACTCTGTTTGCACCTCTCCAACCTTTTAGATAATAATTCTGGTAAAACCACCTGCTGACTTTAATTTTATACTGCGTTGTCAGTAGAAACTTTGAAATCTTCGATATCCTCAGCAGTATGAAGAAAATGTAGATCTCTTAACAAATCTCCAATACGTACTAAAACGCTGATATTTTATACCAGTCAGAAATATCATAGTTGATGCCCAACCGATACATTTATATTGGAGTATATGTAATATAAAATCATTTAATCCTCGAGTGTGTGTGTATATATATATATATATATATATATATATATATATATATATATATAATATTTGAAATGATTTATTCCTCTAGTATATTATTCCGCTTTACAATAATTTGGAAGGTGGAAATTTGACAATAAATTAGACAATTACAAAGTAATACAGGAGCAATAGGTAGATGAGGACCCTGCTCAGACGAGCTTACAGTCTAGAGGAGTGAAGTATAAGGACACGGTATGTAGGGAATCAATATATGCAATTTAATTCCACCCAGATGTGTGTGTATATGTATGCGTGCATTTATAATTATTTTTGCCAAAAGATGCCCATATACATGAAATAGCTGTGATAAAAGTGAATCTCCTTTTATATTTTGAATTGACTGAGGACCTAATGTGGTAGGAGGTAAACAGCTGGCTTGAACAGAAAACTGATAAAGTACCAATTTCTTTTCACATAAAGGCTGGCACCTAAACTTTTTGAGATGTGGACCAACTGTACAGGTTTTTGGAAATGTATGTGTGATTGAACAAAGAGTATAAATTTGCAGTCAAGATGTGGCCATGTTTTTTTATTATCAGTTATACATGATATTGATGCTTGATATGTTGCGACATAATGGTTTAAAAAAAAAAAACGCAGCAGATTTGGCAACTTTTGTGTACAAGTCTGTGTATAATGTTGGAATTGCACGCATGTAACTGATTTGGAGTAGTTACATTACAAAATCTGTGCTCTAATTATGTCCAACTTTTCTATCAGCTGTGCTGTAGAACGTTAAAGTCCTGTCACTATCCCAAATCCAAAATATCTGTAAGTATCACAAGCTGTAAGTATTATTGTATCGGTACATCAGCAGTGTATGTGGTAGATACACAATTTACTGTCTTTCAACTAGGTTAGATTTATCAGCAAATAGAATGTTTGTTAAAGTTTGTGCTTGGAGATCGTGGTTTGAAATAATGTTTTGATGAGTTTTTCTTTCCTAACTCAATAGTTAAAGTGCATACGGCTTAGAGGACTGAATGTGACATGACTGCTAGGGGTTCCCAAATGAGAGTAGGTTTTCTCTTGTCTTCACATTTTAAAGTGGTTATGTACTTGTTGGCCTCCACGTTTGACCAGTTAAATATTAATACTAAATTATTCTGTACAAGTCCTTATGCCAAAGCATGTACTGTGGAGGCTGATTTCTATTCCTTCCATGGTGTGTGCCAGGACAGGGGGTGTATGAAACGGGAGGGAAAGATAAGAAGGACACCAGCAGCTGGCATAGCTAGCCTAGGGTTGTTTATGGAGGAAAAGGCCACCATTGGTATGCAGGATACAAGCCAGGGTGTAAGGAGCTCCAGCCTGACACATATCCTTTGTGTCAACTTGAGGATTCTGCATTAAAAATACAGAACACAGCCGTTGTGAAAATAATAATCCTGTTTCTATCCAGGAGATGTAGTTTAGCTCTGGATAACAGCTTTTTTTCAGTCGGAGCCAAGCTAGATATAAATAAAAGCCCGGGTGGTGACTGGTGATGGATAAACTTTACCACAGATAACTACTTTTCCCATGATTCTCAGCCACTCGTCAGGCTTGGCATACTAGATTATTGTAACCATAGAGCCGGTAAAATGGATGCAGGTTAGCACGGTAATGAAAGCTTATTCCTTTCTAAATCTTCATGATCGTTTGAAAGAAAAACTTTTAAAAGAATTTACTAAACTGAATTTATTGCAGATATTTATTTTTTGCTCCCCAGCTTTCTGCAGCCTTTCCTGGTAGGTAAAGGGTTACATTGCAAAATCATAGCAGTGTGTGAATGACTGTTGAACAAACAGTCGCTCCTTTATTACTTTTAGTAGGTGTGTTTGTCTGTGAAAAGGTGACAGTTAATAGCAGTATCATATTTTCCCCCCTCTGGCCTCATTGTTTCCGGATTAGTTTGCAATACCGGTTTGGTTGTCTCTTTTTGTCGTTTTAAAAAAAATCTTTTTTCTGCCATTGATGTGAAAATTTAGTATACCTCAGCTTTCATTTATTTACATTACAATATTCTGTTGTAGGATTAAATTACAGCTCTGAGAATTTAGTTTTAATGTGACTTTTTATATTTTTGTTTAGTTGCTTTGTTTTTGACTAACCTTTTGATCCTACTTATATATGTTAGTTCCGAAGGAACTGATCAAACTACATATGTTGACTCATCAATGATCAGACCTATCCTTGTGGAAACATAACATATTAAACTAAAGATTAGTAATTGAAAAAGAGTGCACAATTCAAAGTAATTTAAAAAGTGAGACGAGCTCGAAACACCTTGAGTGGTATAACCTAAACGACCTCTACAAATGTACAAAATATACATACATAAGGTGGAGCTGGTATAATATGAATCTGTAAGGATAAAATATAACAAAACAATAGTGCAATATTGCCAGTACAAATGCTTTAAAATAGTAAAATTAGGAGTGTTACTCACAAATGTAGAGCCATTAACCTCATATGGCTCTGATGGAAAGCGCTGTAGGACACTTGGAGGAGGTCCAACTCCTATTGCTCCTGGTCTGCTTTGTATGCCTCTGGTAACCTGGACACAGGATTCTGAAGGTTTACTTGTAAAAGATGCTTTATTACTTAAATAAAATCCAGTATATAAAAAACCTTGTATAGTGTATGGACAATATGGTCCTAGAAAGTTCCAAGTAGTCCAAAACGCGTTTCACCCCTATAGTGGGGCTTTCTCAGTTGGTTAAAATCCTCTGCTGTATTTTCTTCATTTTAAATATGCCGCTTTTGCCCCACTTCCGTTTCGAAGTTTGTGATGCATCATTTCCGGTGTATTTCTTCAATGGATTGCATTGTGCATTCCAGATGTCACGTGTATGTAATTCCGACATCCGGAAGCGATATATTCCCCAGAATATACAGACACTTTTTTTTATATATTGGATTTTATTTAATTAATATAGCATCTTGTACAAGTAAACCTTCAGCATCCTGTGTCCAGGTTACCAGAAGCATACAAAGCAGACCGGGAGCAGTAGGAGTTGGACCTCCTCCTACATATGTTGACGTCCTACAGCGCTTTCCATCAGAGCCATATGAGGTTAATGGCTCTACATTTGTGAGTGACACTCCTACGTTTACTATTTTAAAGCATTTGTACTGGCAATATTGCCCTATTGTTTTGTTATATTTTTTACTTACAGATTCATATTATACCAGCTCCACCTTATGTATGTATATTTTAAAGATTAGTAATGTTTGAATAATTACTTTTACATTTTCTTTACAATATATCCCCTATACAGACATCCCAACATGCAAAAGCATATTTCAGGGAGGTGGCTTCACCAGCATCTGAACACTCCGTGCACCCACCCCCACACACGCACACAAAACGCACCCTTACACGTGCACGTGCACCCCCAAACGCACACAACCACCAAACATGTATGAACAATGATATTTTATTACTATTAATTATTATGATTATATTTTATTACTATTAAACAATTTTTATTATTATTATTTTGTTTTACTATTAACACACGGACTCATGCACACAACTTGACACACAGATACTGACACACACACACACTGTCACATACACACACTTACACTGATACACACACACTCAGATACACAATGACATACAGATACACATACATACTCAAATACACACAGATACACAGTCTGGTATATACACACACTTAGATACATACAGATACACACACACACACACACACACTCAGATACACACAGATGCACACACTGGTATATACACACACTTGGATACACTCACTGGTACATACACACACTAGCACATACACACACAAGGCATAATGATTTCATCAGCAGCCACCCTTAACTTCCTCCCTTTAGTGCAGCTGTCTTCTTCGCTGGAAGGAGGTGACAGGCTGTGTATCACTTCCTCCTAGCTGGCAGGTACTGCAGGGGCCGGTCAGGCTCTTAACCTATCGGGAGACTTGGGGTGTCTGCTTATACAGTGTGATTTCATGCAACAAAATTGCCATATTAGTGGTTCTTACAACATACCTTAAGTTTGTATATTCCTTTCCTAAGGTGGCTGCCTGAGACTCGGCACTGTGCTGCCTGCATCAAGTGCACTTTTTACATTTCCTCTCTACTTAAATGTTTCTCTCCTCTCCTTGTATGCATGTGCATCTTCCTCCATATGTCAGACATTCCTCAGAGAGGACAATTGTGTGCGCGCTCGCTGTAATGATTTATCTTAACACAGGGAAGACCAGAGAAAGGCAGTGCCGGTTAAGAATCAGCAATCGTCCGTAAAATTGTATTTTGAGTTTAGTTTAGAAGTCTGTGTAGTGCTTTTAATAATGATTCTTTAGCAGCAAGAATGTGCCTTCCTTAAGAATATTGCTGTCTTGTTATACTGGGAGTCTGCTACTTATATGAAATTTTGTTATATAAAAAAAAATATTATGGTGCAAATCATGACCAATCTGCAGTATGCCTGCTCCGAAATATGTAACTGTCTGTTTGTGTAAGTAGATAAATAGTGTTTGACTAGAGATAGTAGCCGGATAAGTACAACTGATTTAGAATAACAGATACAATTTGTATCTTTTAATACCTTTTTTATTAGAGTAATGGTAATTTGGAATGATAAGATTTCAGGAGAACCTCCCTTTCTCAAGTCTATAGGATTTCTAAGCAAAAACAATTCAAATTTGAGTTGTGATACTTGGCTTAAAGTGACATGAGTGCAGATAAGACAGGTCTGAGAGTGAATAGACTCCATTTTCACAGAGGGTCGTAAATATTTTGTGAAAGGAGACATCTAGGAATCCAGACTATGCATGAAGGCATATGTAAAACCTACGCATACATATATAAATGAGAGAAATCTCAATGTATCCTTCCTGGTCAAATATTTTTGATAAATAAATAAAATATATATACATACATTATACATATGCACATGTACATATATACATCCATACACAAACACCTGTACAATTGTGCACACACATACATATAAATAAATGTATGCGTATGCATATATTGGTCTATCTCTCTACGCACATACATTTTTTAAATTACTATTTTACTATTTTATATTGCGCCACGGAACAATGGGAATCTGTAGAAATCCACATATTCCTATAAAGTAACATGTAGAAATGCGTGCACGCACACCTACATGCATTTGAGTATGGGGCCCATATGTCTATACATAATGCTATATGTACAAGTATAATAAACATGTCATTAGAATGCATCTTAACATGTTTATTGATACATATGGCAGAAGAGTATGATATGGTGGGGGTGAGAATGATGTAAAACTTTGTTAGTGGGACAGGAAACCCATACCAACATTAAGTCCTCTATTCTTGCTGTTAAAAACTGTATTGTTCTGGCTTCCAATGTTTTTGGGTATTTCTAAAATCTCCTTTGAGCACTTAGATTTTTAGGTCCTTGATATAATGGTCAAGCAAACTAAAATGGTGTCCCAGTGGAGTACAGTAAGATTTTTCTTTGGGGTTTTTCATGGAGTGTGTGTGCATATTCTGTCTGCCATTTAATTGCTGGGTGGTTTCCCCAATGCAGCACCCTCGGTTGCATTTAGTGCATTGTCTCATGTCTACCTCATTGCTAGATGTGCGGGAGTATAGTCCTTTAATGGTATAGGTTTGGATGTTATTGGTGGTTGTGTTGCCTGCGCATCTGGAAAGGATATTAAAAGATACTAATTTCATCTGATATATGTATAAATATATATAGGGAGAAAGATAGGTGGATGTGATCTTGAGCATAATCAGATCTGTCCAGACATGTTTTCTCAGAAAGCATTGTTTGTAAATTTTATTTTTAGAATCACAGGAAGCATTCCAAAGTTATTTGGCTTTTCTGCAAAATCCAGCATAGCTGCGCCACAGCATGATTTCCAGTTACCCTGTCCGTCAATGAAATTTTTTTGTACATTTTTTGATGTATCTTATCTTTCTATGGTGAAAATTGAGTAGAAAACGTGTTATTTGCACTTTTTGCCATATTAACTCCTGATAACCAAAAAATTACATAAAAGGAAACCTCCACGTGTGCTGTAGTAATTATGTTGCCGACTAGCCCTGGTGTTCGCCTAATGTAAATAGTCAAAGTGTTAGGTAACTGTTGAATTTACATTCAGATAATATGCTTTTGAGTGTAAAGTGTGTACTGTATAGCCTCACTTTGATGACATATTTAAAGAGGCTGTGTCAATATAAATTAATTTTATCTAGTCTGCTTCTATATAGATTTCAGAATATATAATTTTTTCCTAATTCTTCATAAAATATCTGAGGAAAATGTAGGGAAAAACTATGTATAGCAGAAAAGTTGACAAAACAGGCAGAGATTAAAAAAAACAACTATAGTGGCACTTATAGCTCCCTATAGTGACCCCCTCCATCAGGGCCCACGCTCCCCTTTGGGAGATACAATGCTTTCCTATGGGATTCAGGTGACGCTGGATGTCCTCATCCATAGTGTCAGTTAGGTGATTAGGCAAACCGATAGTCCCTGTAGTTAGGGACGTATTAGCCGCGAGGCAAACAAGGCATTTGCCCTGGGCGGCATTTTTCAGGGGGCGGCAAAAAACGCCTTGCGGCTAACTGACGTGCTGGTCGCTGGGCGGGCGGCTGGCGAGAGAGCTTCCTCGCCAGCTGCCCGCCCAGCCCGGCAACCACTGGACCCCCAGGGAGATAATGAACCCCTCCCCCCCCCCAGCACTCCCAAAGGTAAGGGGGGGGGGGTTAAATAAAAAAGTGTTAATGTGAGTGATTGTGTGTGTGTCTTACACTGTGTGTGTGTGTGTCTGACTGTGTGTGTGTTTGTGTCTGACTGTGTGTGTGTGTGTATTTAGAAGGTGGGGTTAACCCACAAGGGTATTTATTGCAGTTTCTTAAAAACTGCAATAATTACCTTTGCAGGGTTACGGGACCTGAGCTAAAGTGGTCTGGGTGCCTATAGTGTCCCTTTAAGCTGTGTTCTGTTTCAGTACCTGATCAGATTAACCCACAATCCATCTGCAGGCATGTGCAGAAGGGAACAAAATGGCCACTCAGATAGTGAGATTCAGCGCAAGGAAAAATTATATGAATAAGGGCAATTAGCAGGGGACATAATCATGATACAGGGGACATAAGGAAATGAAAACCAAAATTGGGGGTACAAATAAGACAGGGCCACATAAAGTGCTTTAAAGTAAACTTTTTTTTATTTATTTTTTAATTTAGCATAGTATGTTTTGTAGCTGTGGAACATGTGGCTTAAATAGACTAGTAAAAATTTTTTTGTATGAATTAGAGTTGGGTGGAAAATATTGAATGTATTTTACTTTCTGAATTCAGTAAAAGCCAACTTCAAAAATGCATGTAATGGATTTAACTACATAAGCTCTAGTTTTTAAGATTTTTTTCAGCTCTGCTTGCCGTTGTTGAGCTGCCCAGTCTCATTCTGAATAAATGCATACTACAGATTCTTTGGGTAGTTTTCCAAAACGGGCCATAAAAATACAATGGCTTCTTTTTATAATGGCTATACAAGGCCTACTTTAAAGAGCAATATAATAGTCTGTTAAAATATCTAAATGGTCAGTATTGTCTACATTGAGCTTAACAAAAATGTTCAGAGCTCCAAACATGAAGATCCCCTGAAGCCAGTTCTTCATTCCCGCCGAAAGTTCTTTATAAAATGCCCAAAATATGCCAGTAGGAATATCCTTATAAGGAGAGGTGTATATATATTCCAAAAACTTGCACTCCAATAAAGCCCAGTGCAGGTTTGGCAAAAATTGTACAAAAAAAACGCACTCCAGGGACTTAATATTACAAAATATAAAACTTTGCTTTTATATACACGATCCAATAAAATGTCGACTTTTCAGCTCTCAACTGAGAGCTTTTATCAGGACAACTATGTATGTGTGTGTGTGTATATATATAATATATATGTATATATATATATATATATATATATATATATATATATTTGACATAACACCTCCTGTCAAGTGTTTGTACATCTGTGATGTCTCCATTGTAGCAGGAACTTTTTTAGTCTGTATTGACTACTGTTCACTCACATCATTATTTCTATCATTTCTGCTTTCTCTCTGTCCATGAGTATTCTTTTCCATGTAAAATGTTTATTGTTCATTTTCTGTGGATTTCTTTTCTTTTTTTCCCCTCACCTCTAGCCCTTTTCTTTCTGCTCACTTGCATAGACTAAATCTCTGGTCTTTCTAACCGTCCGTGCTTGAGTCTCATTGTTTTCGTTTTTTTAATTTTGTATTTTTTTGTGTTTTCATAAACTATACAGTACTATGAGATCCTAAAATCGGTAATGAAAATCTCATCGATACTATACTATGCTTTCAGCAAGCGCAGACCATCCACCACAACAGAGGTTTTGATGGGTAACCCCAAGGTGATATTTATTTATTCTCTTCTTCGTGTACTAGTGAGTCCAACTCAGGAGCTACAAGCATTATTGCCTGGAACAGAGCTTGTAGGTATTCTGGCAGGTTTTCAGTTGTTCTTAAGGGACCTGTACATCGCATCTGCCAGATTCTCCTAAATACACTTGTGATCGACTTCTAAGGATCTCAGCTTGTCAACAACCTCATTGTGTTCTTCACGCAATTCATCCAATTTCCCTTCTAGGCAATCGATTCACTCACATAGGGCCTGTATATCTTTTTGCATAGATCTGCTGTTATGTTGTGAAAATCAAATTGCAATGTGCCCCGGAGGTCTTGCAGCATCTTATGTATTATGCGGGTGCTGCTTAGAGAGCAACAAGTCACACTCCAAGGCAGTTTTGGATGTGGGGGAGACCAGTTCTTTGCAGGCGCCATCTTGCACGCTGTGAATCCTATCTTGCTTCATCATGCCAATTGAGCAGGAGACCTCTGAGCCCTATAGCTTTTGTGGGGAGACCTCACAATAATCATGGGTGCTATCCTTGCTCTATGGAGCATGAGTGAGCGCTGAAATATACTTAAATTTGTTGCTGCGGCCTAGTCTTCAGACGGAACTCCCCCTACTTGCATCCTTCCATCATGAGCTCCAGCTTTCCATGTCTATTCTACTAATTTTAGCATTCCTATTTTCACCTTCTTTCACCATTTTGCTTTCTTTTTAATTTTTTCTTTCTTTTCAGCATTCAATATTCACAGGCTGTCGGCACCACCTCTTCCTTTCCTCCCATCTTTCTCTGTTGAATGTACTGAGAAGTACGGCAGCGACTGTCAAAATCTCACTTTGATAGAAATTGCCCTGCCAATGACTCTTTCTGTGGAATCTAATGATCCTTATCTGACGTTACATTTTAATTACATTGGAAATTGCATGGTAGGAAAGCGGTGAATGAAACGCCCAGAGGTCAGTTCGAGCTGCTGCTGCTGGATTGGCAGAATCTAGGGGTAGCAAAACTGAGACGTTCTGAAATATATTATCACACGTTCTGGTTTTAACTTAACTCTCCTGAAACTAGCCTGTGATCGGTATACATGTCACGCAGCTTTGTGCTGTAGTTGAATCTTAATAGTGAACTGACCAAGATTTATTTAATTCCTTAATTGCCCTTTATTAAAGTGTGTGTGTGTATGTATGTATGTATATATAAAATATTAACATACGTTTGTCAACATCCCTATTCATAGGTTCAGTTTCTGCCTGGCTTATTGCAGGTGCATAACACACAGCACAGGATCTATTCATAGACAAACATTGGCAGTTCAGTGGATTAATCTGAAGAGTTCAGTGACTTTAACTGTGCAACTGTCATAGGATGCTACCTTTGTCACAAGTCAGTGAAATTTATGCCCTACAAGACTGATCCTGGTTAACTGTAACTGCTATTATTTTGAAGTGGGTGTGCCTAGGAGGAAGGAGGATCTAGGCGGATTAAGTCGTTATTATGACGGTAGATTGCTGTCGCTTTTTTACCTAAAGTGGTTAAACAGTTCTCGAACAGTTTACCCCAAAGTTTTCCTCCGGTGCCATACCTCCCTTTCCCCAGCTTCCTCTGGCTTTTTCAAATGACTTCAGGAAGTGCGGCATGCAGCCCGACAGGTGCCGCTAATTTGCTAGAGTGGTCAGCTGATGCTCTAAGCCAATCAGTAGCTCCCCATTCATAAAAAGGGTATGTACCACTCTTCCATTCTACAACTGTACAAATACACTTATTGTTCTAAATGTGACAAAAGTATCCATCCTTTTATCTAACCATAGCTATCTCAAGTAAAGAAATTCTGATACTAGTCTAATAAATCCCCCACCACTGTATTTCTATCAAATGACATACATGTCAGCAGTGGTGTATTTTAGATATGTGCTGCCCTAGGCATGTCAAAACACCCCCCACGCACATCTAAATTTGCCCCGCCCCTACCTGTTTAAGACAAACACGCAGTTTGACTGACAGACACACTTTGACACACCCATTCACTGACCGACACACACTTGCAGACACACACATTCACTGACAGACACCCACACTTACTAACAGTTACAAACTCACTCTCAGACACACACACTCACTCGGACACACAGTTACAGACATGCACACATTCACTGACAGACACACACACACAAATGCACTGACTGATGTCGTCTCCCAGCATCACTGTTGGGCACGAGGGAGCTGAGCAGGAAGAGCTCAGAGGGCTCCCTTGCGCTGTGACCTCCCTCCCCCTCCACGACACACAGGGAGCATTTTAAAGCCTTGGGGGGGCCCTGTGGTGGCCAGCTCTAACAGGGCATTTGCCGTGGTGCATTGAGGGCGGCTTTTTTTGCCGCCCCCCTAAAAGTGCCGCCCAAAGCAAATGCCTTGTTAGCCTTTTGGGAAATACACCACTGCATGTCAACTATTGTGTTCAGGATAGAATGGAAGATATTGAAAATGTTTGATACACCGACTAGTATCAAAATTATTTTTCTCCATTTTTTTTTTGTGTCAAACGCTCACAGTGGTTATGGTGCTTAGAGCATCACTTTAAATCAACTTTTTTCAGGTGAGGCCTATACACATTGACTAAGCACAGCACTGCAGATGTCTGTGAGCTATATTTGCCGTGATTCTCAGCTAGTTTGAGCATTGTGGGTGATGTAGTTAGGAAATATCAGCAATCCCACATTAGCAATTCCTGCTATGGAATGTTAGCTGTGATGATTCTGGTGCTTGACAGATAAGTGTTGTTTCACATATTTCTCTCTGTCACAATTTGCAGCACTGCAGAATATGTTGGTGCTTTATAAATCAATGCAAATAATAATCCCCTCTGCTGCATAATCTTTGTAATTGGACACTCCTGTAAATTAGCCTGTAATTAATGGGAGGTATGTTTTTCTTCCTGTTTCTCTAATTTATAACTTCACATTTCCCTTGTGCGGATAAATGCACAATTTTAATTATTTCCAAGAAGATTGAATAAGTTAGCAGAGCATTTTTATGATTATCCATTTGTTGGCAATCTTATTGGAGGGAGCAGTAACTTAGGAAAGTTCTTAAAGGAATTGTACAGATCAATAAATGCTACTTAATTTAATGTTTTTTTTTATCTCAGCAGGCATCCCTTTGCCTTTACATATGTATATATATGTAGATACATGCATGTCTGTGCCATAACAAACTTCCAGAAGTATCTAACATGTCAGAATTTGTGCAGGTGACAATAAATTAATACCCACTGCTGCTAATTCATTTAGTGAACCTGTGCCACCAGGCATGGCGACTTCTTTTTGTGAGAAATATTGCTTTGGGTACCAAATTATTAGGCAGTGACTCAAATTGTGATCATTCCAGATACAACTTTACAACTCCTTTTTAAGCATTGTATGTCTTAAGAGAGAGCCCAAATGTGGCACTACACATAAATGAGAATCAAAAAAAAAGTAACCGGATGTCATATTTAAGGACTATTTTGTCTTTTTAAAACCATCTCAATGGTGAAATGTGACTTAGTCCTAAAGATGTCTATACCTTTGTAGGCTTTGAGATTAATAAACCCAGGGCCAAGAATTGCTTTAAAATTATTCTGACATACATTTATAACTGTGAATGCATGCACATTTGCCTGCTTTTAACCCCTTTTTATGAAGCAAATCTATTATGGCCATCAGCCGAGTGTGATGAAGTCGGAAATGTGTTTGGGATGTGTAACATACGTACTTAAGCAGATTTTTACATTGCTTGGCAAGTCAAATGTATATAAAGCTTCTAATGGTGAATGCTGCATAATTTCAAGAAATAATTTTTAACACAAAGCCTTATGATCATCACATCATCACATAGATCTTTAACACAATGCCCTTTGAGTATCTTATAGAGTCTTACAATTACTAAAATAATTGACTTTGGAAGAGCATGTGCAATAGTCCTTTCTTTTTATCATCGTTCCTATTAATGCATACCCCTTTTTATCTCCCCACGCACACACCTTTCCTTTCTGCTGTGTCACACTGATTAGTTCTCATGTATTTTTCCTCCCTGTCTCCTTCACTTATCACTATGCATATTTTCCTTTCATTTATGTCCTATTGGCTCTCATTATATATCCAAGCGGTGTGCAGATCTATTGAATAGGGCTGAAGGTCCAGCCTATAATAGAAGTGAGAGAGGGTTATAGCTGGGCTCCTGCAGGGTAGGCTATAGAGAAAATATGAGTTTTTCTACTTGGAAAAATCAGCTGAGCCTTATAAAACAATAATAGGGCTAGCGATGCTCAGTAGTTGATGCAAGGTTGTTTTTCAAATGAACAAGAGCATATGACAACTTTTTTCCATCCTACTTAGAGCAGTGTTTTGCAAAGAAAAAAAATTTACCAAATGTTCAACTGTTTTTTTTTTCTCTTGATATAGGAGAGGCACAATTAACCCCTTTTTTGTCCAATGATATACCAAGTATGTCATGGTATAATTGGATTTATGTAACATCTTGTCAGGAAGGGGTTAAGGGTGCAGAGTACAAATATCTTGCCTGTTAATCATTACACAGTCTAAAACCCCTTGCTGTGAGAGCTGAGACTCTTCTGCATGGCACAGCTAGAGTCCCTGTCTCACATTTATAGCATGAAATCAGGACCTCAAAGAAAACTGATGGAAGGAAAGAAGTGGTACTCCTGCTGTTTTGGGGGCCTCTTTTCATCCTTTTACCAGCTTTTCTGAGTGTTTTTCTTCTTTTCTCGACTATCGTGTGTGTTACATACCCGGCGAGGCAAAACTGAATTGACAGTGGCAAATGCTAAACTTTAATTGAAAATGTTTTTGTATTAATTGCTTTTTAATTAAGCCACCCGTTAAATCTTTTTATTTTATTTAGTATTTCAGTGTATATCATATTGCATTAATACATATATATCTAAATGTCAAGTGCCATTTGCCTATGTATGTATGTAGGTGTGTGTGTGTATCTATAATTTATCTCTGTTCACTTTTGACTTTGCAGCATCATTTTACCATTATCATGAATTATTTTTAAACTGCCATTTACTTGCAGTGAACTGTCCTTTCTAAACTCTTCTGATCTTTTAACACTGTACAGTACCAGCAAGATAAGTACAATACCTCAAAATGATGTGCCTTTTTTCAATGATCAGTATTACATTCTGCTACCAGAGTTAAAGATATCAGCTGCAGGTATCCCTGTAATAAGTACATAAAAAAGAGATGCCCAGCAAAGTGAGATCTATTCACTAAAGCTAAAAACATTCGGGGAAACTGACAAGTGAAAGTTCTCCAACTTCCCTGTTTTGCCCTAAAATTTACAACTCATTTGTCATTTCTCCATCATTGCCAGTTTAGTGAGTAATATATGTTCTGTGATCATTGTTATTTTAACTGGAGTTGTGATTTAGAATACACATCCCCACTGGCACAGATCTGGTTTATTACTAAGTTCTGAGAAATTAAGGGGTGCATGAGGATGTGAGTCCAATGTATTATATACATAACGCTAAGAATTGCATTAAGACGTGTGTGTATATATAAATGAATCCTCTTCTGTATTCTGTTTTGAGGAAGCAGACTTTAGAAATAGTAGTACTTTGTAAGCACTTGCTCTCTGACCCTTTGATTACAGCTGTGACCCAGTGGTGGCTGCGAGCTGATTTGTGATTCAGCCTGGGATGGCATCCAGTCTTGCGTAGCCAATCAAAGGTATCCTCCTCCAGCAAGTCAAAAGCTTAATAGTATTTGGTTACCACCGAAGCGTGCTGAATTTCATCATTCTGCCACAGCTGGCAGACTCAATCCTGACACACAGAGCCTGCTCCGAAAACACACATTCTGTTGCGTTAAGATTGTATGGATCCAGTGGTTAAAAATGTTCTTTCCTAGAATTTGTAATATAATTAATGCGCATAATAAAGATAGCCAGCAGAATGTTATGCCATACAACGTGCACCATGAGCATGTGTAAAATAAATACAGACAGGTCATGAAAACCAGATCTGTTTATATGTATATATTTATATATACATGTGTGTATTGTGTTTTATAATGTACATAAAAAGAGATCGGAATAAAACTGGGTAGTTCAGGATTTTCTAAGCGGAAACAGAATATGTAGGGTACAGGCACAGGTTCATGTAATGTTTTAAGACCCCCAGACATTTTGGCAATTTGAAGTATGCCATACACACAGATGGTTGGCAATTTAGGTACCACAACTCAGTGTAGTGATCATGGTGGTAAGGGTGTGTAGATGCCGTACCAAATGTCTTTATTTTTTTGTGTCCATTCTGTGACATAAAGCCCTCTCCTAAACAGACACAAGTCCCCTCATTTTTTGTATTTCTACAGATACAGATCGCTCCTGTTTTGTATAGTTTTAATGTAAGATTGATTTTGAAATTAGGATATTTTTGCTGTGATTTTTTTTTTTTTAAAGCTTTTTACTTATTGGTAAGTCATGAAAATGCTGATATATTGCTAAGCACCATCTTTTATGTTATTTTTGAGGTCTACTCCCCCTTGCCATGTCAATATGTGTATTATGTATATATATATATATATATATATATATATATATATATATATATATATATGTGTGTGTGTGTGTAAGTACTTTTAAAACTGAGAAGGAGATATGCAAGAAAGAACCTTCCTAATTAGGGAGGAAGTAGGTAATTGCCCTTCACCGAGAAAGCTTCAAACAAATAATTTTTAATCAACAAAACAAAATTAATTAAAACCAGAGCATCACTCCCATGTAATTAGGATTCTGAGCAGTCTCAGCTAAGAAAAATATCAAAGGCTGTTTGTTCTGAATCTTGTGCTGGCTGCATTGCTGATTTGCATGGGGATCATGACCTGTTCTTAACTAAGGCAGCTTTCAGTCAGTGGACAATGTGTAGATATGGATCCCCCCTTTCAGGCTGATGCAGATTACCACTATAACGTCTCCGTCAAAAAAAGACAGCAACATAGGACTCAGTGCAAACTTGGTCACGTGCAGCCCACATATCCTCACACCATCTACTTCAAGCATAGCAAATGTGTAGGTTTTCATAGATTGGGAAAATAAAGTTATGGCCTCAAATTCATTTCCATTACGTGCTCAGACTTGCTCGGTGTTATTTCTACCATTGTGACAAATGTTCTCCTCTAATCTGTCCTGAAAGTATTGCTGTCTTGGGCAGTTTATAAATGTTGCCAGAATGCTACTATATCCAATGCTAGAATCAGATATGGAGTAATATTCTTATTTTTACCATCTCAAATCTGTTAATTTATATTAAAACATTGTATAGCCATATTGGTGGCAAATATACTATGATCATTATTATTATTGTCTGGTTTGCATCATTTTATCATGTGTGACAAGGCTAAAGAAAAAAAGAATCAGTCTCTAGATATTTGTGAATGCAAGTTCCCATGGTTCTTTGCCAAATGTATCTGAGTATTATGGGAAATGTAACATTTGCAGCAGAAGTGAGTTTGTTACACACAGGGCGAGCATTCCAAAGAACACAAGAATAGAAAGGGGAAAAGTGCTGTGGGTTAATGGAAAAAAAGATTGCTAGAATTGTATAAACTAGTTACCATTGCAGCCTTATGCTACACTCAATATGTCACAATGAAAACCAGATTTTTAAAACTATTGAAAATATATTAAATAGAAAAAACAAAAACATTGCATTGACATAACTCTCTTCCCTTAACTCTCTGTACTTAGTTGAAGCACCATTGGCAGTAATTACAACTTCAGATATTTTTGAGTATGATGCGCCAAGCTTTTCACTACATGATTTGGGTGGCATCTGCCATTTATCTCCTCAGATCTTCTCAAACTCTGTAAGGTTAAATGAATGGGGACTATTGGTGGACAGACATTTTCAGGTATCTCCATAGATGTTCATTAGGGTTCTAGACCAGCCTCTGGCCTGGACACTCAAGGACATTTACATAATTGTCCCTAAGCTGCTCTTGTGTTGTTATGGTTGGGTACTTAGGGTCATTATTCTGTTGGAAGGTGAACCTTCGGCCCAGTCTGAGGTCTGTAACAAGTTTAAAAGGATGGTCACGAACTTAAATGTAAATTCCTGACCCTATAGTGTTAAATTAACTATTTATCCCCCCTTAAAGCTAGTAAAAATTCACCTTTTTTCATTACAGCCTTGCTGTATTCTATGATTTTACTGGAAAGCATTGGATTGGCTGATATCAATTCTGATGATCTCAGCTAAGGAGACGAGCCGAGGGGCGAAGCCCAACGTCATCCTAGTCATTCAGCATCTCCTCATAATGATGTATTGAATCAATGGGGAAAATTCAGCATCTCCATGCAGAGCGTGGAGACACTGAATGTCAGTGCTGCCTAGGAAACGCCTCAAGTGGCTGTTTGAGGAGTGACCACTGGAGCTGGCCCTAGGTTGTAATGTAAACCATGCCTTTTCTCTGAAAGGGCAGTGCCTACATGAAAAAGCTTGCAGCGACGGACTATACCCACCAGAACAACTACAATAACCTGCAGTTGTTCTCTTTACTATAGTGTCCCTTTAAGGAAGGATAGCTCTGTACTTTGTTAATTTTTCTCCCAACAAAACTGTTTTTTTTTTGTTTTTTGTTTTTTTTTGTCAGTGGTAACTCTCTTATTGATTTGGTCCAAACCTCTCCCCAAAAAGTAAGGACTATAAATAAACAAAATAAACCAATAAAATACCTGTCAGATGACAGACATCCAATGTGCACATATTTGAATTTAGCCAGCCCTGAACTCTGGGCTGATTATTGACAAAAAGGGGTATAGCTTTGTATGTGCTGCATTTCATAGTTCTAACGCAGCACTTATAGTTTCCAAGCACCATGAGCACTTGAAATCTCTGAAGTGGTCATGGGTGCTTGGAGTAACCTTTTAATACATTAATACAAATAAATCCTTCTTTCATTGGACAATGGACTTTTTCAAACAAGTGCTTATAATGTAATTCAAGCATGCACAATTTGTTTTGCCATACATACTTTTTGTTCAGCGCTGCAAAATATATTCTTCATACAGGCACCAATAACAATGTTTCGAGCCTGCAGACAGTAATTTTAAATTTAATATTACAACCTCTTACCCTATGCAGTAACGTAGATACACATTTTACTGTTATATGTCGTTCAGTTTCCTGGCTGATATGAACGTGGCAGGCTGCTGCTAATCAAAAGACTGTTGATTATCTGTTTTAATTATTCAGTGTGCAAATCAGAGCCTTGAACTAACGAACATCTGTCTGTTGCCTTAAAGGCAGGCTATAACCTTTTCAAATGTAAAATTTTGTTTAAAATGGCATATGTGTGCAACTGCAGGCACATTAACAAAACAATCTTTATTGGCTTGGAGGCAGCCATTTTGAATTGGCACTCCAAGTTTAAAAATTATCACATTTACCCAACGTTTTATATCTTCTCAAGTGATAAGAGGGGCTTTGACCAGTGGGCACCTGTCAAAAAAAAGGGCAGCCAGCTGTTATTAAAAGGATACATCATTTTCGAGAATGGAAAAGGAAGGAAATAGTTAAAATGCATTTTTTCCTCTAAGGAACACTGCTTACTGTTATTCACTAAAGAGTGAATAATTTATGGAATTAAAAGTTAATTTAAACATTTTAGTCCAAAATAATCATTGGGGAGGGGAAAAAAACTATTTGGAGAACTTTTTCTAAAAGTTTGTCTATTTTTGGATGAAAAACACAAATTACAATTACTTTAACACCTTAAGGACTCATGACGTGTGACATGTCATGATTCCCTTTTATTCCAGAAGTTTGGTCCTTAAGGGGTTAAATTCTCAACAGTTTACACTTTAATTAATAATCCTGTGGTTTGATACATTCTCTGTAGTCACCTTTTCAATGAATGAATTTGGACACTTTTTATTTCATTGGATCTATAGTAAATTAGGGTCACTCCGTCTTACTTGTTTTCCTATTAAAATCGCTATTGTCTCAAAGTTTATGAACTTGCAAAAAAAAAAAAAAATCCTAAGTAAAGGAAACAAATCTAATGTTTAAAAGGGACTCTCCAGGCAGAGGATTTTACTCACCTGGTTCCAGCGCTGGGAGCTTCGTGAAGCAGCGCCCCCTATTTTGTCAAAATGACGCTTCCATTTGTAAGCGTCATTGCTCCATTGTGCGCATGCGCGGCTTTGCCGCACATGCGCACATTCTTTATAGGGCGTCATTCATGCTGCCCTCTGAAGTCCTGAGCGCACTACCGCGCATGTGCGCGATGTGCACGTCCGCGAGCTGAGCTGGCTGACAGTTCAGCTCACGGTCTTTGCCCGCCCCCTCTCCTCTGCTGACAGGCAGGAGAGAGAAGGCGCGCACACAGTGCCTTCTCTCTCCTGCACACGTCAGACATATTTTAATACGTCTGATGTGTACAAGTCCTTTTTAGGGCCCTACATGATAGGAAGTCCCTCTGGTGGCCGTCTGAGTGACGGACACTGGAGGTATTCCTATCAATCAATGTAAACACTGTATTTTCTTAGAAAATACAGAGTTTCTATTAGATTGCCTGCAGGGAGCTATAGATCTCACCTGAAAAACTACATTAAGCTGTAGTTGTTCAGGTGACTATAGTGTCCTTTAACTTGTCTGGATAAGGACAGAATATTTATATCTATGTTTTCATTGCCTAACTAGATATTGTTTCCCTTGAAAAACACAAGAAACTGTTCATTAACCCTGCTTAATGCCTTGTAACAATGGATGGGTTTATAGACATACTGGAAGAAGTTAACAAAGTCACTATTTTTCTGGAAAGGGAAACACACTGCAGAGTTGGTAGGTGGGGGGTAGCAAGCTAGGCTTGCTGCTCTTTCTTCCAAATCCATTAATTGCTGGGATTTATTGAGCTGAAAGATCAGCCTTAAAAGCTGAGAACAAGTGCTGCTATTTTAGGTGCACTGATGGCATCGCTAGCTTTTGGAGGCTAAAACACCCCATAATCCTCTGAAACAAAAGCAGGTTGTTTTGGGGATTGGTGTTTAAAGGTAACGGGGGTGAGCAAAGCAGTAAGTAAAGAGTGGGCAATTTACACAATTTCCCCTTGCAAGTCCTCATAGGGATCTGTACACTGAAATAGATATTAGTCATGGGCCGTGATAATGCTAATTATTCCTTGTCAAGCAATCTGTTAACATGAGGTGTGGGAAGAAAGCAACAATTTAAAGCAAACATACTGCCCACTTCCTTCAAATGCAGTTTTTTTGT
This sequence comes from Pelobates cultripes, assembly GCA_933207985.1. Classification (NCBI taxonomy): domain Eukaryota; kingdom Metazoa; phylum Chordata; class Amphibia; order Anura; family Pelobatidae; genus Pelobates; species Pelobates cultripes. The sequence continues at coordinate 188,725,101 of OW240914.1, forward strand.
TTGTTTTTTTGGTTACTTAATCTCGCAGATTAAATTCCACAGTACTTTGACACCCCCATAATCCTCTGCAGAAAACTCCTGCTTGTTATCAAAGATAGATGAGGTGAAAACCCCAGTCTGGTTATTGCAACCTCCCACTGGCAAATCTACATAAACACGTACATATCTGCCAGGCAGCTGAGCAGTAGCGCAGAGTAAAACCACTGTTTTCTGTAATGTAAGAGATCTGAACATTCATGCACGAATACTGCGCCAGTACCTCCTACAGGAAGCTGTGTTGCGCTCAACGGCTTTGACAGGTGACAGCAGCCTAGGAACGCAGTCTCTGCCCTTACGCTCAGAATCCTGCCTTGCCAAATAATCACTTTATACTGAGAAGCGTATACAAGAGCAGCACTGCAGTTCGTCCTGTCTGCCAAAGTGTCCATTTACACACGGAATATTCATGGGCAACAGCACTAAAAACATAACATCCAGGCAACACTATTTGTCTGCAATTTGCAGTAGTATGCAGCATCTTACAAAATCCTCATTAGTGGAGTGATTGCAGAGTTTAATAATTAACTTCTGACCCTTTAGTGAACCAAGATGTCAATATACAGGAAATTGCTCATAGTAAACAAGTGGATAATGTCTTTACCTTCATGAGTAAGAACAAACAGGGAGTAACTCTTGTAAAATAAGAATGATGAAAAGTCACCACCATGAAATGGTGAGACACGGATGGGTTAGTTAGGGTATCAAAAAAGTCAATGAAATAAAAACATACTGGCTTATATGAATTCCAGATATGTGGTTGGTTGTTTTGTTTTTATTTTTTTATGGTAAACTTACAAGTTGTACATGCATTTGCATGGCTCAGAAGTACTCAAAAGGCAGTAGCCTAAATCCATAAACTGCCAGCAGGAAATCTTTCATAATCTGGGATACTTACTTTCTGTTTCTTCCAAGTTCTGATCCACTGTTGGGTCATGAAATATCAGTGACGCATACCCCTAACCATCCTGTATTTGGTAGGACAGTCTAGATTTAAAGGACCACTATAGTTACCCAGACAACTTCAGCTCAATGAAGTGGTGTGGGTGCCAGGTCCCCCAGGTTTAAACCCTTCAGATGTAAACATAGCAGTTTCAGAGAAACTGCTATGTTTACATTGCAGGGTTAATCCAGCCTCTAGTGGCTGTCTTCCTGACAGCCGCATTGAGCACGCAGAACGTCGTTTTAATCCGCGTGCGACTCCTGCAGCGCTAGCGCATTCGGCTCCACTCGGGAGCTGACTTCATGAGGGAGGAGAGGTCGCCAGCACTGAGGGAGCACGGTGCTGGATAAAGGTAAGTGGTCTTAACCCCTTCAGCCCAGCGGGAGGGGGCCCTGAGGGAGGGAGGGACCTAAGGATTATATAGTGTCAGGAAAACAAGTTTGTTTTCCTAACACTATAGTGGTCCTTTAGGTATCTTGTTCTGTACAAGAAAGCACAGTGTGTGTGAGCACATTAATGTAGATTTTATTTTATACAACTTCACATCAAGACCAGCAGTTGCTCAGGAAAGATACTCACTGTTGGTTTAAATCATTGCTTCATTTTGTGATGTATCTTTATAAAATATTTTTTTATAGGGGTGACATTGTGTTCCCAATTATAATTTTTTTCTTATAAAAACCACAATCAAAATTAAAACTTTTAAGTTTAACCAGGAAGGCCATTTTTTTGGCCTCAATCAATAAGTGATCCTACAGGCTTATTTTACTGTGCTATAAAACCGCCGCTCTAATATCCCTAATTTCCCCAATTATATTTAACACATGCAGCAATCTTATGTCTTGTAATGTGATGTGTCATAATCTATGGCTGTAAAGCTCTCTAGTTCCGGTGCAACAGACACACGTGTAAGTATATTGCTTGACTCATCTACAAGCATAATTAAACAAATCGCAGACTCAATTCAACAAGAGATATATTAATCAGTCCACTCCGGACACTGCAAAAACAAATTGATTTCTTACAACATCCCATCAAATCGATAAACATTATAAAAATGTATATAAGACTAACACATGCTTTCTTCCGTGCGGCTTGAAGGTTTTCTTTTTTTAGACAGAAAAAATCCAGTGTCCGTCTCCTCTAGATCAGGCCTCTATCATATCCGCTATCACACAATTCAGTTTGTTGGCCTCCTGTTTTATAAGGTTACATAGCACTTTCATTAGCACAGCCAGGATCGCAGAGATACTGATTCTTCACCCTGCTCATGTACTGGGGGGGGGGGGGTCCTTATAAACCCGTGGTGAGTTCGACCTTGAAAAACTGCATATTGAAATATTGATATTTATATATATATATATATATAAACATATATATATATATATATATATACATTTATTTTTTTCTATGAATGTTTTAATCTGATGTATTTAAAGATTTGTTTAGGTTTAAGAGTTCATAGTAATTGCAGAGCATATCAAACCTTAACTTTATGTGTGCTTGTTCGTTGAGCAAGTGGATATTCCAAATCGGGAAACAGGAAAATTGCTCTAAATAGAGGCTTAGTGGATACATGCTGTTCTCATCCGCTCTGTTAAACATTACTGCATTGTTACAATCTCTTGTATTTTTAATTGTTCTGAAAAAAATGTAAGAGGTGGTGATATGGCAATTCACAAATTTCCTCCAACTGCTTTTTACTTGTATATTTGTTGCTCAGCAAGACTCCTCTGCTTAGAGCCAGATGTACATAAAACTATGTTTACCTGTACGTTACGGTGTGTAGGGAGCAATGCACTGTTTGCATTTCAGTCTTTTCATGAAAAGTAGTCAGAGAAATCTCAATGTACTCTTTTTGGTAAAGCATTGTAATGTAAAGTTGGAACAATACTCTGCATTTTAAAAGGGATACAAAGAAAATTAGTTAATTGCGATATGTGGAGAACAATGGTGTTTTTAAAAGGTTAATTGAAACTGGTGAAATAGCTCTGTATGTTAAAGGACCACTCCAAGCATCATAACCACTTTTGTTGCTTAAGTTGTTATGGTGCCAGGAGTGCCATTGTGCATTCACACAGTAAGATGTCAGTATGCTTAAACAGTTAACCGCTAAAACAGTTTAAGTTGATGGAATTTAAATACACTTTACTACTAACTCGCTTCTGCATTATATCTGTTTGTTTTTAAATATGATCCTAACTGTTAAAGGAACACTATAGTGTCAAGAACCGGTATTGATACTCTAGTGTTAAAGGACCACTATAGTGCCAGGAAAACAAACTCATTTTCCTGGCACTATTGTGCCCTGAGGGTGCCCCCATCCTCAGGGTCCCCCTCCCGCCGGGCTGAAGTTGGAGGAAGGGGGTTAAACACTTACCTTTCTCCAGCGCCCGGAGCGCTGGGGACTCTCCTCCTCCTCCTTTGGACATCATCGGCTGAATGCGCATGCGCGGCAAGAGTCGCGCGCGCATTCAGTCAGTCCATAGGAAAGCATTCTCAATGCTTTCCTATGGACGCTGGCGCCTTCTCACTGTGAAAATCACAGTGAGAAGCGCGGAAGCGCCTCTAGTGGCTGTCAATGAGACAGCCACTAGAGGCTGGATAAACCCATATGTAAACATAGCAGTTTCTCTGAAACTGCTATGTTTACAGCAGACAGGGTTAATCCTAGATGGACCTGACACCCAGACCACTTCATTAAGCTGAAGTGGTCTGGGTGCCTATAGTGGTCCTTTAACCCCTTAAGGACCAAACTTCTGGAATAAAAGGGAATCATGACATGTCACACATGTCATGTGTCCTTAAGGGGTTAACATAGGCTATTTAGGTGTCTGGACCCCTTTATGTAGAAATAAGGTGTTTAAATGTACCTTTTTATTCCACACTGTGCCAGTCTCTCCGTGTCCCTGCCTTGCTCTGCCTCCATGGCCAAGGTCATCAAACTTGATGATCTCAGCCAATACATTGCTTTTCCGTAGGAAAGCATTGGTAGACTATTGCGAATGCACAGCAAAACAATGTGCTGCACCAATCAGCATTTCCTCATAGAGATGCATAAAATCAATGAATGCAATGCAGACCGTGCAGCACTGACACAGGAAGCACATCTAGTCACTGTCTACATAACTGCCTAGGAATACCTCTAGTGGCAGTCACTCAAACACAGAGAAAAGACAGTGTTAACATTAAAAATTCTGCAGGGACATGCTATAGGCACCAGATCAGCTACATTAAGCTGTAGTTGTTATGCTGACTATAGTGTCCCTTTAACAATGTGTTTTGTTTTCTTTTGGCTGCTCACAATGTGTCTTTTTGAGTTTAGTTAATCACTGTATATAAACACAGGGCTTCCTTTTACACCCTCCTAAATTCTTCCTGAAACATTCATAAAAGGTGATCACATAAGCTATATAATCAATTGTGTAACCTTTTCTAGCAGTAGGATGAAAAAACAAAGAAAAAAAGTTACTTGTTTTTTTTAGTATCACCCCAATGGCCATTCAAGAGTAAGCCACGTCAAGGCAAAACCTCTTAGGTGAGTCCTACACTAACAATTCACCTTGCTGCTTTTAGCTAAAAGGTAAAATCTCTGAGAAGAGAAGGGTATATTTCTAAACCCCCTACACACTTACGAACCCTTAATAGGGAACACATCTGGTGGGCAGCGGCACTGTCATATAGCGGTGTAATACAAAAGTAAATACAAACACACAAAATTAAGCCCTGTGTTTAAACTACTCGTAGGCAACAGCAATGACACACATCAGCCCCAATACATACAATAAAAACCAAAGAAAAAAGTTACTTGCGCACTATCCCAAATCCCTATGCACATTTACATGGACTTTTTTTTTAATGTGTTTGGGCTGATGTGTATTGTTGTCATTGCTGCTGCCAAAGAATAGTGGGAGTTTGAGTGATGGTGTTAATTTTTTATGTTTTTTTTTTAGCCATATAATAAGTCTGACCAGTTTGGGTACCATGCCACAGCCGGAATTAAGGCACCTAAACAAAAAGAAAAGAGAGCAGCAAAGACGAAGAATAAACTTTAATACACTGGATCTCAAAAAAAGTTTTTTGGTTTTTTTCAAACTGTTTTTTGGGGGGGGATATTTTTTCTTTACACATGAATAGGTTTGATATTGCACAAAGTTCCATTATTTTACAAAAAGAGATGCAGTATATTTTTTCTGGATTGCGGTTTGTAATAACAAACACACACCTGATGTTAAAATTCATTGATTTCTTGGCGTTATTGTTAACAGAATGGACAAGCTAGCTCTGCCAAGCAGTTCTATTCTGTTGTCAAATTCTATGTCTCTCTAGGCATCGCACACACACACAAAAATTCAAAATAAAAATAAAGGCTCTGTTCTTTAAAACTAGCTGAAATCCATTAAGCTGCATCTTCTGCTACATCTGCCAGGAGCGATATTAACCATAATGTGTGTGACTATATTATACCAAGGTTTAGTGAATAGAAGACACAATGGCTATATGATTACAGAGCGAGTAATCAATCGCTCTTAGTAAGCAATTTTCCCATCTGCTTCGCCATGTCCTATATCCACACATCATAGGGACTTGCCAGCTGACTCAGTGCTATGGATTGTGTTGTTACCATGAACATGTTTCACAATAAATTGCTTCTTGCAGCTCCTCTGGCATTCACTGCCTCTCCTTCATCTGGCCCTCTCTCATTGTAGTTTTTGAGCTGTCGTCCCTTATTCTCAGTGCTACTCTATCATTTTTTCCTATGCTCACTTATTTCTCTTTATTTGTTTTCTATTGTCCCTAAGACTTCCGAGGGGAACACTAGCTAAAGAGCACATTTCTCTCTAACACAACTGTGCTTTAAATTTTTTTTTTACTAAGATAGTGAAGATGTCCCTTGCATACTCAAATGCACAGATCATTGGCAGTAAATCACTATAGCACTTAACCGCAAGTTGATGCTGTCCCCCCCCCGCCCCCCCATCTTCTTTTGGATAAACAGTAATCCAGATATATGAAAAGGTGGACCTATATTACAATGTAACTATGATAACATCCTCAGACTAAGCAAACATTTCTTGAATCTTGGAACTCTCTCTCCTGCCCTGCCTCTGTTTTTTTTCACATTTAATAATCTGCAGTTCCATACCTCTCAACAATCAGGAGGGGGAATTGTTACAGTGTAGGTGGGGCCCTGAGTGGGTGTCACCAGTGATGCTAACCTGTAAAGGAGGCAAACCCATTTACTGACGGGCTCCTTGGCCAGCAATCAGCCTTCAGAACCGTGTAGAGTGTGCTGCTGGACATAAGCATGTCCAATGGTACACTTGTGCCAGATGTGGAACACCAGGGAACTAAAGTAAGATGGGCCCCCAAAATCTGTGCAGTTCTGCTGAAAGCAGGACTGATGTCACCACTAATGAAAACTACTACCTTCTTTCTAGGAGCAGACAGTAGTGTCAGAGGTACTGACCTGTTCCTTTAATCTTTATAATGGATTTGGTTGTTACAAAATGTGAATAGAAGACCGTTTGAGTGGGTATACAATGAATATATATTTTCTGCTTGGAAAATGAATGGTCAGCAAACATATTAACATTTATACTTAAATAATTTAAGATGGTGGACTCATCCATACACCGTATTGTGGTTGATGGTTGGGAGGCATGCCCTGTAGTCAAGGACCTTTAACTATCATCAATGCAATAAAGAATAAACTATTGGCAGAATCTAAACTGTTGATGTTTCCTAGTCTGTTCTCTCCTTTTAAGATACCCACTAAGCTTGTACCTCACTCCAGTGTACGTTCCTGTTCCCCATCAAAATAAAGAAGGGAAAAAAAAACCTTTCAACTAAGGGCTATTCTGGGTCTTGTTCTTTTCCTGCAAATACCAGGTGATTGCCACAGCAAGGCTTTCTATCTGGTGGTTTAAGAGGTTAAAGGGCAGTAGGTTCTTGGCATGTAGCATTGTTTGAAGCTATATTAAATCATATATAACCCCTACTTGTCCAGATCCCAGGAGCCTGGATAATCATGTGTCTGTTGAAATTATGTAGACTGCATTCCTAGACATTAGCAGGGCACAGTGGGTAATACAGGGCATCTATCTGCTGTTGTATGCTTGCTGTGATCTCAAATCACTGTGTGTCTAAAAACGGCATGTGTGCAAGAGCCTGCAGCTACGTGTGTTTCCCAATGCTCCAATCTCAGACAGTTTTTGTTTTTTTTTTCAGTTTGACCTGGTTTCATGTCAGGCAAAGCTAAAGGGAAGTGTACCAGGAATTTGAAAATGTCCCACAGACTCATTCAAATCACAACATCATCATGACATACACATGTAGGCACTGATTGACATGTGATGTGGAGGACTTATAAAGAGGACATACATTGCTAGGGCTTCTAAAAAAAAACCACACAAAAAATTGCGCATTGATGCAGTGATAATTAGGTTATGTGCTGATGTGTAAATATTGTTTTGGTTCCTGAAACAGGAATACATTGCTGTATATTGGCTTTCAGTCAAGACAGCAATTAAGATAATTAGAGGTGTTTTAAAGGAACACTATAGCATTAGGAATACAAACATGTATTCCTAACGCTATAGTGTCCATTTGCAGTTTAGATGTCCCTCGCCCGGTCCAAGTGTATGGCAAACTGTATTTTACTTACCCTTTGCTACGTTGCTGTAATGCTCCCTTTGATGCTGGTCCTGCCTCCCTGGTTGAGATCATTAAGAATGATTATCTCCACCAAGCCAATACTTCCCCATAGGGAAGCATTCTGAGACTAGTGCACATGCATGGTTATTGGCAGCATTTGATTGAAAACCAAGTTTGCCTAATGTTGTCAGCTGAGAAGAGACAGCAGAAGAGAGCTACTAGAAGTGTGTTAACTCTGCAACATTATTTTCTCAAAACAAAAAAAACTGCAATGTTTTCACATTGCTGGGTTAAAACTAAAGGGTCACTACGCCCAGACCACTCCATTGAAATTAAGTGGTCTGGGTGACTTTAGTGATCATTTAAGTACATTTAGTGTTTGTTTTTTATAAATGTTTAAGAGACTGGTGCAATTAGAGTTAATAAGCCATTACTTCCTTATATATGAACGTAGTCTAGTAAATTTTGTTTGGATCCAACTTTGGTTTTTAGAACGGTAAGAAATAGTGATAAGTGATTGAGTGGTATTTGTGTACTTAAACTTTTTTATGGTGGTAACATTTTTGGGGTCTATTTACGAAATCTAAATTGAAGTGAATTCAAAACCGAATTCAAAATTTACACTTGAATAGTTGGCTTACAGAATGTTTCCTAATCAGCTGTTGCTTCAGATTTTTGTTCTTGTTGTAGTTCAGTGAATAAACACGATTGAGTTTAGGATTTATGTGGAATTACAAGGGTTTGTTTAGAATCAGATGCAGGTTGCAGTAGCCAGGATTAGCCACTAAGTAATAGAGCAGCAGAGAGCCCTGATGTCAGTATCTGAGAAATAGAGTAGACTGTCAGAGATGCTTCTGGACACACTGTAAGCCTATTGTGGTTACAGGACGTTAAGATTTATGATTCTGGACCAGCATTTCTAACAGCTGGTACCATCAATAATTAACGCTGATGGAATTGTATCTCTTTTATCACCTTCTCCACTCCCTGGTTACAGCTCAGTGGAAAAAAAAAAAAACACTTCTTCACTGAAATGCAACTGTAAAGATGGGCACTATGGGGCTGTCAGTTTTTCAAGCACAGTCATTGTTAAGTGCCGGTAATTACCAAGCCTACCGTAATATTTACTAACCTTCCAGTCCTTGGCTGAGGGAGATATAATGAGCGGCTGGGCAGTAGGGTCAGCTTTAATCTTTTATTTGATTTCCCACTGCATCTGTTTGGTAGCGTTTTGCTTAGAAACATTTTATTGAAAGCGAAATTATATGTTATATTTTGTTTCTTTAGCTTTACAGTTCTCATTAGAACCATTGCTTGAGAGCTCTTAAAAAAAAATAAAGACATGTGCCAAGATATAGTCATTTTACATTAAGTAATTATTGATGCTGTTTCAGGAGTTTGCTTACATCAACTGCATGCTATTCACATTGTGCATTAGGGTATCTAAACGTTTAATCATTTAAGTACTCCTAATGTGGTATTAAGTCAATGATGAGGAAAAGGAATACCTATTATCCTTCATATATATTGATGCTTATTACTTTTTTGCATGTTCAATTATATATATTTTGTGTGGTTACCTTAATCTGATTTTATAGCAATGACCAAAATTCATTATTGGATATTCAAAAATCCATCAAAGATGAGAATTTTACAGACGGGGGGCCACATCTGTTTTTTTTTTTAAGATAATTGAGCAGTGGGACTGCAGGACATTTAAAGGACCACTCTAGGCACCCAGACCACTTCAGCTTAATGAAGTGGTCTGGGTGCCTGGTCCAGCTAGGGTTAACCCATTTTTGTAATAAACATAGCAGTTTCAGAGGGGGCACCTGCTATGTTTATTAATGGGTTAAGCCTTCCCCCTATTCCCTCTAGTGGCTGTCTCATTGACAGCCACTAGAGGCGCTTGCGTGCTTCTCACTGTGAATCACGGTGAGAGCACGCAAGCGTCCATAGGAAAGCATTGTAAATGCTTTCCTATGCGACGGGCTGAATGCGCGCGCAGCTCTTGCCGCTGCATTCAGCCCAGGAGGAGGGACGGAGGAGGAGAGGGAGGAGAGCTCCCCGCCCAGCTGGAAAAAGGTAAGTTTTTAACCCTTTCCCCTTTCCAGAGCCGGGCGGGAGGGGGTCCCTGAGGGTGGGGGCACCCTCAGGGCACTGTAGTGCCAGGAAAACGAGTATGTTTTCCTGGCACTATAGAGGTCCTTTAACTTAATAGCACCACAACTCTCTATTTAGTTAAAGTTATTATTATTACTGGTATTTATATAGCTCGGCATATTCCGTAGCGCTTTAAAAGGGGGAGATTTAACAATAAATGAGACAATTATGAAAACTTACAGGAGCAATAGGTTGAAGAGATCCCTGCTCAAGCAAGCTTACAGTCTATAGGAGGTGGAGTGGAGGTAGCAGCAGGTAGCAATCAAACAAGGTGACGTGAAGCAGAACTGGAGGAGAGAATAGAGTGTTGCCCTTTAGGAGAGAGCAAGGGACAGGTATGTGAGGTAGAGGTTATATTGCGTTAATGCTTAGAGTATTCCTTTTAGTATCATATATATTAGATATTCTAATTACTGTAATGATTATTGCCTATGTTAGTGGTTATGCTAGAAAGGATTTTTAAATGCCGTACCTCCAGTTGGTGACAAACCAGTTTTTGAAAAAATGGTTTGATACCCCAGTTCACCAGAGAAAAAGCTGTGATACCATACCTTAAGCTGCGACTGAGATATTGCTGAAGCTTTTTGTAGGTAAATACAAGTGTTCTGTAGTAGTTATGGTGTTTGGAGGTCTTCTAGTTTATAACACAATGATCTGTGTTATGAACTGGGTCCATGTGACACATTTTCTGCTAAAATAATATTGTAGAGTTCTAAGCCTTCTTACTAACCATCCATACTGATTACCATGATGACCAAAATGTGCTGCAGCACACCTCTGAAAGAGCGTACAGGAATTTTTGCTACGTTACATTTTAACAGCGATGCTGCTGGAGGATTAGTTACATTTCCAGCAGCAGAGGGATTCAACTCTGTATATCGTTTTGTTGCGAAATGATGTGTATACATACTTCAGGCACTTTCATTACATGGTCATAGTGTTTGTAGTAACTCTTTAAAGGAACACTATAGTGTTAGGAATACAAATCTGTTAGATATAAATCTACAGTGTCCATATCCCTACTTGTTACCACCCTCCCCATTGCAAAAAACGCTAAACAAAAGTTTTTTTCTCACAGTTTTCTAGCGCCTATCCTCCCTTGGCGCTGTTCAGCTCTCCTCCCGCTGTGATGTCGTGGAGGAGGCAGGGCTTCCTTTGCGATGTCAAATCCAATGCTCATCGTAGAGCTATGTGCACATTCGTACTTTTCCAGAGGAAATTCTTTCCAATGGGACTTCAGTCATGTGACTCGTCCATGCTGCAGAAGCACTTCTAGTGGCAGTATGACATCCACTAGAGGAGGAGTTAACCCTGCAACGTTTCAGTTTCTAGAAAACTGCTATGTTTTGCATTGCAGGGTTAAAGTAGTACTACAGTGTTAGAATAAAAGCTTTTAAAGACTTCCTCGTGAGAACTGGATACGGTCAATTTGGCCAATGGTGACTTCAGAATCCGAACAAGTTAATGTGTTCACTGTAAAACCAGCAATTTACTCTCCCTGATGTCCTGACTGGCCTAAATGGTCTAAGATTTGGGGATATTCAGCTGTTCTTGTGAATTGAGTGAATATTGTCCAATTGGATGAATTGCAGTAGAGGAGCAAGAGTACAGATCAATTGTCACATGTTTTGTACATGTCTTAATGTCGCATGGTGGAACCAGTTGCCATGTTGACATAATGAGTGCACTCTGATTCGTTTTATCATTTCACTTTCTTAGTGTTGATTAGGAGTAATTTGAGGTTCATACTGACAAGGCAAATATACAGCGCAGTTTTATTTCTCTTGTAATGCAAGACATAAATAGCTTGCGGACAGCTTTATGCCTGGGGCAAAATGATTCTCCCTGGTCATGATATCTTGGCAATTCCACATTATACATTGGCAGAGTTAAGATTCAGTTCAACAAAGGATCATGGCTATATAACACATTTTGGGAATTTAAAATTCACTGCTGCTGCAGAACGTCTTTTACAACAGTGTCCAGTAAGCATTTTGCCGTGTGAAGCCAAGTGTAACAGCACACAGCTCATTGATTGACAACTTTCTCAGGAGCTAAGCAGAAGCAGCTTGAGGCATTAACAGCCCTAGCTCACTGGTCTGACCATGTGTAACCTAAATCTCAAATTGGAAATTAGTGTGTGCGTAGTCTGCTGTTATGAGAGTAGGTTTAATAAACAACTCTGCACCAAATGATAAAATAATTGTATTTATTTAAAGACAAGCCTTTGTAGTCTATAATTCTTTCATGTTTACGAACATGCAAGTCTATGTTTCCGACTCCTCCGGTCTAACTGTACCTTTTGCTATGTTACTGATTTTACGATTCCAGTCTCCCCGTTCTGTCTCCACTTAGTGGTATTTTGCTGAACTGAAAGGGAAAAAAAATAATTAGAGGTAGTGCCATGGCTGCATTATTCAATAGAATTACAGAACTGTACGGACGTATGAAGCTGTAAAGAGAAGGACTTTCTTTCCATTTTTTTCATTACAATAAGATTGCTATTCATATTTGATGTAACGCTGGACAAGGTGCTTTTAAGTAAGATCCTTCAGTTAATGTTGAGTCCCTTCACACTTAAGATTTACCTGGCATAGCTAATTATGAAAAGATAAATATTGAGGATTATATGTGGTATTGAAGTGTTGGTTTTGCTTTGTTTGCTTTGATGGTGCTATTTTAGATGTCATTTATCCACTCACCAGGAATACGCCATTATTATATTGTGATGTTTGAAAGCCACCCATTTCCACATATGATATGAGACATAGATATCATTATGGCAGCACTTAGTACATTTTTGTCTAGTTTTTTTTTTCTGCACTGTGGGTCTGTTCAAGGAACCCCAGGCTGTAGTGTTTGTGCCTGGATGATGAGAAGCCAAAGCACCAGTTAGCTATTATCTTTATCACTGAAATATACAAACCTATCTTGCCTCAATTCAGTTTGGGCAGGAGGGATACCAGCAATCCTGCAAAGTCAAATCGTGGATACCTGTAAAAAAAGTTTGATGAACACTGTCCTGAGCAGATGTTGGCAAACTGAAAGCATATAGTATAGGGCAATGGTTTGTAAACTTTTTAGGTTCAAGACGCCCTTTATATTTTTTATATATTTTTCCAAGGCGCCCCAAGTCAAAACAAATTTCTAGGTAGTATATATCTGCAGCATATAATGGGCCCTTGCAGAAATGTTTCCCGATCAGTGACGGATTCTGAACCTAATCTTTTGAGGGGCACTGGTAGATTATTTAAGAAAACAATCCAGGCACAATAAGGGTACAGGTTGCAATGTATGTGCAGGGTGCAGTGTGTGTGAAGGGTGCAGTGTGTGTGTGTGACGGGTGAAGTGTGTGCGACTGATGCAGTGTGTGTGAGTGTTGTGCATAATGTGTGGGACAGTGTGTGAGGGGGCAATGTGTGCGTGGGGGGTGCAGTGTGTGTGTGGTGGGATGCAGTGTGTATGTATGAAGGGGCAGTGTGTGTGTGTATGGAGGGGCAGTGTTTGTGTGTGTGTCTATGGAGGGTCAGTGTGTGTGTGGGTGTGGGGAGTGGGAGGGCAGATTAATAAATATATATTTGTATATTTCTTTTTTGTTAAAACAAAAAAAAAAACTATAATTTTCATAAACCCCACTCCCTGTTTACCTTTGTCTGAGAGGGCAGACAGTGCAAGGCAATCCCTGGTGGTCCAGTGCAGAAGGCCTGGTGGTCCCAGTGTGTGAGCGGGGGGTGCAGTGTGTATGTATGAAGGGGCAGTGTGTGTGTGTGTATGGAGGGGCAGTGTTTGTGTGTGTGTCTATGGCGGGTCAGTGTGTGTGTGTATGGAGGGAGTTATGTGGGGGTGGGATGGCAGATTAATAGATATATATTTGTATATATTTTTTTGTTAAAACAAAAAAACTATAATTTTCAAATACCCCACTACCTGCTTACCTTTGGCTGGGAGGACGGACAGTACAAGGCAATCCCTGGTGGTCCGGTGCAGAAGCCCTGGTGGTCCCAGTGGTGAAAGTGAACTCTAGGCTAGAGTGCACTCTCGCGAGATTCGGAGCGTTGCCGTGGTAACCGCAGCAACGCTCCAAGCTTGCGAGAGGAGAACCCGGCAGAGCTGCAGGTTAGAGCTCCTCTGGGTCGCTCTCCCTCCCTCCCTTGCCAGCTGCCAGCATTAGAGTACTAGCGGGCCAGTGAGGGAGACCTCTGTGCCCACGCCGCGGCACACAGTTTGGGAACTGCTGGTATAGTGTCTTAGCTAGGGCCGGACTTATCCTCCTTGCTTCCCCAAGGCCAGTTTTCTCAATATGCCCCTTGCAGTCCCCTCAGTTATGCATATATGTATGTTTTATATTAATGTAATATTCTGCTTATTATATATATCATATTATATAGAATATATTTAAAAAAGTAAACAAAAGAAATTACATACAAACATAGTACACATAAATAGTAATATAATATACATATACTAATATACATGCCTTCATATGTACACGTGCATGAAAATCTAACAAAATTTAAAAGTATAGACCATGCACATGACCTGTGTCCTTATGGCAAATCTGGCCCTGGTCTTTTCACCATAACTACAACAATTAGCTGGTTGAAGTTTCCCTTTAATTTCTGACCCTTGATTATGGTGTGAGTGGGTTCCATGCATTGTTATACTGTGCTTAGCAAAGTGCTTATTGATAAATGGTCTTCCGGCCCACGCATCTTTACTTCCATCAGCAGATTTCAACAATAAAGACACTGCAGTAATTGTAGAAGAGGGATGAAATGGATATGTACCTTAAAATGGCTGAAATATACTCAAATCCATTGTGCTACCCCTCTTATCTGCACACTCATCACTTTTATATACAAACAGCTCCTGTTGGCATGTATAGCAGTGGGACCTTCTCCTCCTGCAAGACCTGTATCAGCAGTTTGTCCCTAAGCAGTCTTGATGAGCTCCGTCACAGTAGATTTAGACATTGATCTGTTTCCTTTTGGTGTGTGAGCGGCCTGGAAACTGGAATGACTGCATTCAGAAGTGTGGCTCGATATCTGCTTGGAGACTATTAACCATTATGTTTTAGTGCTTTCCCACCTTTGATTTGTTTGTAAGCATCCTTGTGCAACTTGCAGCAAATCTGCTAGGCATGGCTGTAAATGCAAATCTACACAACACAGGAGCTTTGCCCTTCTCAACTAACATTTTTAACCTTTTATCGTCCAGGGCAGCTTCTTACCTAGTGTAGAAACAAAGAAAAGAAAAAATGTATGATGTTGCCCCCGACCTACAATACAGTAATTTTCTTTTTCTTAAGTAGCACTATTGTTTATTGGCTAGTGTACATTGTGCTCCCAAAGTCTGTATGAAAACTAAAGTAATTTGGCAAAGAGAAATTAGAGGATAGTAAATGCGGATATTTATTTCTCACAGCTAGGTGAATTTGCTCCTCCTTCTGTCTGAAGGTGTAATGTTATTGGAAATGTTAATTTCCCATTAGTATAAATCCTTATTATGTGCAGGCCTCTATAGAAGACAGTGAGTTAACTAGCACTGAGAATTAGGAGTTTGGATCAATCCTCGTTTGTCTGTTTCCATGGAGATTTAAACCTCCTCTCTTTGGTTATCAGTGACATACCAGGAACACATTCTGCTATTGTCTCTTTGTCCCCGAGTCTACACATTACATAGACTATGAAGTTGCTCACTAATGTTTCATGACCTTGTCGCCTTTTGTTCCTGCATTTCAAACTCTTTTCACAAGAAGCCAAGCTTGTAGAATTTGTATTTTTACAAGGATTTTATGTATTTACAATAAGCTTTCCAGGAGTCCATTGATGACCCCAAACAAGTAATCCTATTCATGTTGAATTATGTCTAAAATGCAGCCATGGATTTCAGCAGCATTGTCATGGTCAGTACCGGTAGTTGAACTTTCAGAAGACTGCACTTAGTTAATCAAGTTTAGTTACCTACTAATTCCTATTTAATATATAGAATATTTGCAGATCAATTGGTCCCTCTTTGTTGAAAAAAAACAGAAAAATCTCACCTGTAATTCAGCGTCTGAAGAGTCTCCGTGCTGCAGTTGATCTCCCCACATTAAGTATGATTATCTCTGGTCAAGTCCAATGCTTCTCATTGGCAAGGAATCACCACTCTCCACCAATCCAGTAAAGCAATGAAAACAATGTTACTCTTTGGGAAGCTTGAGCCGCATCCAAGGGCATCTGGGCAGGACAAAGACAATCAAAAATGTATTCAAAAAAGGTCTTAAAGAAGATGTGACTTTACTGGCTGTCTCTCACGCAGCCACTAAAAGTGTGTTTACTGCAAAATGTAAATACTACCATTTCCCAGAAATGACAGTGTTTTACATTGTCTGAGAAATGGGACATGTCTGTGCACCAGAAACACATCATTTTGATGAAGTGGTTTGGTGCTTTGGGTCCCTTTTAATGCGTTCATTTAATTTTTCAGCACTTACTGGCCTAACATGTAGCAGTCAGCTACTCTCCAATTTTAGCATACCCTCACTTATTTTTGGTACAGAGAAAGCATTACCTATTCCACACTACAGTTATTATTCAGCTGGAATATATATATAAAGTTTGTTTTGATCTTACTATTTTCACCACGGCCATATTCAGAAGGGGAAAAAAGGAACCACTGTTTACCATTATCCCATTTTTAGCTTGTTACCAGTTAAGTTCATTAAGTCGGTGAAATGAAATATTTAAGTATTACAGAAATGTAACATTCTCAATTATATTCCGCATTAGTATTATCAGAATGGCAGTGTAATTGTAACGTGATATATTTCGCTGGTAATTTTAATATAGAGCACACTGCTTCAGAAACAATACTTTGAATTAATATCATAATTAGTTTTCTCCTGGGCATTCCTCAAGATATGCCAGCTGGGACCAAAACACCTCAATTAACCATTTTGACTGCACTTTAATTGATTTTATTAAATTAGATTTTTTTTTTTTTAACTCTATGTATCATATTTCATGAATCCGTATAATTAATATATATTTAATGGGTTTCATTGCACTTTGCGTTACTGAGATTCTGTGTTTTGCTTAATTCTGCATTTTATGGAAATATTGGCTTACAAGAATCAGATTGCCCATCCAGTGTACCTTTTCCTTTTTCTCCCTGATGTTGAGGCAGGGAGATGCCTTAAAGGCAAGTTTCTAGCTGTGCCAATAACAATGCTTAAGTAGGGTTGAAGGAGCTCTACAAGAACCATAACCACTGGAATACCCTGCTGTAAGTATTCAAGCCATTGGTTATTGGACACCGGTCATTGCCTCAAGCCGGCAGTACAGGGCTCCGCTCAGAGCTGATCATCTGGCCCTTTATGGCAGGATTTAGCTCAAGATAGTTACCTGAAGCTCCCGACCCTTTATTTTGGATGTGACTGCTGCACAGTGGATCCCAGGTAAGAGGTCAAACCATTGGCAAATTATGGGGGGAGAGAGGGGGCATGTCAAGCCACTCATGGCACCAAAGCTGCTACAGTGCTTGGCGTGTTTTTTTTTTTTGTAAGGAAATTCCTATTGAATATGCAATATAAACATGGCCCATAGAAAACTTTATACTTTGTATGCTTATGCTTTGTAGGAAAGTTTGTTCAAGAATTAAAGCTATTATTTCTTGTGCGTAGGCTGGCAGCATTGTTTTCAGATTTTGTTTTCAGAGTATAAATAGAGTATAAGTCAGACAGTTTTTTTTCTATGTTAAATCACTGACTAATGGTCTTCTAGAACCAGAGAAGGATCCAGTGGCCTTAAGCAGGTTACCACTTTGGTAACAAATGAATTGTTATGGAGGCCAAGAAAATTCATGGTTCCGGGGGCCCCTGTACAGTTTATGAGCCCTAGGTGGCTGACAAGAAGTGATGCCATAACTGATATGTGAAGCTACATCGTGCATAATTCAACTTCCTGCTTTTGACCTTAGAACTTTCCTCCACTGTTTTATCGTTGCTAGCATTATATATTTTTTTCTTTCCTAGGTATTAGCTCCCGCGCACCTCCCCCTTTCCCTTCTACTGGGATATATCAGAATTAAATTTATAATTAATTAACCCTTGTGACACTGTTCCTGATACCTTGGCAATGGAAGTAGAAAATATTGCCGTGAACTTGTGATATTGACCTCGGGGGATGTTGGTGGAGGAATGATTATAAGAAATATACAGGTTACACGCCAGTGATTTCAGTCTGTGGCAATATATAGAAATAAGTCACGCTTGCAGTCATACACACTGCATACATGCCTTGTACATTTCCTCCTCCCAGAGGTGCTACTTTTCATTACTACCTCTGTGGATTAGCAGGACCATCCCCTATAGACTGGGGTTTACTGAAGTTGTTCATTAATTACTAAATAGAAACAGTGGGGTCTTCAACTGCTTTTAGAAGTGGACCTCTGTATTGAAATCATCCTGAATACTACTAGATTGTTGGTTTATATGATCAAAGACATTATCACCTTTTGTTCTTGTATTACTTTGTTATACTACCAAACCAAAATTGTTTCTTATTTACCTATTGTACATTGGTGCAGGCTAAGCATATTACAAAATTGGAACATTCTGTGATAAAGGTTTGAATTTGCACTGTTGCTGATTAAAGGACCACTCTCGGCACCCAGAACACTTCAGCTTAATGAAGTGGTCTGGGTGCCAGGTCCCTCTAGGATTAACCCTTTTTTTAATAAACATAGCAGTTTCAGAGAAACTGCTATGTTTATGTTAGGGTTAATCCAGCCTACAAATCCTCTAGTGGCTGTCTCATTGTGAAAATCACAGTGAAAACACGCAAGCGTCCATAGGAAAGCATTGTAAATGCTTTCCTATGAGACCGGCTGAATGCGCTCGCAGCTCCTGCCGCGCGTGCGCATTCAGCCGAAGAGGAGGATCGGAGGCGGATCGGAGGCGGAGAGGAGAGCTTCCCGCCCGGCGCTGGAAAAAAGGTAAGTTTTAACCCTTTCCTCTCCCCAGAGCTGGGCGGGAGGGGGACCCTGAGGGAGTATGTTTTCCTGGCACTATAGTGGTCTTTTAAGTAGCTTGCTTCAACATTCTGTTGCTAAATTGACATCCCATGATATATGTATTTTGTGTTCGGTTTCATAGATTTTCTTATGTAAGTGGTTTGAATGAGGCCTGGCCTCCCCAAGTTTGCATGGAATGTAAAAATTATTGGATTACTTAGGTATTTTATCTCCTTCCTTCATGCATGCTCTGAAAAGAAGCTGAAAGCTGTACATGTCAGGAACTCCTGAACAATAAATGTTATTCACACTGCAGCTCTTAGTAAGAAAACTAAATATGCATGATGAATTAACTTCATGTTCACGGGTGAGTTGTTTGTCATTGTAATTGCAGTGTAGAACTGTATGTGGCATCTTGGCATACCTAATTCTCCTTGTTTCTTTCTCATTACCATTCCACCCCCAATCTCCAAGGGGCTATGTTCTTAAACTCAAAGTACATCTGTTAACAGAGGACAGTGATTCCACTCCGGGTTGGGTGGTCCCATTAAATCTGTCTGTGACTACAGCACATTCTGCTTTTAGAGGAGTCTGGGGTTCTTTAGAAGGGAATAAATCATATGGGACCATTGCCACTGTGTTTGCTGTAACCTTTACTGATTAAAGGAACACTTCAGTGTTAGAAATACAAACATGTATTCCTAACACTAAAGTGTCCCTCTGCATGCCACCCTCCCTCTTCCCACCAGATCCATGAAAGTGTTAAAAACAAAAAAAAACCTTTCATTTACTTACTTTGGTGCTGGGTCATGGTTCTCCTCCGCTGACGTCAGCCGATGGGGGGGATCTAATGTGCATGACGGTGAACGCCGCGCTCACATTAGGCCTTCCCCATAGGTAAGCATTGAATCGTTGCTTTCCTATGGAGTTTTGTGTGACATGGATGTCCTCAAGTAAAATGGGAGAACGTTCAGGGTTGTTTCATGGAGTCAAACATCTCTATGAGAAAAATTCAGCGTCTCCATGCAGAGCGTGCAGCATTGCCCCGAGAAGCACCTCCAGTGGCCCTCTTAGGAGTGGCCACTTGGAGGTGTCCCTGAAGGCAATAATTATACTCACCAGAACAACTACATTAAGCTGTAGTTGTTCTGGTGACTATAGTGTCCCTTTAATATTGTAATGTTTTAGTTGCACAAAACCACTTGACGACGTCTTGACTGGGGACTATGAGTTACATATCATAGGCTTTACAGACAGTGACTATATTTATGCATTGAAGTATGGTTTCAATAACTACTGGAAAACAACAATGGCTTCTGTAGTTTTTACTTAACCTACACTGAGGTAGATTACTTGGGTACCACCTATTGGTGCAATAGAACACAAATGCAATTTACTTTATATTTATTTATTTTTATACAATGATGCAAGTAGCAAAACCATCTATTGTGCTGAAGAACAGTGCCCTAATGTTTAGAACCCTCCCTTGTTCCCCATTTCTCTCAGTCGAGCAGTGATTTCCAGACCCCTGTGGCAGTGAATGGATTAAAACAGTGGTTCCACTTACTTGGTCCAATAAATCTATCTGTACAAATTGCCTTGACTTTGCCATTTTCATCCTGATCACATACTTCATCTTCAAAACTCCCAGGGGTCTTCAAATAAAAATTGATTTACATATAGTCGCTTTGAATGTGAATCTTATAACTTCTGCAGTATATAGCTGCACGTATTATTGTAACTTTGCAGGTGATTAACAATGTAACATGTAATACTTAAAGCATAGTATTTGTTGTCTTTTTCTCTGCTTTTGCCAAAGTCATTAGTTCAAAATTGCTGCTTGCTGTATCCAAACAATTATGATTTATTCTGTATGGTTGTGTGTGCCTCTGCTGCATATCCTCTCATTTTCTATCCTCTTTTGTGTCTAAAAATGAAAGTGGTCATGTTGTCTCAGAAAATTATCATTAAAGGGACGCTCCAGGTTGCAGTTGTAGCATTAAACTGTGAAAATTATTACATTAAAAAAAAAAAAGAAAAAAGGCAATTTCAAAAACTTTTTTTTTCTTTTTATACATTTCCTTTCTTGGGAATATCTTATAAAGCCCAACGGGGGCATTTTCAATTTAGGGGTGTGACCAGGGGCAGGTTGGTATTAGACATTTTTGGTGACTTTCCATTAAGATTGTATGAAAAAGAAAATATAATTTAGAACAAGAACAATGTATCTTTTTTATACAGACTGATTTAAGAAAACATTTATTGCAGTGTATAGACACATTACGGAGAGTATTATTGCTGTGGAGCTTTGTCATACACTAGATATGGAGGAAAAAAGGGACATTAGGATAGAAAGGAAGAACAGAGGGCTATGGAACCAAAGAATGTCCCTCCAAAATAGGGTCACTTGGGAGGTATGATTCTGTGTCCATTATTTAGGGGGAATCATCTTACTCTGGTTACACATCATACCCATTCCACTTAATTCATACCTCACATCTCCAGCAGTATAGGAATCGGGAAGTGGGTGGGAGAGGATAAAGAGGGCCATTGCCACATAGCTTACCAATCATCTAAGTGTAGCCCAGTGCTCCCTGCAGGGTCCTAGTGCAAACGTATCTAATGATGCAATCGCACTATGCTTGTTGAGGAGAGTTCCATGTTGTCCCCAAAAGCAGGCACCAAGGAAGCAAGTCAGGGCGGTGGATCAGGGCCTGAAAAGTCCTGACAAAATCAGGACAGTTGTGAGGCATGTTATTTAATAAGGAGAGAGAACAGATTCCATGTCCTTCAACGTCCAAATATCCTGGACAATCTAACCTTTTGGTCTTAGTAAGGAATCCCAGGCAAATTAATTATGATTATAAATTTACTAAGAGTAGTTTTTAATGCTAGTTTGCTATAACTATTTTAATGCTGGAACTGTCACAACAATTGGTTAGAGCGAACATTTTACTGATCACAGTAATAACAGAATTCTGTGTTGCTATTTTCACTAGTTCCAGAAGATGTTCATTTTAAATTTGCCCAGGTAGGGTGCAAAGGTATAACACTGCCCTTTCTTCCAGCCAGACCTTTGCTTTCTATTGCTTTAGTTCATTTCCCACATGAAAGATTTCCTGATGAGCTTGCACACGCTTTCTCATTTCATTTTGCTTTTTTTTTTTTTTAAAGCAACTTTTATTTATTTTTCCCACTCCAAGCAAGATATTTGCTTTATTGTGTGTCGCTATTCAGGCACATAACCCATTATTTGTTTTGTTGCCTTGAACGAAATGACTAGGCTTTTATGGTTCCGTATAACGCCCAAAATGAATGAATTAGTTGGCAGTACGTGGAAAGTGTTGATTTTTTTTTCCGTGGCTTTGGAGTAGTTTGCTGCATGTGTTTATACATATTTATCTATGTCGTTTTCTCTCCAGTGCCAAAATCTTGATGTAATAAATTTTGCCACGTCTGCAAGATTAATGGCTACATATGCTTGTTAATATTTATTGCCCGTTTGCCAAGTTGATTTATGGAAGCACCGCAGAGTGTATACTGTTTTTGGCCAACATATCTATTCTATGATATGCAAGTACAATCTATGTGAACACTTATTTTTACAGTACTGTGGGGGTGAAGATAGTGAAAAAATATTTCAAAAGTTTAACTGCTGGCTTGAATGATTTCCATCAAGCCTTCACAAAAGCTTCAGAATTAACCTGCAAGAAATGGTTGCCACAGAGATTTAGATGCACTTCAACAAAAGAGGACAACATTCTATGTTTGTAGGGGCATCAAATAGGTGACATAGGCATTTTTGTCATGTTCTCAGCCATTTTATATAGAATTTTCATGTTTGTGTTACAGCTTTAGACATGATAGTGCCGTGCCATGCTCTCGATGCATTGTTTGTAGGCTGACTGCAGTCCGCTAGTGGAAAAGGATACTAAGCCCTATTAACAATCATCTGTGTTTCTGCAGTACTAACCTCAACATCACTCTTTCCTTGGTCCAAAGACACAAAAAAAGGGTAATTTAGCATTTTCCTAATATTTTTCAAGCTATTGCAGCATTTTGAAGCCTGTATCATGCAGTTTTAAAATGTGATTGATCGTTCTGTTTAGCCTTTGTCTAGGTGGGATTTTAAAATGTTTATTTAGTTTTTTTGGATAACATGCTATTAACGATACTCGTTAGGAAACGATGGTATTAGAGGAACTTGATTAGGAAAACCTGTTACTAGTGTTAGAAACGGTTACATTGAATGTGTGAGAGTCTGTCTTTTGTGTAGGAACAACAATTCACTAGGGACTAACATTTAGTGAGTGAGTGACCCATTACATAGAATCATTGACCTGTACAAAGTAATTTCCAGTTCCCTACTCTGCAAAAATAAAAATGTATCTCCAACTAATCTTAACGAAGGTATGTTTAATCCCTAATTTAAAGAAGCATGCCTTTTGTTTCTGTTTTCCTTCATGTGGACTTACTTTGTGCCCAGCATGGTACATGTAACAATGTGAACACAGCTAATAGTTAATAGTGTATTATCTTCTATTCACAATGATGGAAATTGGGACATAAACCATTGATCTACGTAGGTCAGCAATAGAAAGAAAGGTGAAAAGCTGTTAACAGAATGATTACCAAAAAGTGACCTCAGTCACTGTGCTTGCTGTATATTGAACAGATACTAGAATCCTAGTTTTATGGCTTAAATGGAGCCAATCTTCTACAAACATGTAGATGATAATGTCTGCTTCAGGCAAGTATTAGAATGCAACTCATAGATTGTGCTTGAAATTCACCAGCAAATGTCTAGATTAGACAGAATACTCACCTGAAGTTAGCTTTTTGCTCCAGGCTGCATATCCATCAGTGTGTACTCTCAATGCACAGCTCATCATGCAGTGCCAAACGCGCTGCCATGACAAGGCATTAATGGATGCCACATAGATTTGTCTGCTCCAGCTACCATACATGTACATGGTTACTTATTAAAGTTAAACTGCAAGGAATCCAAATATATTTTCAGATTTTAACCCCCACAAATTTCCAGATCAGCTGTGTTTCAGTTTTGTGATTTCAGCCATAAATTTGAAATTCACCTTTGAGTATACTTTGGATTTGGGAAAATTCACACTTTTTAGTGAAAAACATTCACAGGTTATACCTGTATGGCTGTGATACAGCAGTTTTAGCTGCAATTATTTCTAATGGTTTTTATAGATTTACTTGCATTATGTATAATAGTATATACATATTAAATGATATCCACTACAAAGTGTCGCTATTGCAGCGACTTAATTATAATGTGTATGCATATTCTTTTATATGCCTTCAATGTCTCAAAGTACCTGCTTTTAAAGCTGCATATCTTATATCCCTTTTTTGCATGCATCTTCACACACAGTTGTAATTGCTTTGAGCGAAAGTGTATGCACTATACACTAATGCAGAGCAGGCCTCCCAACCTGGTTTTGGTGAGACAGTTCGTATCTTAGGCTCCTGCCCGCATCTGGCGACACTTGGAAAATGACCTCAACCAGCACAGCTTCAGGAGTGCTCTCTGCATGGTGCCTTTCCGAGTGGACCCTCCCTTTTTGAGGGGTATGCAGAGCGCACTTGAATGTGAAATGTCAGCTCATTTGACCATGTGTAGTGTATTGGTTTCATCCAAGTTACATTGTATCTACTGTCGGTTCAAATGAGGGCCTTGTTCAGAGCCTCACTATTTGGTTTTTCAACAATCCCTACTTTATTTTTTTATTTTTTTTAAACAAACATTTTTTTAACTGATTTGATGTGGTTTAGGGAGATCAAAAATACATTGACGGTTATGTTACAGATATTCCATTCAATTAACCATCCCTTTTTCTGCAGAATTTTCTATTTTCTTTGAATAAGCTAATCGACTTTCTTCCCTCTTATTTTTGGTCTCTTTTCTCTCACAGTCTATCTCCATCCTTTCTTCCTAGATCTATCACTGATATTGATCCGTGTGTTTCATGTCTGTTTCCTTTTATTAATTTGTTACTTGGCACACAGCACACACAAAGTATCCACTCTTTTGTGTCAGTTCACAGAAGACATCGCATAGAAATTTCTTCTTCTTACTGAGCAGAAACGCTAGTAGAATTTTATTTTTCAAATATCCCCCCCAATCTTTTAGTTATTTATTTTACAATTGCACATAACTCTCAGTATTAGGACACAAATTGACTTAATGTATAAACAAGGTTTATGGAAAAGCATAGACATTTTTTTTTGAGCTCTTTTATATTTAGTACTGGTATTTATATGGTTAGTTGTTTTATACATATGCAGTTTCACAGTTACTTTAATCCTCATAGTTTGTATCTGGAAGCCACATCCATTTAATTGTAAAAATGAAGTAAAAAAGTAAAAATGAAGAGAAACATCGTGAAAGTATAGTCTCTTGGACCAGTACATTTATGAATATGATAAGTTAATGAACCAAAAATTGTATATAACCATGACCATGATCAAACCTGTAGATAATAGAGCAAGCAATAGAAACATTGTAAACATAGCAGAAAACCGCAAATCCAAAAAACATAGCGAAAGAAACGATCAGAAAAATATCTGGAGGGGAAGAAAGACTTAAGATATAATTAAGCCTTAGTGAGGTGTGTGAATATGAAGATGTGCTTTTTAAGTCCCACATGAACCTGTCTTCAAAAAGCAGCCTATTAGCCTCAGGACCAAGCTCTTTAGTGCCTGGCTCAGCAAGCTTTGCATCAATTTTATATAAGATGACTTTGCCCCTTGCCGTAGAAATGGCATCATTGGCGTTGCCTTGTTGGCATGTGCTTATCAAAAGTACCACCTGCCAAAGTCTTGTCTGCGATGATGAAAATTTGGATAAGGTCCTGCCATCTACAAGGAACCAAGTTGAGTGACATATTCACATATTCACAGGCAGAGATCATACCGCCCTGGTGCATATATCTAGAGCTGAACATAAGCTCTAGAAAATTGTAAGTGGCATTTCTCTTATTTTACCCCGATCCCCCCCACCCCCCTATAGAATATATTACACTAAATTCTGTTTTTTGTCATCATATTTTCAATACTGACTCACCATACTCATAATGACTCACTGACACCCAGAAGGCACTGCTTCCCTGTATCCTTTCCTGTCGTATACCTAGTTACGGTCAGATAGAAGAGACTCTAATTTGGGAAGTAACAGCTTCCATACTCTGATCTAACAAGCGCTAGGAACCTCAGCATCGCACATACCTGCCCAATATTCATCTAAAACTTGCAGATTATAGTTAGATGTCGAGGTCGTCTAAAGGTTAGAAGTCCTGATGTCAGGTAGAGGACTGAGACAACTTAGGAGCTGTGTATTTACTGGCAGAAGCGCTGTCACTCTTCAGTGGACGCTTGTGAAGAGCCCCCTTGTGGTCAAAGCCATTAGAATCTGAATGAGTGATGGTAGAAAGGGCGGGGGGGGCAGGCATTGGCTGCTCCCAATAAGGTGCTAATGCTTTGGGGATGGAGTCGGCAATGGCGGCATAAAGCCAAGCTTTAAGGTCAGGTAGGTCAGACATAATGCCTTAGAAAACAGAATTAAATTGAAGTACTAAAAGGCAGCAACCTTTAAATAACAGGAAAAAAGCACATGCAGACAAACTATATATACAGAAAATTAATAACACAGGTAGTGACTTGTGACATAGAGACGTGTTTGAGCCACCCAAATGATATAGAAAACTACTGGGGGTCACCCACATACAACTATAAATAGAACAGAAATGTAGATCACCCACAGATTAGAGATCAGAGTGGGTCACGCACAATATCAGGGGCAGTGGGGCTGTCACAAATCAATCGATCGGGGCTTACCTGCGAACTTATAACTTGTCAAGGCAAGAGGGGGGTAACCTTCAATTTATGAGGCCGTGTATTTGTTTTAGAATAGCAGTGTTGTATGATGCACAACCTTTACATTTAAAAAAACAGGGTCCAACTGTAATTAATTGTGAGAATTAAGAGTTGACTTACATGTGTGTACTTAAAATCAGCCAAACTATAGGCAACATGAAGAACTTTCCCAATAAAGCACCGATCCCAGAAGGAAGCTAATTGAAGCAGTCTCTGTGGCAGGGTAACATGCGCTAGGTGGCACTGAAAAGCTGGCGATTTTCACAAATATTGAGATTCAGCACCTAAAATGGCCACTGGCACCTAGGAGCCCTATAATACTCACAGCCATATAATACTACTGATATGGATTTGATTGGTTGATTTTTGTTTATATATTGTTTGGAGGTTCAGTAAAGCAGGTTAAAGCAACTATGAAGCCTCCGGTTTTGCCGTAAAATTTTAAATAACTTTGTGTTGCATTAAGTTACTATTGGAAATGCAGTTATTAGTGACTTCGACTTGTCTCAGCACTTCCCGAAAGCTTTGTTTTCACTCAACACCATGTCACCTCTGAATTCTTGCACATTCTTGGGAATACAAAACAGGCATCTATAACACATACCATCTTCCCACGCACCTGCGTTTATTTTTTGCATTGCGGGCTGTTAGACATCATGTGAAAAGGCATCCGCCATCAATGATTGACACCTGTCATAATTGGAAGGACTTGCTATTCAGAAATGTTTTCAGCAGTAAAAATGAAAACCACACTAGGCAACTCTTTTTAATTGTCTTAAAGGGCACAATTGTCCGTAATTGACCCCCTCCCCTCCAAGCACATACTCTTTAAATGCATTATATGGTTAATACATGAAATTCTGGCAAAAGAAAAATGTCTTGGGGGTTTTTTTTGTTGTTGTTTTTTAAAGCTGCTGCATTTACCCAGATGTGTCGGCAACAGGCAGACTTTCTTGTTTTGTGAGCCAGCTCAGAATATTGGTCTGCCAAGACACCAACTATAAATCTGCACCATTATCCTTACAGTGATACAAACTTGTTACGATGCTTAGCGTGACCCTTTAAGTGCTTCTCAAATGGTAAACCATGAAAAGAAAAACACAAGCCATATATAGTCTTTAATTGTTTTAGTTAATAAAAATCCCACAGTTGGCAAGTCTTCCTTTGTATGTCCCAAGAATGCAGCTGCCTATCTGTGTTCTAACCATACAGTATTTATATTACCAGCCAAGTATGGCTAGCTGTTCTATTTTTTCATGTAGCAAAACCATTTATAACACCCTGTGAGAGCAATTGTGTTGGCTCTTGAAATACACCTGTTTATGCATCAACAATGGCTTATCTTGCTGTGAAATACTTGTGACCTCAATCAAACAGAGAAACAGAGGCATCTTAATGCTCCTGTGAAATATACAGTATAACTGTGTTTTAAAGGCCCTTATAAATAACAATGGTAGCATGCTTTTTTTCCTTTACCTCTGCAGAGCAATGAGCACAGATTTTAAAATAATTCCAGCCTACATAAGTGTTTAGTGTGTATTTGCTGATTTACATGTGACCATTAATTGGTAAAGACTATCTAGAACTGGTCCCCAAGTATTTGTTATCCAATTGTGAATAGATTTTAGTGTTTTTCTGTTAAAGTCGTTTCATATTCAAAATGTTGTATGTGTGGCTCTGTGTTGGTGTAGCTTATTCCTAAAGTAAAAAAAAAAAAAACCACAAACACATTGCATTATTTACTATTTCGTTACTATTCTTTCTGAGAACAGTGAAGCTATTTGCCCCCTATTCTGACAGAGCATGTGTAATCTATCTATAGCAAGCATGTCAAACTGAAAGGCTAGCACGGGCCAAATAAACAAAGTTTAAGTTTATGTGGGCCACAAAAAAAAAAAAACTTACATTTTCATAGAAACGTAGGTTTATTTTGAAAAGTAAAGTATGAAAAAAAAAAAAAAACAGCATCCCCCTCTATACTAAACCCCAGTCCCCCCCTCTACTAAACCTCAGCCCTTGTTTAAAAAACAAAACAAAAAAACAATATTAGCCAACAAGCAGACTCCACTCACATTGCCGCTGCCAGTATGCGACTCCTCTGGTATACCCCCAATGGCACTGTCCGCAACCTGTGCCAAAGCGGATCCTCCCACTACTAGTTGAAACTCTGTGAAGGTGGAGCATGTTGACGTCACGTCGGAATGTGACGTGGCATTGTGTGCCTCCTTGCACCTCCACTGTCCAGCCGCGGCCATTGCAACACTGACTAACACACACTCACTGACAGACACACTCACACAGACACAGACACACACAATGCCTGACAGACACACACTGACACACACACACATACACACACTGCCTGACAGACACACTCACTGACAGACACATCACTGACTGACACACACACTCGCTCACTGACTGACACACACACACACACACACACACACACACTCTCTGACAAACACACACACAATGTGGGGAGAACAGGTGCTTACTCTGCCTTAACATGTCAAACTTGCGGCTTGCCGGGCCGCAAAGATATTCATTGCGGGCCGCGAGTTTGACATGCTTGATCTATAGCCATCTATCAACCAATATTGTGTGTGTGTATGTATATTTGTTTTTAAAAGACATGCTTCATTTTTACTCCAGTCTATGTCTACAGCCCAGGTGGTCCTGGGTAGTAAAATGGACATCTCAAAGCCAAAAAACATCCGAACAAAATCAAATTATACACTGATTTAATATGAATGGCATAATTTTAAATCAATGGAGAAGTTAAGAAACTGTTTAGATTATTTTATTTTCAGGGCTCATGGAAGTCTCCTACATACAGTTACCAAGTGGGGTACAAGGCAATGTGCACTCATTCTGCCTGACCCTAATCATCCTATTCTATTACAATGTACAAATGTATTATATAGCACTCTGTTTTTAGGCTTGCATTGCATGTTGGTGGAGTTGTTCTACATTGCTGCTCATGCGCCCAGGTGTAAATCACTGCTAATCTCTGGCCTGCTGGGTAATTAGTGGCAGATTAACCAGGATGTAGATTTCTTTGGAAATGTGAAGCAACAAATTGGACCTAATTATTTTTGTTTTTAATGGGATATTCACACTAGCATATGATTCTATGATATCTCCATCTAAACAGCTTAATTTCTAGTGCATTTAGAAAGTATTCAGTATTCATTTTGTTTTTGGTTTTTCCCCCCATATAAATCTACACTCAATACTCCGTAATGACAAAGCAAAAAACAATCAAACTAATTTTGAGAACATTGCAGCTATATTAAACAAAAAACCTGAATTGTTGCATTGACTTAAGTATTCAGACCTGTCAGTACTTAAAGGACCACTATAGGCACCCAGACCACTTCAGCTCAATTAAGTGGTCTGGGTGCCAGGTCCCTCCAGTGTTAACCCTGCAGCTGAAAACATAGCAGTTTCAGAGAAACTGCTATGTTTACACTAGGGTTAATCCAGCCTCTAGAGGCTGTCTCACTGACAGCCGCTAGAGGCGCTTCTCACTGTGAAAATCACAGTGAGAAGACGCCGGGCGTCCGTAGGAAAGCATTGAGAAATGCTTTCCTATGGGTGGTTTAAATGAGCTCTTGCCGCGCATGCTCATTCAGCACTGACATCAGCAGAGTTTTAACCCCTTCAGCCCCCTTCAGCCCAGCGGGAGTGGGATCCTAAAGGTGGGGGGGACCTAAAGACCCTATAGTGCCAGGAAAACGAGTTTGTTTTCCTGGCACTATAGTAGTCCTTCAAGTTGAAGCACATTTGGCAGCAATTGCAGCCTCACGTCTTTTTGAGCATGATGCAACACGCTTTGCTCTCCTGGATTTGAGTAGTTTCTGCCATTCATCTCTGCTTATCCTACTGAAGTTCTGTCAGGTTTTATGGGGACTGTTGGTGGACAGTTATTTTCAGGTTTTTCCAGAGATGTTTGACTGGGTTCAAGTCCAATCTCTGGCCTGGCCACTCAAGGACATTCACAGAGTTCTTCCTATGGCTCTCTTTAATTGTCTTGGCTGTGTGTAAAGGTCATTGTCCTGTTGGAAGGTGAACATTCAACCCATCTTGAGGTCCTGAACACTTTGGACGCAGGTTTCAACCCCAAGAGAGGCTTTCATCTGTCCAGTTACCATAAATGACAGATTTGTGGAGCGTTGCACTAATGGTTGTTCTTTCACAAATTTCTCCCATTTCTGCACATGAACTTTGGAACTCACCCAGATTGACCTTTTGGGTTTTTGGGTTTTTGCTCACCGTTCTTAACAAGGCCTTTCTCTCCTGCATGCTCAGCTTGGGCAGGCTTTGCCCAGCTCCATTTAGAGTTCTGGTTGTTCCAAATCATTTCCATTTAAGAATTGTGGACAACACTGTAGTTCTTGGAAATTTCAAGGTAGCTGCAATTTTTGTAGCCTTCACTTTTTGTTTTTGCTCTGATTTGCATTTACAGCTGTGAGACCTTAGATGTGTAGAAACCTCTCTAGATGATAATGATCCAGAGAAATGGGATGTATCTGAGCTAACGTTCAAGTATCATAGCAAAGGGTCAGAATAATTAGGTCTTTGTGATAGTTCATGTATATCTTTTTTGTCATTATAGGGCTTTGAGATAGATTGTTGTAGAAAAAAATCCAATATGAACAATTGTAACTTAATACTGCAACATACAAAAGTGGTTATTTTGCGCACCTGTACAAGCATTTCCCCCATGCACAAACCTTTTATTCTATGGAGTGTCCCACTTGTCTCCAAGTGCACTTGGTCTTAGGTAGTAGAATGAAGACCAATGGAATTTAATAATAACAGTAGGATTGAGCAAATTTTAGGAGAGACATTTTATTCTTGGATTTTCTGGTCTGTAAATTTCTCTTTATAGTAGCTATGGGGAGTAGCCATTAGTTTTTCTGATTTTATGGTAGTCTGTTTAGACTTAGAGTGGTCCTATCCACATTATAGCTTGGATTGTCTACTTCCTAACACAAAGAAAAAATCTTGGTGCCACTGATCCACTATAAATGGTATGGTTGTATGCTGTATTAGAATCGGCATAACATATTTTAATATAACTGCATATCACTATCATAAATATACTTTTATTGCAGTTATCAACTTTAACCAATAACATGAAAACCATTTTCACCAGTCAGTATTCATTACAGTGTTTGACCCAAGAGTTGAAAAACTAAACTTGTGAGTTAGTTTATGTTGCCATCCTTCTTTAGTGGAGATTACTCATTTTAGTACCAGCAATGCATGAGGTCCACCATCAAGCCTCATATTTTATACAAATTATGGACTCTGCCAGTATGAAAATAACTGATCCAGTATTTACTTCACTGGGATAAAGCTGTGATGGAAAAATACAAAGAACTATGCTTTAATTTGCCTAATCCTGTCCCTCGCAGGAGCTGCCATTGTCTTTTGGTCTTCTTGTGGAGGTTAAGCACCAGGAGCTTATGTTTTTTATTACTTTATTTATTACTGGTATTTATAAACCGCCAACAGATTCCGCAGCGCTGTACAATTAGTGGAGAATGTACAATATACACAGACAAATACAGATGTCACTACTGTACTTTCACACATGTGCAAGAGTACAGCATTGAGGTCTAGGGTGGATCCTCCACATAGGGGGCCAATTCTCTGCAGCCGTCACTAGTCCTTACTTAGTCTCAGTGTATCTTTTGACTGGATTGGAATTTCAGTGACATTTCAACACAATCAATATGAGTATTTCTTAAATATTTTATCTTTGTGAAATACTAACTTTGCAGAGAGGGGTGACAGTGCTGCTTTAAAGGCACCCAGACCACATCATCTCATTGAAGTAGTCTTGGTGCAGTGTCCCTGTCCCCATCGTCCTGCAATGTTTTACATTGCAACTGCAATGTTTATATTACAGGGCTAAGACTGCCTCCAATGAATGTCTAATAGACAGCCACCTGAAGGGACTTCCTGCTGTTTTACCGAGTTTAACACACTTTTCATGAGGATGTCCAGCGTCTTATAAATCCTCCATGAGGAAGGCCTAATGCACTTGCAGCGCTCGCTGCACTTGCACATTAAGTTCCCCCATCGGCTGATATCAGAGGAGGCGGCGCTCAACCTAGCACCGAGGGACCTTGGCGCTGCAATCAGGTAAGTGTTATTTAACTATTTCATGGCTGGGGGAGAATGGATGGGTGATGCAGAGGCAAAGAAACACTTTAGTGTTAGGAATACAGTTTTGTATTCCTAAAACTAGAGTGTTCCTTTAACTATATTTTAATAGAGCTGATACATGGAACATTGAATATTTAACTACATAACACATTCTTTTTGCTTCCTTCACAGTTACCTCATCGTCGAGTAACGTTCTCCACGTCCAATCAGGCACCTGACAACCAAGACCCCTCGCAGCACAGCTATTACGATAGTGGCCTGGAGGAGTCCGAGACCCCTAGTAGCAAGTCTTCATCTGGACCAAGAATAGGGCCTTTGGCTCTACCAGAGGACCACTATGAGCGCACTACCCCAGATGGTAGCATCGGTGAGATGGAGCATCCTGAAACTGGTAAGAGACTGGTTAGGTTGGTAGAGTTTGTGTACACCTATATCTTATGTTTGGTGTTTGGTGATGAGTACACTCTAAACAATATGAGCAAGTGGGATAGTAAAAAAAATAAAATATATATACATTGTGAAAACCTTTCTCACATCAGCTTCTCTAGGTTTTACTGAGAACATGAATAACTGATACAGACTCTTTATACACATACACAACCTAAAGACTATTTTATCTACAAGTAATTAATTTTAAACAATGCTCCATCAAGAGTAACAAACCATGTGTCAACTTGTAAGATGTTTAGATTTTAATGGAGCTGTTTGTAAATGTACAATAAACCTATTATTATTTCTTATTTAAAGTTTCGGCCCCCGGTGCAAGATTTCAATTCTGCTAGTGCGTAGCCCAGGCATTTTCTATAATATCACAAGCAGAAAGTGGAGAAACTTTTTCAGACATAATAGTTCTCATTTATCTATTCTATTACCACCACACCCTCTGCGTTCTTGTTCAGTATTTCTTTGAACAGTAACAGTGGAATTCTCTGCCTGAAGAAGTGGATTTATCAGAGTCCATATAGATGTTTAAACAGCAACTAGATGCATACTTGCAAAAACTGAATATTCATAATCTTTCAATGTAGGGTAATAGCTTATTGATCCAAGGATAAATCTAACTGCCATTCTGGGGTCAAGAAGGATTTTTTTTCCTAGCTTGTTGCAAAATTGGAAGTGCTTCAAACTGTTTTTTTTTTTGCCTTCTTTTGGATGTGAGGAAGGCTGAACTTGATGGACGTAAGTCTCTTTTCAGCTATGTAACTATACTATCAGATGTAGTTACATAGCATTGATGTGGATTTTGTATATCATTATCCCATTGCGCGTCATCACCGAGCATGAAGCTTTCATAGTTGGTTGTGTGATATTTCTCACCTAGAATACAGTATGTATTCTCACAACTGATTGCTTCATGTCTGTAGTACGTACCTTGAATAAAGCACTTTTTATCACAAAAACATTACAACTATAAGTACTACTTATCACTACTTTTGAATAAATATTATTTTTAAGTTAATAAAGTTACTTATTAAATGTCAGATTAAAGTAATTTGTGTTTCACAAAAATAGTTAAGGCAAAGTGGGATCTACTTATCTGCCCCGTTTTTCATCAGCCATCGCTTGCTTTCCAAGTACAAAAAAAAAAAAAATAGTGCAGGAGGTACTTTCACAAATTAATGTAGAGAAAAAAGGTAGGAGAGTGCAATTTATTTGTAATTTTGTATTCCCAAGTGCATAATCTGCATGTACTAAGAGTATCTTAAATTGCACTCTTAGCACCATAACCACTGCAGTTATATAACAGTTGAGTTATATAACAGACGGTCTGCTGGTGCCCAGGTAACCCAAGTAAGTATTAAAATATTTAAGAAATGGTTTGACACATTACTGTGGGACAATGCCTCTGGCACCATAACCACAATAGCAGCGGTATTGGTTATAATGCTTACTGCTCCCCTTTAACACCAAAGTGTCAATGTCTTAACTGAAACCTTTCTCAAGGTTGAGACAGGGACAAAGGCAGCTTCTTGCACTGTAACCTATGCACAGAAAGACGGACAGTTTCAACAGTAAAAGTCACTGGTTGGCAATGTCTTATTTAATACTCTACCCAGCTTTTAGTAAAATAAAAAATAAAATAAAAAAACATAATGTTTGGCTATACAAACAGCTTTTATTTATCCAGACTAAAGTTATCTTTTACAAAAGAAGACTCAAGCATGTCCCAAATAACTGTTGCCTAGAATAAGTAAGGGCAGGATGCAGAACATACATATTTACAATCCGATTCGCAGGCAGCATGACCTTTACTAACTAGCTATCAACTCCATCAATCTGTAGCAAGTCATAACCGCTACAAGTACAAATGACATACATAAAATAAGTCTGTGATCATGAACATCCTGCATTTGAGAGTTTATAATTCAGGCTGATTAGCAGTTATGATGGAAATGCAATGAAAATAATGTCTAAAGATCAATGCATTTGCAAGCCAATGAATTATGAATTACAGTGATCCAACTGGGATGGGCGACAGTTTGGTTACTAAATCCTCAGCCACAGCATTGGTTATGAAGCAGTGATTTTATACAAATAATCCCTAGCATGTACCTTGTTGGAGAGAGACATGCAAGATTTCTGTAATAGGGAAGTCCGTGTCCAATATATATTAATTTTCTGATCATAATTTAAATTTTATGTTTATAATTATAGATTGCATAAATAATTATATAATATACACAACTAATTGCGGTTTATTTTTATTCTTTTTTTTTATTCAATTTTTTATTTTTTGTATGTTGACAGGAACAGGAAGTTAGAGGGAAAGTTGAACTTATTCTAACCTAAATACATAATACAAGTTGGTTTGCCCAATCCCGCCTTTTTATTAGTACATTATTCAAACATTAAGAATACAATTCATTGATATATTTTGTCAAATTAATCATAAAAAATGCTAACATATTAAAGGGACTTTCCATTGCCAAAAACAAAAGAAAAATGAAGGTTGAGTAGATATACCCAAAATGAAATTGGGGCATTTAATTATACATTTTTCATTAGGGGTTTATCTAAAAACAGCTTGTCTGCTGTCTTTGCAAGTTAGCCCCTTCTAACCCAGTCCAAACTTTCTTTGGCTCAATCACAAGCTTCCTAGAGCAGCTCAGTGATAAGTCCTTGCAAGACAGGTGCATTGGGCAGTTGCCTTCCTCTGACAGTCATAGGGTTGTAACTAGGTTAATTTATAAAAGTGTCAATTTCTATTGAAATATGCACTTTTTGTAAAATGAAAAAAGAGCACACATCTTCACACATGTAAAGTACTTCTTTGGTGTGGAGTTTTGTGTAATTTTGGGTCTATGCAGAAGAAGTTAGTTGCACAATATCAACTTCTGAGCTATGCAGAATGTTATATCAAACTACAGACAAAATGGAAGACATACAAAATTACAGGGCAATTGCTTTCTTTAAGACTATTTTTCCAAGGTCTTCATATACTTCCAGTCATCCCCAACAGACCCAGCCTCCTCATACCAAAAATAGGCAAATCTGATAAATTTTAAGCTATTACAAATTTGATTGAATATATAATCAATTAATTCTTGAAGAGGATGCTAACATTGACATGAAAATATTACTTGTTTTAAGTACCACCATACATTGTTTAAAATGTAATTTGATAAACAATGCATTTGGATAATACTGTTATTACGTGTTAATGTTGTTTCCTTGCATAGAAAGTAAAAAATTCCCCAGTTTAATTGAAAACTTAATTGACTACCTTTCTATGAACATTGTAATACACCCTCATACCAAATGGTGTGCATAACGATTATGATATCATTGGATTTACCCAACATGTCCTGAAGGCGTTAACCGTACATGCCTTTTAGTCAGCCTGTGCAACTCCTGATTAAACTGTTAACAAAGTTAGTGTTATATAAAATATTTAGGTATCTATTGTAAAATAAAACCTTTAAACCTAGATTTTTAAATTAAACCCTAGAACGTTTTTTCTCTACAGTATTTATAAATAATTTGGATTGAGCTCAAAGCAGGGCTTGACACATTTACTTATACTTTAGGATACACGGTCAAATTTAGCAGCTGCAAACTCTTTATCCATGCTCTCACACACTAATTACATTTACTTTCTCACACATACCTATCTCACGTGTGTGTGTGTGTGTGTCTGATACATTAACACAGATAATTGATTCTCATGAAGTCCTCTGTTGGGGGAGAGCATGAAAGGTTTATTGGGAGGTGTGCAGCACTACACCTGGTCTAGCAGGGAGCACTGTCTCCGCACTATGGTGGCAGAGACAGGTTCAGGGTGCCACCTATTCTACCATGTGGTGTTCTGTCAGTCAGTGTGCTGGGAGTATGTGACATCATATCCCTTCCTCCTGTCATCGTGAGTCTTAATTCTAGAAACAGCTTTCTTCATTGCCCTCTTACAGGCAGGGATAAAAGGCTTTAATTTCTGTAACATTATGGGACCTTGCTATAGCTTAAATTCAAATTTCACAATGCAAATGTCCATATAATGTGTATGAATAATTTTTTATAGTGTGAGAAGACAAAAAGCAGAGCTATGAGCTAGAACATTTTCACATGTAACCCCTTAAAGTGTCAGATTGATAAATCATCCCCACCTTTAATATGTGTTGAAATGAAATTCTTACTTGTTTCTCTGGTAGTGGACGAAGGTAGTCTGGTGTCCAGAACATGGTATGAAAACAATGCTGACTGTTTAGGTCAGAGAAGATGAGTGCGTGACATGTATGCTGTACCCTTTTAAACCTAAGCTGGTTTAAAGGACCACTCTAGGCACCCAGACCACTTCAGCTTAATGAAGTGGTCTGGGTGCCTGGTCCAGCTAGGGTTAACCCATTTTTTCATAAACATAGCAGTTTCAGAGAAACTGCTATGTTTATGAATGGGTTAAGTCTTCCCCTATTTCCTCTAGCGGCTGTCTCATTGACAGCCGCTAGAGGCGCTTGCGTGCTTCTCACTGTGATTTTCACAGTGAGAGCACGCCAGCGTCCATAGGAAAGCATTATGAATGCTTTCCTATGAGACCGGCTGAATGCGCGCGCAGCTCTTGCCGCACGTGCGCATTCAGCCGACGGGGAGGAGAAGAGGAGGATCGGAGGAGGAGAGCTCTCCGCCCAGCGCTGGAAAAAGGTAAGATTTAACCCTTTTCCCCCTTCCAGAGCTGCGCGGGAGGGGGTCCCTGAGGGTAGGGGCACCCTCAGGGCACTATAGTGCCAGGAAAACGAGTATGTTTTCCTGGCACTATAGTGGTCCTTTAAGCTAGGGACACAAATGTTCGTGATGCACCATGTGGTTATGGTAGCCAAAGACGAGTGATTATGGAAAGTTTTTTTTTGTTTGTTTGTTTTTTTAGTTACTACTCCTTAGATTCATCTCTTGTCTATAGTTGAACCAGTTTGAACTTTCAGCAGTGTTAGTAAAGGCAAACATGTTGTCACTGGGTACAAACTGTGCTGCCAACCATTGCGTGGGTGCTTGTGAAACCATTCACAGCTTTGGTACACTATTCAGAGCAAGAAATTGTATAGATCAGGTCAGCCAAAAGGTAGTTCCCCCAGCTATTGTATTTCAATTCTATTGATGTATTACGTGACTTGCAGCTGACATCTTCTCTGGATCTGCCTTTTTGTCTCTCCAGTATAGATAAAGAGATTTGATTTTAAACTGTAATAAACAGGGCATTATTCATTTTAGTTGAGTGATCTTTGGGATGATGGCTAAATCGGCCTGCTTGTCTGTCAGTGTCATGATATTGATTTCTATATACAGTGACAATTTGAGCAAGAAAGTGAAAATAGATTGGATTGATGTGTCTTAGTGCAGATATATTTTCAGTGGGGAGCAAACAAAACCTACTTTGTACACATCTTTCTTGGTTAAAGAAAATGGCATTATGGGCCTTTTTATGATCATTAAGTTTAAGTGTCAGAAACACAATGTACTGTGACATGAACTGAGCATTTTAGGAACTTCACAAGAGAAAACCTCCTTAAATCATCAAGTATTTAATGTTGGGTTGTTTTTGTTTTGACTTGATCAATGTTGCACACCTGAATAGGGCATGGCTCCTTCTTGGTTGGTTCTGAGATTTGTTGTCTGCAGATGGCTGTCAAAAAGCGTATTTGATAAACCCTTAACAGTGCTAATTGCGTTTCTGCACTAATTTGACAATGACTGTGATCGCCAGCAATGACAATGAGCTAGCAGCTCTCTTATACATGTTTGTTTATTTAGTAACCCTAAAATTTGTGATTGAGAATTTCTTGGGAGATGGGAGGAGAGGTTTGTGGCTCCTGTGATAGCCTATGGTGATGTAAATGGTAAAATCCACAAATTCTAGTGTTGCATCGTTGCGGTTTTAATTATTTGTATGAACAATATGAAAAATGGGAACTGGAAATAAAACTATGCATTGGCATACACTAATGGCTTAATCACTTTTGTGACTAGAGACTTAGGACTGTGATAAACAGAATTTGAAATGTGTTCTCACACTCAGATAGTAGGTGTATCTCAATTCCATTAGAGTTGAGCTAGATTGTGCATTACCCATGACTTCTCTCCTTCATTTGGCAGCAATGAGTGGATCTTTGTGGTTCCTGTATTATATCTCCTTAATGATCAATTACGGAAACACCCAAATCAAAATGATGGGTTTAAAATTCCGAATCATTACAATCCCCAAGCATCATATCTATTACAGCGCTACTGCCTCCGACAGAAAGACAAAAGTTCCTGCTTAGCAGATTCCATTGACTTTTGTGATATAAGCTCGCTCATTTGCTGAGAGTGTCAGCTGATTGCTCCCAGCCAATGATCTGTGCCCTGCAATGCCGGTTTAGCCCACACAGAGAGCGTCCAGCTATCAACTGAAAGTAGTGGGGTGGTGAGAAACAGTGCCTGGTAGACCCACTGTTTTGATGATTGTAGAGTTCCTTTAAATTTTCTGAATAAATTTGAACATATCTGTTACAAAGACACTTGTCATATTGTGTCATAGGTTTATGGTTTTCAGAAGTGCTCTCTACCCTGTGGTTATTCACCTAACCTAGATCTGAATGTTGTAGATGTACATACGAAACATTCTGTGGAATGTTATTCATATGGTTCCAAGCCTGAGCGAGAATGGCATGTAAACCCACCACGTGAGTTCAGGTCTACCCCAAATACATTAACACTCCTCTAAGAACCAGGTACCAGCTGTTCCCCTTAACAGACCTATTAAAAAGAGCCATGAATTTGAGTGTAGGTATGCAAGGGTCAATGTCCTAATTTGGTACCCTGCCTGTGGTCTTAATCCATAATGCAAATAAACTGATTGTGTATATCTCCTTAATCTTAAAAGCACTAATCTAATCTCTATTGGACAAACTTGAAAAGCAGTGTGAAAGATTTTACTGTAACAAAGGGGTTAAATGCCACAGCTGTCCTGAAATCTCGATCTGTGTAAGATGTGTAAAGAGTGACAGGCATCATCAAAAAGAGCATCATGTCACAGCTCAATAAAAGGCCTCTCTCAATTCTATTATCTCTATTGGGAAGCGTGAAAAACACCACAATGAGAGACTGGGCAGCAGTTGCATTTTCATCGCCTCTTTGCGTCTCGGCAATTTCCCCCAGAAGCCTAATATTAAAGCAGATGAATTATACTTGAAGGAGGACACATTGTTCAGGTTACATTGGATCATCTTTAATTTTGAAGACATGTTGCAGTCGTGAATGGACTTTCACACTTTTTCTCCCCTTGTGTCAAATCTCCCACTTCTGCTATGCTGCCCTAAGGTGCCATCTGCTGTTGTCTTATTAGCATATGCAAAGTTACTGTGACTCTTTCATTTAATGGATGACCAATTTAAACAAACCAAAAAAAAATTTGGATACATTTTACTTTTATTTTAACAGAGCTGGGTTGCAGCTGCTGATGGAACAACATATATTATTATATGTGTATAACTAACTTGCTCCTGAACAATGATGGGGCCTTTTGCACTATATATTAAAGCAGACTCCTCACCAGAAAATATATTTTCACAAATGGGGAGAGGTTTCTCCCCTCTTGGCCTAATAATGTGTATAAAAATGTTTAGATTAGCATTGCCCGAATAAACATGTTCATGATTGATGTCCATAAAAAATCTCCTTGTTAAAATACAGAGCTGAATAATAAAATTAATAGATATGCCTAGTTAAACTAGGGGCAGAGTTTCAGCTTATTTTCCCAACGAGACTCTTTGTAGAAGCTTGAAACATTTTACAAAGTTAAAAGCATATCTGGAAAATTATTGGTGGCTTCTCATGTTAAATACTACACTCTCACTGTCTTCACAGAAGAACATAGTGGTGTTATCTCTGGTGGTCAAAACTTGACGGTGGTGGCCAGGGGGGGAACAGCTGCAAAGAAGTTTCTCAAACCACAGTTTTCATGGGTTTATTTTTATTTTTGTATTTTTTTGCTATCCCATTAGGGCAATAGTGCTTCTTTCTGACAGTATTAATTTTGTACATAATCCATAGATGCTAATTTTATCACAGAAAACCTTTCACACAAACTATTATTCTCTATAGATTTTAATGTAACCATGTAAATATATTGGTTATAATTTAGCTTGACCATTTTCTTCATGGTATAAACCCTATTATAGATTTAAATACAATTTACTGAATGCAAAAACAAAATGAAAAATTGAAAGAAAAATTAATTTTACTCTTAAAAATATCGATTGGAATTTAAATTCATATATCATTGGGAAAATTTTTAAAATATATTTAACTCTTTTATAAAATAGCATTCTGAAAAAAACAAAACCATAAAGAAACCGTCCATCTGCAGGTCCATATTTTCTGCGCAGCTTATCGCAGTCTTGCTTGCCAAACGTGGTGTTGACATTGTATTATCTTTTTTGTAAGAATATTATTAAAAGAAAGTTGGTATTTCAAAAGTAGTCAACAGATTTATTTATTTTTTAAATAAAAATTAATCATTATTTTGAAATTAATCATGTGTTTCTTTTCTATATAAGTGTTTTTATTTAGATTGATTTTTTTTTTTATATATACTCCACTCAGTTTGCATATTAACTGCAAAAATTTGAGGAGCCCTAATTCAATCATTGCAAAGCTGCATTAAAGCTAGCACTACTGGCCAATAAATGGTCAATATAACTGGTTGTTTTTAAATTCATGTATTATCTTGGGTGTTAAAAGCTACAGGAGTTAATTGGACCACACACACAACTAAAACTACAGTCCAATGAACTAGAGAAGCACTAAGAAAAGTGACATACTGTAGAAAGTCTGCATTTGTGTTTTAAGGCTATTTTGCTATTGAGATTATAAAACATAATTAAAAATTACACATGAAAGGAGAGAGCGAGAGAGAAGCAGAAAAGGGATTGGAAGCGTGTTTGTGATAAAGGCTTGCGTTATCATCCAGAAGGGAGGGCGCCTCCGGCTGTTATCATTTAATTAAAACCTCTGACTATCCACGGCTTTCTCCACCTAATCAAAGGGGACACAAATATGGGTGGGGGGTTGGTGGAGGGAGAATATAGGGAAGGCTGGGGGGGAACAATTCTCTATTGGAGGGAATTAACAAGGAAAGGACAAAACAATTGAATGAAAAAGACAGAACATACAGATGTGTAAGGTGGAAAGGAGAGAGCTAATGAATGAAGTGATTACATAGAGAAAAAAAATCTACATTCTAAGGCAAGAGAAATGCGTTGGTTGAAAGGTTGGTGGAATAGGGATTAGAAAATAGGAATGTATTACAAAGGAAGAACTAAAGAACGCCAAGGCAAAAACGGTTAAGGAATCCATGCTATAGAAAGAAAAAAATAAAATACAGTGGCTGAACAAGTTATAATAGAGTAGCCGAAAATGGCAGGAAGACGCAGAGCAAGGTGGACATAGCTCCTAAAAGGATTAATCCTATACCACATCTAACAATTCATGCAGGGGCGGAAGCAGAGAGTCAGAAGATGGGAAGAGATGAAATCAAAAGCTTATTCTGGTACAAATGAAGGCATAGGAAAATAACAAGGTAAAGATTAAAAAGTCCAGAGGTTTCGGTTGATTTCTGTGCCAATTAGAGCGTCCGCAAGACAGGGAGGGGAGGGAGGGAGAAGCAGAGAAAGGGACACTGATGTTTATCCATTCATCTCTGTGCCAATTAGAGAGTGGGAGGAAAAGCATTGGGAAAAAAAGAAAATTGCAATATTCTACTACTGTCAAACGGGGGTGGAGGGGGGGGGGGTAACTTGGTAGGGAGAAGACCAATACAAGAACGGCAAGAAACCCAATATCACATTCTTGCCATAAGTGACCACAGTTACACACTTGGTACTTGGTAATGGATATGAGAAAAAAAGCTTTGCACATGCTCATCCTAAAATTACAGTCATGTAAGGTGTATGCATGAAACAGCTGTGAATTGACTTCTGGGGAAAAATGAGGATTAAATATGCTCACCAACATCGGTATGAATACAGGAAATGAGCAGACATGGTATAAAAAGAAGGATGTTAATATTAATCACTTAGCTGAACCCAGCTAGCACACATTCAGATTGTCAGGACAGTAATATATTGCTTATGTGAGCCTGCTCAAGAAATGTAAACACTGGTCCTAAATTGTGACTGCTCTAGCCAATTTTGGGACAATAGGCAAGTATGCGGTGTTGGATTTTTTTTTCGATTGCTCACTGGC
Source organism: Pelobates cultripes (assembly GCA_933207985.1). NCBI lineage: Eukaryota > Metazoa > Chordata > Amphibia > Anura > Pelobatidae > Pelobates > Pelobates cultripes. The sequence goes on from OW240914.1 coordinate 188,768,689, forward strand.
TTTTTACTGATTAACCCCTTTTGATATAAGTTTATCTATGTGTGTGTATATATATAATATATAAATAGACTCTATAACCCTTTCAGCACCTAACTCTGATCAATGTAAAGGTGTTACTTGTCTCCATACCATCTCTTGCAGTATTAAAGGGATCCTATAGTGCCAGGAAAACAAACCGGTTTTCCTGGCACTATAGGCTGTTGGAGTACCCCCCTCCCGCAGGACTAATGGGGTTAAAACCCCTTTAGCCACTTACTTAAATCCAGCACCAATTTTCCTCGGCGCTGGGTGAGGCACCTCCCCCACTGGGGGGGGAGGCCTAATGCGCATGCATGGCAATGGCTGCGCGCGCATTAGACCTCCTCATAGGAAAGCATTATTCATAGGAAAGCATTATTCAATGCTTTCCTATTGGGAAAATCTGACGCTGAAGGTCTGTGGAGGTCTGGAAGTGCAATGTTTTACATTGCAGCACTAAGTGCAAAAGGGTCCCAGCACCCAGACCACTTCAATTAACTGACGTGGTCTGGGTTCCTACAGTGTCCCTTTCATTTTCTTTTTCTTTTCACATTCATCTCCTACCTTTCAGCTGTCCCAGGTGTGGTGTGGCTATCTAAGTTCATAATTCTTTTTCTGGTTATATCTACCTTGTCTTGCTTCATCAAGATACAGGAGGAATTTACTAAAATGTGCTATTGCACCACACAACTTCTTGTGAGAACCTTGACCATATTTCCTACATTCTGAGCATAGGCGTGCGCAGCCGATTGCATAGGGTGTGCACCCTAAAGCACAAACGCACACGCCGCATACATATATATATATATATATATATATATATACACACACATATACATACACACACAGACAACTGTGTGTGTGGGCTCTGTGTGTGTGGGTGCAGTGTGTGTGTGTAGGCGCTGTGTGTGTGTGAAGGTGCTGTTTGTGTATGTAGGCACTGTGTGTGTGTAAGGGTGCTGCGTGTGTTTGTGAGGGTGGTGTGTGTGTGTGTAAGGGTGCTGTGTGTGTTTGTGAGGGTGGTGTGTGTGTGTGTAAGGGTGCTGTGTGTGTGAGGGCACTGCGTGTGTAAGGATGCTGTGTGTGAGGGTGCTGTTAGTGTGTGTGCTGCGTGTGTATGTGTGAGGGTGCGAGGGTGCTGTTAGTGTGTGTGTGCTGCGTGTGTATGTGTGAGGTTGCTGTTAGTGTGTGTGTGCATGTGTGAGGGTGCCTGTTAGTATGTGTGTGCTGTGTGTGTATGTGTGAGGGTGCTGTGTGTGAGGGTGCTGTTTGTATGGGGTGGAGGTGGGGGGGCTGTTTACTTAATATCCCCCTCCCTTCTTACCTTATGTAAGGAGGGGGGACCGTGCTACTGCCATCCATGGTGGTCCAGTGGAGAGTGAACTCTAGCCTGCACCCAGGCACACCCCGTGCGCACACCTATGATTCTGAGTGCTAGAGACATACACAAGGTTTACACAGGCAACACCAAAGCCAATTTTTGTATCATAAAGGAACAATAAAAAAACACAAAAAAAACCCACAAATGTAATAATCAAAAATGTATATAGTCAATGGATACTATTACTTATGGATACAATTTACTTATCTTTCCTGTTTTTTTTGTTTCGTTTTTTTTTTATCCGTGTGAATATTCCTTTAGGTAACAGAATTAAATGTTTGTTACACAGGCTGAATCTCATTTCTTGATTTTTTTCTTGAATTCTGTGGCCACATCACATTTGCCCTAAGGCAGTTTTATACATCATGTAACCTTTTTATTAAGAGGGCTATATTTAAGTCTGTGATTATTTAAATAACAACTTTTTCAAGTAATTAAAAATACCACATTGCGTAAAACAAAGCAGTTTTTGTGTATATTTCTATGCCATTTAGGACTTACATAACTTGTGTTTTTGTTTATGCAGCCCTGACCTCACCTACTCTGTTTGTGACTCACACAGTCAGCATGAAAATTTTAAAAAAGTTTCATTTTCAACCAGATGTTAACTTGCTTTTTAAGTTTTTTTTTTATTTCCTGCTCTGTAAATTGAACTTTAATAACACACACGTGAGAATTATTTTCCCGGTGCAAACTGTGCCTCCCCCTCCCCTGCCGGCTCTGCAGGACCGGAGGAGAGATAAGAGATCTCCCGCTCTGGCCGCTAGCACTTTGCTGGCAGCCAGCAGGGGAGGGAGGGAGAGAGGACCCGGGGGAGCTCTAACTTGCAGCTCCTCCGGGTTCTCCTCTCGCGAGCTCGGAGCGTTGCCGTGCTTACCATGGCAACGCTCCGAATCTCACGGGAATGAACTCTAGCAGCTCCTGAGGCTGCTAGAGTTCACTGTCACCATCAGGGCTTCCCCACCAGGACCACCAAGGATTGCAGGAAATGTCCCCCCTCCCAGGCAAAGGTAAGCAGGAAAAAATAAAGTATATATTTATAAATTTGCCCTCGTACCCCCACAGACCCCACACACAATAGCTCCCCCATACACAAACATTTCCCCTCCATACACACACACTGCCCCCCCATACACACACTACCCTCCATACACACACACTGCCCCTCCAATTCACACACACTGCACCCCCCCCACACACACAAACTACATCCTCCACAAACACAATGCACCCCCGTACACACACTGCATCCCTCACACACACACACTGCACCCCTGTACATGCACGCACACTGCACCTCTGTACACACACGCACACTGCACCCCTGTACACACACACACTGCACGCTCACACACACATATTGCACCCCATACACACACACTACAGCCCCTATCCCGGCAGACCCCAGGTAAGTTGTCAAACTGTTCTTTAAACAGTTTGACTACTTACCCTGGGAGGGCACTACTGGCACCATAACCACTACAATATAATGTAGTAGTTATTGTGCCTGGATTGTTTCTTTAAATAATCTACCAGTGCTACTCCCAAGATTAGGGGTCCCGTATATGCCGCAGCACTGTACATATATACAACCTAGAAAATTGTTTTGACTTTGGATGCCTTGAAAAAATATTGAAATATTAAGGGCACCTTGAACCTAAAAAGTTTGGGAACCACTGATCTGTACACCAAAACAGCTTAATTAAAGGCACTATCGCTTCCCCTTCTGTCAAGGCCCCCTCCCACGGCACTGAAGAAGTTAATAACCCCTTCAGTCACTTACCTGGCTCCATCGACGATGTCCCTCAGCACTGGCTCACCTCCGCCCACGCTCCTCCCCCGCCGCTGGCGTCTAAGACCTAATGCGCATGCGTGGCAATAGAGGTTGAGTTAGCCCTGTAATCAAAACACTGCGGTTTTAACTAACAGGGCTAAGGGCAGAGGGGCAAGGCACCCAGACCACTCCAATGGGCAGAAGTAGTCTGGGTGCCTACAGTGTCCCTTTAAGCCAACATTGTTTTGGTGCCTATAGTGTCCCTTTAAGTAAAACATCTAACAATGTTTTATACATTAATTGGGAATTTATGTGTTCTTATGCAATGTAAATATGGGTATTTACATAATGAATACCTCTTACGTATTTCAAGCCCTCAGAGCATAGACATACAAAATTTGCTTTGCTAGTAGTTAAAGGTCTAAGCAGAACTGTGATTTGTTTTTCTTTTTCTAAATATGTATAGAATCTTACATCTGTCACTAAAATAAAGAGAAATAATGAAACCTGATGTCTTCTAAATACAATTTTCTGATAGACATGTGACTGTGTGGCATTGATCTGTAAATGATCTGTTATACATCCAGATATGCCATATGTATTACAATAGTGTTTGACAGTAATTGTCTTGCAGTTTCTGTGAAATACGTTATGAGTTTGTCTGAAGTTCCCTGCTAACCTGTTGTAGATCTGACACTGACCGATCAAGTACAGCAAAGACAGTGGATTTGTGAGTGGCCAACTGGTGCCCAATACCGCTGGGATGTGACTAATCCCCTAATCCTCATCTGCTCAGAATGACTTGATCCTCTTCTGAACTTGCTGCACTGATCTTCATTCCATCTTAAGGCCTCCACTCTTTCCCGTGCCCCTCCTGCTGCAGTCACCAAATCTTGAGAGACTGACTAATCTACCAATTCACTTCTGCAAGGGCTTTAAATCCCATGGTACTAATTCTATGAAAACAAGACTCTAATTCTACAAAAACAAAACACATACTGCATTAAAATGAGATGCATAGCATAAAGAAATTGCAAAACAAACAAAAAAAAACTCATAGAGTGAGAGAGTGAGAGGAAAAAAAACTTGTCATGTTCTTATGTAAACTAGGGAGTGTAGTTATTCTAAAGATTACTCTCTTAAAGGACCACTATAGGCACCTAGACCACTTCAGCTCAATGAAGTGGTCTGGGTGCGAGGTCCATCTAGGATTAACCCTTTCTGCTGTAAACATAGCAGTTTCACCTACCTACGGGTTAATCCAGCCTCTAGTGGCTGTCTCATTGATTTCCACAGTGAGAAGACGCCAGCGTCCATAGGAAAGCATTGAGAATGCTTTCCTATGAGACTGGCTTGCCGCGCATGCGCATTCAGCCGATGACGGGGAAAGGAGGCGGAGAGTCCCCACTGCCAAGGGAGCCTGGCTGTGGAGAAAAGGTATGTGTTTAACCCCTTCCTCACCCTAGAGCCCGGCAGGAGGGGGACCCTAAGTGTTGGGGGGACCTAGAGACCCTATAGTGCCCGGAAAACGAGTATATTTTCCTGGCACTATAGTGGTCCTTTAACAATTCCAGTGCTGGAAACTATTTTTAAAGGAACACTTTAGCCCTGAAGTGGCTGTTTAAGTAACCGTTCTCCCTCGGATTGCAGTATAAAGGTGATTCTACTCACCTTTTCTCCCATGCATCGACTGGCTCCGTCTCCACAGCTGTGATCATCAGTCTTAATGATCTCATCCAATCCAATGCTTTCATATAGAAACACATTGGGAGGCTATTGTGCATGTGAAGCAAAATGCAGTGCTGAGCCAATCGGTATCTCCTCATAGAGATACATGGAATCAATGCACCTCTATGGGTAATGTTCAGGAGATGCTGAACATTAGTGCTGCAGTGAGAGAGAGAGAGTGTATGTATAATATAAATATATATATATATTATCCGCAAAATGGGAAACACCGACATCTATTTAATGAATTGGCACTGATGTATATACATCTTGCATGAAGTTAATGCTAAAGCTGTAGAAAAACTTAAGATGAGGAGAGGCATGAACTTGAGAGCAAACCTGGCTCACAGCCCTCAAGTGAATAATTTACATTCAGAATAAAGGGGAAAAAAAGTTGACCGGGATGGGCATAGGCCCAAATCAATGAGGAAGCTCCTGCAAACAAAGCAGCACGAGTGTCGGTATTTCCTGAAGACTGCAGAGCCTAGACTAAACACCTCTAAGATGGTGGGTATATACACAGCTCTTTGGCCCAGTGCTGAGCAAATGGATCCTGTATGTGTCAAAGCCTCTAGTTTTTTCGGATCTTTCTGTGACCCCTTATTCTCAGCCACTGAGGCAGATTTGCACACCAATTATTATTTTAAACACTGTAGTGGTTATGATAATAGGGGCACCTGTCTCTGTTCCCCAGTAATGGGGCAAACCCCCATTACAGACTCCAGTGATGGTGCTTGGAGTAAACCTTTATGGATAATAAAAATGTGTAACATAAAAGGATATGGAGTTAAGCAACTGTTCATAGTGTTTTATTTTCTATTCTTCTTTTTGGTTGCTATTGATATGAGATTTTGTCACCTAGCAAGCAAAAGTCAGAAATGAAATTGTCCAGTGCAGGCTGTCATAGTTACAGGATACATATTCATATCTGAATGTTTAAGCTGGTTTTATGTTTCCTGTTAAATAAATAAAATTTTCTCAATTGAGACTAAATAAAGGGGAACGTCTCTGGAATATTTGAGTAAACCCTTAAAATCATAGAAGTTCTGTTAACCTTTTTTTTTTTCATGGGATGTTCTGGTTTTCATTTACATTTATTAGATTTAGCAAATTAAATCACAATTCGGTTCATGCAAGGCAAAGTCAGAGCAAACAAGGAGGACTTTCGGTGTACTGCCAGTAGTACAGAATCGAACTTATGATAATGATTGTCATGGATCTAAGCCGGAGGCATCCAGATGCAGGATGATTGTTGATTTCTAATTTTATTTTTTGAATTTCATTTTTTTTACTCCTTTTGCCTTTACTAATAATTAAACCGGATACTTTGATCATATCCATTTATAACCCAGGCTCCACATAAAACTTTCATGTACAATAGTGACTTGAGTAACAAGTTTCACATACAAATTGCTCTTTGTAAAGGGGGCAAATAAGGCTCAAATATTAATACACACCTACCACAAATGTTTATCACTTAAGAGGTCTCATTTTTGTTGTTGTTGAAAACTCTACTCTTCTGTTCTTAAAACAAGAAGACTTTTTTTTCTTTTGAAGCCCTGGCACATATTTTTTTTTTTCCTCTCGCCCACACTTGCGCTCTCTCTGGACAGAGATTAAATCCTTCTCTAATTGGTTTGATGTTCTGGCTAACGAGCTTGCTATGTACAGCCAGGAACAGATGGATTAGTGAGTGACAAGTCGGAAGAGGAGGTGGGTAGGGGGGTGGGATGTGTGTAAAGAGGTGATGTTAAGGTGTTAACCAGCTTTGAGCTGATTCTGTGCCAGAGTTAAGCCTGGTGATCTCTCGCAGTCTGCCAGTTTCACGCCCAATTATGTAATGCTCTTCTCCAGCCACGAACATGAAGGGTTCATTGCGTATTGGATTAATACAGGATATTGTGTTGGTGTTAATATATTGAGAAGCTAGTTTAATGAAAGGAGAAGCAGAACTTTGCAAGCCTCTCAGTTCCACTCAGCCACTTATAAGCACTGTACATCTTTACGTAAGTGAATAAAGGAAAGGAAAACACAAGGGGGAAGATTTCTGTTAATACCGGTGTGATTCAATTAGCAACATTTAACGGGAAATGATTAGATGGAATGGCAGCGTAATGCATTTACAGCCAGGGAGGGTGTGCGCGTTGGGGGACTAACAAGGGATAACCTCACATATTGGAGCTCGAGCAGCCGAAAATGGAATTATACCCCCAAGGGCTAGAAGCTTCTAATTGAATAAACTCACAGCAGATAGATACAGCGGCCCAGATACATCCGGACAGGGAATGAGGATATTGAGGACAAGGGCTGGCGATACAGGGAGTGGAGATTCTCTGGTCAGGCAGATCAAAATATCAATATCCATATATTTTTTTTTTTTTTTTACATGAACTCCTGCTGTACCGACACACAACTTACATTTATTGCAAATTGTGCATATACATATATAACGGTATTTATGATGATGTTAAATATGTTTAGCAAACCTGTAGTATGAAAAAGCAGTTGTCAGATCAGTGGCAGAATACTGACAGCAGAATTGAAATATAGTCAGTATGACTATAAACACTGGTGAAATTATAAGGGGCAAGAGGAGTACAGCTGTGGATTGTCTCCTTTGGAGCAGCAATTCATGAGAGGTAGCAAGCAAAATAGTTCTTTCTTTTCAAATTTTTTTTTATTTAAAGTTTAACAATTTTAAATAATACATACATAACACGTTTAAGAACATGTATAATAAATAATTAAGGGTAAAATAAAACCACGGGAGGGAAAGGGTAAAAAGGTACAACTGAAGGGAAATAATACAAACTGAAATAGTGTACAATTAGGTATGGCCTAGCTGAGCGTATATGGGAGAGGTTTCTCTACTCTAAAAGATAGTTTATATTTTTTGTTGTCTAATATAGCTATAATCTCTTTCATAGGTGGAATGTTATCTGCGTTACAATATCTTGGCAATACAGATATAGCAGCTATCAAATTGTGGGCAATACTTTTTTTTTCAGGTTTATTTAGACCTCTTGGAGTAATATTAAAAAAAAACTACTCTATACTAGACCTCCAGGTAACAGTGGAGGGAAGTGGATTGGTCAGGGAAGAGCATCCCAGTATTAATGAACTACTACAGTTAAAACATTATGTTGTAGACCGCAGCAGGGCCTTCATTCTGGATTACAGTGCGTGTCACTTGGCACCATTATTGCTACCATTTAGCTGGGATACCATAGTAATTTACATTTTAATCTCCCACAATATTTTTAACAGGACCATAGAGGGAAAATACTAAGTGTGCATGACAGGTATTAGATTGCACAGAGGGCTCTAATAACAGCACCTTATATATGTCCTGTAAAACCTGTCTGTGTCAGGTAAATTATATTTTTGTTCCCATTATAATAAGTGATTATTAAAATGTAATTTGCATTCTCAAATTAACAAGGTATAAACAACTTGTTTGTGAATTTTACAACACCCGTTTTGTGTGCATTAAACCTGTCAATTACGTTAATTCACATACTTATGACCACTTCCCCACTAAACATTTTAAACCTGATTTGTAGCTTAATATGTCTCTCTCCAGTGCTAAGCTGAGTCATAGTACATAACTACCCCTTCTCCCTTTTCAAATGTATTTAACCCATTGTTTACTGCTAAACATTTTCTGACCTATGCTCCTAGCCACGCCTGGAGGGTAAATGGTACACTCAGTATGAGTAGATTTGTATTCACTAGGGTGGGGCTCACTGGTGGACATTAGGCATTTTGAGCCCTGATTTAATGTTCTGGTTCTCTAACAGGGTTTTTCACTAACGAGTGAATTGCACATTTTTGGCCAAAATCATTACACTGTAAACACAACTGGCTTGAATAATGCTTTCAGTTTCACTATTTTGACCTAAAATGTGAAAATTTATTTGAATTCATGGAATTTTACACTGTAGCGAGTTAGCCTGAAAGTCTCATTGCTGTTGTGTGAGACACACAGTCTTTGAGGTAACTTTTACACCATTCGCCAGTGCTCTCAATAACATTGTAGATCAACAATTCATTCACTCTGAGATAATGCAGTTATATTGCAGTATCACACTATGCTGTGCAGGCTAGGGAATATATATAATTTATATACATATAGTTATTATATATGTATTCTAGTAGTCTAATAAGTAGGCTAATGGAGTCTCTGTTATAAACATTTCCGGGGCATGTGGTTTGCATTAATAATCATTCACACTCTGGTACAACATCTTCATTTTTAAGATGTACATTCCATGTGTAATATAGTCTTTAAGTTGTAAAGTTCAACCCCAATTAGCAGCATATTGAATAGGAATGGAGGCATTCAGCCATCTAATGCTGCTAATACATAACCTAAGAGGCATTTAATAGCATCTCACATTTAGGTTTGAGCAATATAATGAAAAATCCCATGTAATATATCCTGTCTTAGTTAGTACTTTACACCTGCAACCATGTTGGAGGAAAGACAAGTTTATTTTAGCAACACCAACATAATAAACTGGTGTCTTTAACCCTTCCTGTTCTTTAGGGGTTTGATGTCTTGCTGAATCTTTTAACTTTAAACCAGCATTGTCACCTTCTGCAGTCTCTGCATATTTTATTTCTCCAAGCAGGGCATCTTTCTCCATGACGCCGACACGCTGGCTTTTTTGCCAGCATGGTGCCGTCTGAACTCTGTTCCTATACTACCTAGCCAGCACAAGCTGTGTTGGCTAGGATGTTACCATAGCAACCTCAAGCACATGCGCTGTGGTTGCTGTGGGTGGGAGAGCATGTGGAAAGTCTCTTATGCTCTCCCGGTCAATTAATTCTTTGACATAGTCAAATAACTGATTGACAGGTTGGAGAAAACCTTTTTTAAATATGATTTTCTCATAATCTGTACATTTGCTAGCAAAGCTGCTAGAACAATATATATGTGAAATTACCTTCTCTTTCCAAATGGCATGAGTGGCTTGGTCTCCTTTAAGTAAAATGTGGATCCATCGTTGCAGCATTCACGCTGTTGACATGTGGCTGTATAAACTACGTTTGCCACTAAACTCTTGCCAGGGGCAGATCCAGAGCTCAGTCTCAGGAAGAGCACCGCTAGATTATTTTATGGGAGAAAAATAAATGTTAAACCCATACAATTTATTGCTGAGTTTGAAAACACTCCAACACATTGCAGACCTCTCTAATACACTCTAATGTACTGCACATTACTATGGAGCTCAATGTTCTACTTATATACTCTGCATATTACACAACTCTAACATACCCAAATGAATTATCTCCTTTGTCATCATCTTCAGTTATACCCCTATATCCCATTTGATTTAAAGGGACACTATAGTCACTAGAACAACTACAGCTTATTGAATTTGTTCTGGTGAGTAGAATCATTGCCTTCAGGCCTTTTGCTGTAAACACTGTCTTTTAAGAGAAAATGCAGTGATTACATTACAGCCTAGTGATAACTTCACTGACCACTCCTCAGATGGCTATTAGAGGTCCTTCCTGGGTCATGGCTCCCTAAAATGCATCCAAACATTCAGTATCTCCTCCCTCTGCATGCAGACACTGAACTTTCCTCATAGAGATTCATTGATTCAATTCATCTCTATGAGGAGATGCTGATTGGCCAGGGCTGTGTTTGAATCATGCTGGCTCTGCCCCTGATCTGCCTCTTTGTCAGTCTCAGCCAATCCTATCGGGAAGCATTGTGATTGGATCCGGCTACCACTTCTGATGATGTCAGCAGACTGCTTGTTTTTTTTTTTTTAGGCAAACAGCATGCAGATCTACAGCTTCTGGCTTGAAAACAGTAAGATTTGGCTATATTTATGGAGGCATGAGGTGCCTGACCCTATAGCGATCCTTTAAATTCTCTCATTCTTGTGTGGAATATACCCTTTTCCCCTACATTTATATCCCAATATTAATATGTCCATTACCCTTCCTTCTCCATTTTTCATCCCCACAGAACCTCCTTCCCAATAACAGTCCCCCTACCAATTAAACCCTTTCTCAAAGCAGATTTTCACATTGCCCTGCAATTAACCTCTTTCCACACTGGACATACATATTGCCCTGCAATTAACCCCTTGCTTTCTTACACCAGATATATACATTATATTGCTATTAACCCCTTTTTTTCTTACCCCAGAAATCTATATGACATTGCTATTAACTCCTTACGTTCTTATACTAGATATCCATATTGCCCTGATGCTTACCATCTCATTGCTTACTCATAACCCCTTAGTGCCCTGCCATAATCACCTTCCTTTGAATCTTTCCCAAATTAGAACTCTACAAAACCATAATTTACATGCCTGTAAATATTTTCCTACACACACACACACACACTCTCATACAGATCTATTCACAGATCTATCATTACAGTCACACATACAGTCATACTGACATGCACCCATCTCAGTAGAAATCTGCCTGCTGCTGTAGTTTCTGTAAACAGAAACAAGGGGGTCGTGGTCGCGTCACACACACAAAAAAAAAATGTGTGTAGTAATTAAAGGACAGTACTTTCTGATCTGCCACCTTTGTAATTTCCAATGACCATCATATCTAGTTTAGTTGCATATATATATATATATATATATATATATATATATATATATATATTTATTTTTTCATATACATAAATTATTATTTTGAGCTCACATTTTAGTTTTACTTTAGTGTTTATCTTTTCCTACTTTAGTGTTTATCTTTTCCCTACAAATTAAAAAAAAATCTTTACGCATTAGAAAGGAGTCTTCATTGGACTTTCTGTCTTGCCTGTAATTGCTTTGAGCTTCTAGGGATCCCTTCAGTGTTGGGCATCTCACGGCTGGAGCTGTTTGGTGGATGGGTTAATGATGGTGAATTTCCCAGGCCACTGTGCTAACAGCACGCATATGCTCTGCATCTCATCTTATTGAGGCCTAGTAATTACACATTCAGAGCTTCCTTCAATCTCTCCACAAAGTCTCCATAGTACTGAAAGCTTTTTTTCCTTTTTTTTTTTTTACTTCTTATTCTCTGCGTCCGTTTCTCTGTAAGCTGTACTGTTCTCCAGCTTCGTCTTGTATCATAATTACATTTTTAATATTCTTCCCATTGCTGGTTTTATGTTTTTTTTCTTTCATCCTGTTTATGCCAGTCTCGATGAAAGACATGTTGACACTACATCAAAGACCTATCTAATCCATCTTTTTAGTTTTTTTTTTTTATACCTCCCGTTCAGTTTAACAATAACTTTGTTCTTTCTTTTTTTTCTTTAATTTTCTCCTGAAAGTCTTTATTTTTTATTTTTTATTTCTTTACTTTTCTTGTATGAAATTGTTGTATTTGGTCTCTTCTGCTCCATTGTTATTAAAGTCGAATCAGTCTCATACAGATGACATCCTACAAATGAAAGAATACATTTTAAACTCTTTTCTCTCTCTCTCTGCAAACACAACTCAAAAAGTTCTAATACTCTTTGCATTTCCAAACACTCCCAAAAACAGATACCCTGCATATTTGAAAATGCAAAAATATTACATGTTGTTAAAGAGCGTATGAAGTGCTTTCATATTATCCTATGATATGGGATCATAAAACATGGTTTTGGACCCAAAATTCCAAAGGAACCTTTTCTTCATTAAATGAGCAAGACTTGGTAGGTTTATTTGGCAGCTACGTGTATTAAAACACAAATAAGTAATATATATGGAAGAAACATAAGTATATAACTAAAAGCGAAAATAATAAAAATAATAATAAAAAAGACGTTATTGAGGGCTCATTATAACCATAAACAATTAACCTTTTCTTTCAACTGGCTTTTATGTTAGTGAAGGATTTGTGATTCTTTCTTTTTTTTTTTTGTTTTTTTTTTTAGTTTCCTCTGTTTTCCTCTTTTTCTCGATTATTTGTTACTTGGTCAGTCTGTTTTATTGCCTTCCTCTGTGCCTCCATTTTTCAGTACAGTGGAAGTAAAGGGTCTGAGTGTTGGATTTTCTCCAGTATGTGAGTCAGCGCTCCCCAGTATCTGGCTCAGGAACAAGCTGATTGGCTTGTTCTGAGAGCTTCGCTAGAATAGATGCTTAGCCTTTAGATTAATGACAAGAAAATCGATAGCTTCTCCTGGCAGCCAGGTTGACGGCTGTTATGGCAGATTCTGATGGCCTTGTAAGTTACCCCATGCTCAGGAACTGTTAATGTGCATTGATAGCAAGCGGCCCAGCAGCTGAACTCTGCCAATAACTTGCTCTCCATTTTTTGATGCCAGGGCACCGTAGCTGCCAGAGAAACATGTGAACCCTACAGGCCTGTCTGCTATCTAATACCCCCCAGAGAGTGGCATCTGATGATGTTTACAGCACTGCCTCATGGAAATACTAATGCTTCTAATATAACATGTTTTTGTGTTTTGTGGGATAGTACATTTAACGATAATAAAATAATAAATGTATAAATACACACTATATAGTGTATGTGTGTCATCATTGTAAGTATAATATAACATGGAATCCGTACATAACGGAAATGAATGTATGTGTCTATATATACACATTGTGTGTGTGTATAAATCCGCAATTTATTACTGTATACTTTGTCAGCAGAGCTAGTGTGGAGCTTGTTTTCTTTAAATCTTAAGAAGCTTGTTTTGTTCGATAATACAATTCATGGATCGTGCCGCAGTGTAACGTTAGCTATCTCTCCCATGTCTCAATGTTCCTGTCCCTTTTATCATTTTGCCCTCCAGTCTCAATAAGCTTTCTCCTCAACCTGTGTTGCCTTCATTTGTAATACAGAAGATAGCAATCTCTTTGACACTCCTGTTACATGTATAACTCTGTAGAGGTCCAATCTGTTATACCTCTCTTGGCTGTTTATGAACACAAATGGCCACTTCATTGTTAAATTGACAGCTGGGATAGCTACAGTGGACAATATGTATGCCAAAGCTTTTTATTTTAAAATCTTCCCCAATCTGCAGAATTCCAAATCACTATGCTACCTGGCAAAACTTGAGTTTAGAAGGTTACATTGTAATGTTTGTGAACCTGTTTTTGTTGTTTTGACAATGAACTTGTGTAAATAAGAGCTACTAATATAGAATGCCACATTTGAAACCATTTTCGTATACAGCATATTGAGATACTGTATAAGTAAGTGAATCAAGAATACAGCGCTCCATAAAAGACACAAGGATTAATTAGCAAAACCTGGAATTCGACAAATTGCCATTAAAAACAAACAAACAAACAACAAACTGATTTGGAGATTTATTTCTGATCTGCATATCTTGACCTAACATTTGCAGTTCCCCTATTAGTTCTTCACAATTTGCACACCTGCCAACATTTGCAAGCCTGACAGTTGGAGGTGTTCAGAGTGACCAGCACGTGGGTGCGTCTGTAATGCAATTTGATTCACAGATTAAGTGCATTCTTGTAAAAGGGGCATGTCATCCATTGTGACACGCTGCCCAAATTATGCACAGTAGGAAGGCACTCTGTCACAGAACTCCAGAGGCAACTCTGCTCAGGTGGTACACAGATTGCTTGAATATAATCTAAAATGTTAACGTTTCAGTTCCTCATAGGAACTTTCTTCAGGGCAAAATATATATAGATAATAAAAAAAAATTCTGACTCAACCAGGATAAATATACCTAACTTAAATAACAGAATGTACTTGCCTATGTATAGCCCCAGCTGAAAGAGTGGAGAATTGATTTAACCCTGCTCACACCAGAACTGCAGGTACGGTTGCCACCTTTATTGGAAAAAAAAATACCGGACATTCTAATTTGCATAATTATATATGCGTGACATCATAGAGCACGACATAGATAAAAGATCGAGAACATTTGGAAGTAGAAAATTCCTAAATTTACTAATAAACTACTTACAATGTTTGTACTTTGTCTGACTGTGTGTATAGCATTGTGAATGTGAGGCAGTATGTGTATGTACTGTCTATATGAGTGTGTGTGTCGTTGTCTAAATGTGTATAACACTGTGATCATACTGTTGCCTGAGCGTGTGTCATTGTCTGGATACTTTGAATGTGTGTCTACAATGTCTGTGTATGTTATTGTGTGTGTATATAGCAATGTGTGTACATACCATTTATAACAGAGATGGATGTTCTACAGAGACTGCTATATACATACATGCTTCTGAAAATACATAAATACACACACAGACTGCTGAGTACACATACACAGAGACTGCTACACACACACAGAGACTGCTACATACACACAGAGACTGCTGTGTGCACCCACACAGAATGCTGAATACATACACACACACACACACACACAGAGACTGGTGAATACATACACACACATAGACTGCCAAATACATGCACAAAGACTACTTAGTACACACAGACTGCTGAACACACACACACACAGACTGCTGCATACACATACAGACTGCTGAACACACACATTGCTGCAACACACACACAGACTGCTGAACACACACACACACACACACATACAGACTGTTGCAACACACACACACACAGACTGTTGCAACACACACACACACATACAGACTACTGAACACACACACACCACTGCAACACACACATACACAGACAGACTGCTATACACACACACTGCCGAGCACACACAGATTGCTGAGTACACACACACAAGTAACTGCTCTGAAGACACAGCTCCTGCTGCAATGCTTCCATCTCCTTGACCTGCAGCTCCTGCTCCTCCCATGCGGACTCAGTGGAGAGTGCACGGACAAGCTGCAACATCCCGATCTCAGCCCTCTCCACACAGCCAAGCACCAATGAGTTTTCCTAGCAAGGCCTGAGAGCACTGCATACCCTGGTGGCCGGTACCGATATTGCAGCACATTCTCTTGAAAGAAAAATACCGGCAATTTTTGCAATACCGGCACCGGCCACAGTGTATCAAATACCGGCCAGGTGGCAACCTTAAGTCTTCAGTGCATTCCATGCCGCCCTAACACTATTAAAGCCTAATATTTTTAGGAAGGCATGGAACATCCTAACATGATTAAGAGATTCATTTTTTTTAATCTTTTTTGATTGTTTAGTTACTCTCTGTTTTCTAAGCAGCAACTTCCACAGTGGCTTGTGATTTCCTGTGCAATGCTTTCCACCATGCAGCTAATCACAGACCACTGGAGAGGTGCTGCTGCAAAGCTCCAGGCTTTAAGGAGAACAAGCACAAGCAGTTTCCCCCCCCCCCCCAGCTGTTTAAAGGGTTACTTGAATTAGTCTAATATGTTTGCACTTTTGTGCCAAAGGTTAGTTAAACCCCCAGTACGCATAAGCTAGACAGCCCCGAACTCTGCCCAAAGCTGCTTAATGTTAGTTCTGTGCAAACATTACGTCTGTCGTCAGACTTAATGAGATTATTCTTTTACAGGGTTATGCAATTTGGCTTACTGAGCACATTTTATAGTCTAGCTAGATTTGCTTTCAAGATTATTGCTTGGATATAGGTATCAAAGTCTTTATTTTTATAAACCTGTGACGAGGTGCTGTAGTGACCATGTTTGAAGAATGGATTCTAGTTTTTCTCACTCATTAGTTCACAGTAAAGAAAAACAAACTACTGCACAACAAACCAGCTCAGGTTTGTTGTGTGTTTTTTTCTTTTCTTTTAATAAATCATAATAAATAAGTATAATAGTGGTAGTTTATTTCAAAATGCTAAATATATATATCTATCTCTATCTATCTATCTATCTATCTATATCTCACAGTGTATCAATAAAAATATTATTTGGAGAGCCCAATAATCCCAAGAATAAAGAGACACTTACTATATATATTTATATATATATATATAGACTGTAGAACATAGAATGACATCATTCATATGATGAAATGGCTCTTGTTAATTAATAAAAAAAAAAATGCTATTGTGCGTTCCATCCAAAATATATTGGTCAGCCACAGTTGCCTTACTTTTTAAGAGAGTGCATTGATGTGGACCTGCAGCTCATCACACTGCTCTCCAAATGCCTCTAAAGCTGAACACTTGAATCTTCTGCACCAGCTCCCCAGTGACTATGCAATGCACGTGCAACTTCATGGAAAATATAATGCCTGTTACTTTTTCCTCTGCAACCCTGTTATTTCAGCCAGTATAATTGTGTGGGGTCTCCGAAATCCCTGTGCTGGAATCAGTAAGCATATAATTATACTGAAGCAGGAAGCCGTTGGGAATGAATTGTGATCTTTCTTTCAGAAGGTACCTCATCCATTCCCCAAACCTGAGAAATTTGAAATATTATTTATATATGCATGTATATGTGTAGTATGCATATAGCATGCATGATTCCATCCATGTTACCTTAATTAGAATATAGTAACTGCATTTTTACAGTGCACAAAAAAGCATCTTTAATCATTATTTAAGTGCTTTGAATAGTTACAAATAAATTATTTCATACATGCACTCATATGAGGAATGATCATATTGCTGAGACTGATTTCAATTCATTTCACTTACAAAGATGTCATTTTATTTATTTGTTTTTCTGACAACCGTCCCTTCCATTCTTTTCAAAGAAATCTTCAATTATATTGAAAAATTAGGGTGAGGGAGGGGCACTTGCTTGCACATACATCTTTTATAAAGGTAGCCTGGAGATTTAAATGAACACTATTGAATCAATGCATCTCTATGTGGAAAGTTCAGTGTCTCCATGCAGAGGGTGGAGACACTGAATGTCTGCCACAGGGAGCACCTCTAGCAGCCATATAAGGAGTGTCCATGGAGGTGTCCCTAGGCTGTAATGTAAACGCTACCTTTTCTCAGAAAAGACAGTGTTTACTGTAAAAAGCCTGCAGGGACTGACTATACTCACCTTAACAACTACAATAAGCTGTAGTTGTTCTGCTGATTATAGTGTCCCTTTAAAATACACCTGGTCTTCCTAGTGGATTTCCACATGCTTTGGGGAAGCCAAGAACATATTGCAAAGACTTTAGTGCTGAAAACCGTGGCAAAATTGTTGTGCAAAAAATGTGTTAAATATAATTTGTTTTAATGGTGCATAACTTTCCATCTTCGTAAAATAGTTAAAGGGACACTATAATAACTGCAGCTTAATGTAGTTGTTCGTGTGAGTATGGTCAGCCCCTGCAGGCTTTGCAATGTAAACACTGCCTTTTTAGAGAAAAGACAGTGTTTACATTACATTACACTCCAGTGATCACTCCTCAGATGGTTACTAGAGGTGCTTCCTGGGTCAATACTGCACTCTGTGCAGCGCTGACATTCAGTGTCTTTACCCTCTGCATGGATGGAGGCGCTGAACTTTCCCCATAGAGATGCATTGGTTCAATGCATCTCTATGAGAAGATGCTGATTGGCCAGGGTGGCATTTGGCTCTGCCCCGTCCCATCTTCTTGGCTGGGATTATCAGAGTTGACCATTTTCTATGGGAAAGCATTGTGATTGGCTATTTCTGATGATGGCAGACAAGTAAGCCAGAACCAGCAGACTGGAATAAAGGTAATATTTTACTATATTTAGGGAGGCAAGAGGAGGCTGGGGGTTGGGCGGGGGGCTAAATGGTGGGTTTAACACTATAGGCTCAGGAATACATGTTTGTGTTCCTGACCCTATGGTCTTCCGTTAATGATTATATTTTATGAGCCTGGATCCATCTGGGAAAGTCAATAATTTGTAGTCTAGGACAGTTTTGCCATTACAAGAATTGGGATACATCAATAACATCTGTTCATCCAACCAGATACTTTCTTGTAAAGTCGTAGTGATTCATATTGGCATTGTGATCAATCTGCTAAATGTGTAAACATACCAACCTGTACTTTCCAGTATATAGTTAATATATGGTGTTACAAATCTAGTTTTCCCTCAATACCTTCCATGCCACTGAGCTCAGGCATTATGGGATATCTAATTCAGCATTCTGATAGTGCAACCTTAAAGCAAATGTTAATCTGTAGAACTGCTGGTGATTTTACAAACACAATATGGTCTACTTATAATTTCCAAGGTAGTGTTGTGACAGTGTGGCCTAAGTATTGGTTAAGTCTTGCGCACATTTATAGGCAGCTTTGATTAGAATGGTAGTATGGCAACACTAACAGGGTTATTCACAAAAGTGAGAATTCAAATTGAATTTCACATTAAAGGTCAAGTTAGTTGAACTTGAAAAAGTCTATAAATCAGCTATGCCTTTTTTTCATCTACTCTGGCCTTAAACTTAAAATTCACTCTGAATTCATCTTAAATTCTCACATTAATGAATGGCTCTGTATGAGATCTATTTTCATGCTAAATCTAGTATGTCTGGACCTATGCCATGAGAATCTATGGAAACTGGATCTTAGAATATCTTGCCTTTTGTTCCAAAATAAACCACTCATTTTACAAAAACATGGTTGCTTAGCATGTCTTCATTCTTACGTAAAATGTTTGTAATATTTCAATACGTTCATATTTGGTCTTCATGGAAGAGATTATGTGTGTAATATGCCTTGACCTTACATTAACTCGTTCATGACAATTATGACATGAGCAAATGTGCCTGCAAACTATGATTTAAATGTAACATTTTATAAAACCTTTAATTCCTTAAAATTATAATTATATCTTCAGTACCTATGAATTTTACAAACTACCACCTTTATCTTTCATAAAGATATAAATAATTCACTGATCAATAATATGGAAATCACAATAAATATTGTAGTGCATATTTTACTATGCAGATAGGATCAAAGGGAACTAATGGCCTTGATAAAAGAGAGGTTCAGGTTATTATACTGAACAAATAAAAAAATTTTTGGGGTGAGGGGAAACTTAAATATTAAACCTAAAATTTTTTTAAAATATTTTCAGATTTAACATGATTTATTTAAAAATTAGTTTTTTTAAAATAACGATCTGAATTTTGAATACAGCAATATTTGTTGACTTTGTTATGTTTCAAATTTATATATATATATTACTTTTTCTCTGGTAAGTATTTTGTTATAGAAATATACAATTATGGCTTTCAAAATGTAACCCTTTATAACACTTTCTGCAACAAAAATGTTTTAATGCATGAACAGGCATGCATATGCTATTTTTTTTTTTTTTTTTTTTTTGGGGGTAAGGGGGCTCACAAATACTGTGCCATGAATCTGGAGTTCTTTTTTTAAACATATGTGAGGCTGTTCACGTCCAACAAAAATGGTTATTTCTAGAAATTTCAGTGGCTTATTTATATCGGCAGAACACGTTTTATCCAGGTGGGTTTTAGGTAGGGATATTTATTTAATCTCTACATTGTGCTAGTAAAACATATACTTACATGAAGCTTTTTCAGACTCCACCAAGACTGCCACTGCAGTGGATGATAAGCAGTCTGATAGCAAAAACAAATAAAATAAAATAAACTTATATATTTATATCCAGATTTCCAAAGATTCCATAATGTGTTCTATATTGCATAAAAATTCCAATATATCTTTTGATACATTTAGAAAAGGGTAGATAAATAGGTATACTTCAGATTCATGGCACAAAGGTTCTTGCGTAAAAAATATCACAAAAGTTTACAATTTTTCAATGACTTGCTCTGTTGCAAGCAGAACTTTTGCATATAAAAACGGCACCATTTTGGATAATGGGTCCGTAAATATCTCTTCAGTGTTTATCTGATAGAACCAAGCAAAAAAAAAAAAAAAGTTGTGAGAAAAGTAGAGACGCTTCTGGAAAGCTACCAATCTGCACAGTATTTTTACAGCCATTAGTTCTCTTTTCTCCTCCATGGGGCTACTCTTGTAAGCAATGTTCGAGTGCAAGCTCTGTGTACTCATGCATACTATGTTACCTCTCTCCCTGTCTCACTGGCCGTCCTCTCTCTCTTTATCTTTCTCTTTTTCTTATACATGTGCACTGCCACAGGGAAGAGCGGTGAACATTTCGATAGTCCGCTAGCCCGGGATGTGCCAAGATTAGGCTGCGGTCTGCCTCATTATAAGGTTCTAAAGTCCGCAGGGCAGGCGACTCTGCAACCCGCGATGTAGAAAGCATTCCGGTAAATGACCTCCTGTTCCTCTTTTGCTCACCTTCCATTTCTAGTGAGGACAGGGGTGCATCTATTGTGTTAAAAAGTGTGTTAAATTCAGGGAGGTCTGTAAACCACGCATACATTGGGTTCCTAGTACATAGTGAGTTAGAGATTGAATATGGTCATAGCCCTAGTCTTTCCTCAACTCATCTGGAGCAGAGGTTCTAAACCCAAAACCTCAGACCACCTATTGCTTACCCATTATTTCTATTCAGGTGGAAATGTTATTAGAGCCTGGTGATCATGGAGGAGCATTGTTTAGAACCTCAGCTCTAGACTAACAATTTATCCAAGTATAAATACAAAATATATAATGTTTTTGACTGCAGCTTACATTGTTGTTTTTATTTATTTTTTGCTCCTTTTTTATTTTATTTTTTACTATTTTACAACACACTTAAATACAGTGCTTAGGAGGCTGACTGGATTGGATGTAATAAAGTATTGGTTGACTGTATGGAGTCCTGTGAGGGAGACTCACCAAATTTGAACTTACATCTATAGCTGATTTGAGGCGAAAAAAACTAAAGCTGATTCCTTTACAATTTCATTTATTTTATTGTCTGTGTATTCCCACTTACACTGGGTTCTCCATGGACTTAATTAGGTACGCCTTTCAACGTCATGGACTATTTTTGGGATGTGAATCATGCTTGAAGAATCATATTGTTTGAAAGAGACACCATAAAGTTTATGATTAGATTGCTTGCTAAAGCTTGGTTGTCCAATTCAGGCCTTACTGTACGAATAGGCACAAAAGTCTAAGAATTAGGAAAAAAATTTAGTCCAAAATCATCAGAAGAACAACAGTTGAATGAAACCTATTCCTGCTCTGTAGGGCTGACGTCTACGTTTTCATGTATTCCAACTAGGATTACCTCAGTCACCAGATCATCCTGGGTGAAAATTATCTGTGAACTATTTTTTTTTTGTAGTTACTTATAAATAGTACCTTTAGTATTCCTGCCGGGAATAAGTTTAATCTTTCTTCCCAACCTAAGTTCCATGCAGTGTAGACCATAATGTCTTATTATTTTGCCCTCTAACCTTCCTAAATACCAGTGCAAACATTAACTAATCACAGCAAACAGTGTGACATGAAGCTGGTGATGAGATTTCTTACATCCAGTCTGTGTAATATCTCAATTCCCAACAATTGGAGATATAGAAGCAAGAGTCAACATTGGGCTAGTCCATCTCTGAAATGAGCAGGCCTGTCTGGAAAGGACCTATATGAATATGGCAGTCTGACAACCTAGTACTTATTACTCAGTTTGAAGCACTCGCACAGATTACGAATATTTCTGTCTTGTCCCCAGATGGGTGCAGCACAGAGTTCTTAACTCCTCCCATCAAATACGAGAGAATGGATTTTCTCTCTCTATCTCTATACCATGACTAAGGCAGCTTATGTTGGTGAAGGTAATTTAGGAATGGTGGGGGTTTTGGCTGACCCAAAACATTGAGTAGGCACGAACACTGCTTATCCAACTGATCTAACCAGATTTGCTACATATACACTATATACCCTCATGTTCAGGGTTTACAACTTTTTAAATTAAAACATAGAGCCAGTGAACTATTTTCAGTGCCCCCCCTCCCACGGTTTTTAGGAGAGTACGCCAGGCCAGAGCTTACCGAAGAATTGTTTATGCATGACATACATTCAGTAAAAATATATACAAATTAAGAAATTGCAAATATCTAAAATAACAAATGTACTATTTAAATTTCTGCGTTGGTGCAAACGCCTAAAACTTGTCTTGAGATTTGCCCACATCAGGAAGTGAATCAAGTAAAACTGTGTGTATGTAATACTATAGTAAGATTTATTTTTCTGTCTGCAATATTGCCTGAAAAGAATAAATTTTGTTTATCACTGCATGTTTGTGTATGGCTGTAGATTAGGTTTGTGTGTATGGGTGCATATAATGTTTGTATGTTTGTGTGTGTGTGTATATGTTTATATGTTTGTATATGTATTGTGTATGTATGTATATATGTACCGTATTTACTCGAGCACATTTTTTGTGCTGAAAAACCCCCACTCGTCTTATACTCGAGTCACTGTCTGTATTATGGCAACTTACATTGCCATAATACAGACAAGGACCGCCGGGCTTGTAATGAGGATGGGGGCTGGCAGAGAGCTGTAACTTACCTGTCCTGCAGCTCCTGTCAGCTCCCTTCTCTCTCCTCCATTCCGGTCAGCTCCACTGCAAGTCTCGCGAGAGCTGTGGGGTCAGAGCTAAACCGTGGCAACGCTCCGCGCCAGACTTGCAGTGGGAGCTTACAGGGGAGCTGACCGGACCGGAGGAGAGAGAAGGGAGCTAACAGGAGCTGCAGGAAAGGTAAGTTACAACTTGCTGCCAGCCCCCCTCCTACACAGCCCATGCCACTAGACCACCAGGTAGTGAGAGCCCCCCTCCCTGCCATATATCAAGCAGGGAGGGGGGATGAAAAAAAATATAAATAAAAATTTAAATAATACAAAATAAAATAAAAATATTAATAATATAAAAAAAATATATATTAAAATAATAATAATTAAAAAAAATAATAAAAATGCCCACCCCCCACCAAGGCTCTGCATCACATACACAAACACACTCTGCATCACATACACACACACTGCATTCATACACACACACACTGCACTCATACACACACTACACTCATGCACACACACACACACACACACTGCACTCATACACACACACACTGCATTCATGCACACACTGTAAATAAATATTCAATTAATATAATTTTTTGGGGCTCTAATTTTATTTAGAAATTTACCAGTAGCTGCTGCATTTCCCACCCTAGTCTTATACTCGAGTCAATAAGTTTTCCCAGTTTTGGGGATAAAATTAGGGGTCTCGACTTATATTCGGGTTCACTTATACTCGAGTATATACGGTATATATATATACACATAGAAAGAGAGAGAGATTTATATCCCTCTAGAATAAACACAATTGATACCCAATCTAGCATTCAAACAAATGTTTTTGTTTTTTAATATCATACCATCTCAACAGATAGTATTTCATTATAAGCTACATAAATGCAGATGAGCCTGTGGAGCAGGCTGTGGAAAGAGGAGGGCCTGTAGGGCGGAGAAGTGGGAATCTTAATAGCTCAGGGGAAGGCAAGCACCAGCTGTCAAACAGACAAAGGCAAATACATAGTGAACCTAAAGGATCCCCAGATCGGCAGCTTTATTGTTCAGCAAGAATAGTAATTAAATGTTTTGTTTTGACACTTTGATGGTACATCAGGGTCCTCTGTCTGAATCTTGCAAGCTTTTTGCATACAGTTACATCAAACTGCAGTTATTTCATCCTGTTGCATCACAAGAATAGTATTTTTCTCCTTATTTGTCTCTTCTCTGAAATTCACACCATTGAACAAAGCACTAAAATCCATCTGCAACTTGTGTTAACTTTTTTTTCATGTGATGCTCTGTTTAATATACATTTTAAAAGAAAATATTTGGCAAATAACACTACAATACAGTTTAATCCAGGCACAGTCAGGGCACATGTAAATAAAGAGGAGAAATAGGAGCATTTTAATTTATTCTCTTCTCTGAAAGGTTTCTCTGTACTGTCAGCCCAGATGGCGAATATAGATGTGTGGCGTTCCATATTTATTTCTTACAAAAATATGTATTTATTAACTATAGACATTAACATAAGTAAAAGCATGCCAGGTGACAGTAATACTGATTGATAGCACCATGATGTTATGTGGACAAGACAATGAAGTGGCTAGTGTCATCCATGGTGGCTATGTACCTTGCTTTACTGTAAACACACAAGCAAGAAATTACTTGAGCTTCTTTTCCACTGAATGCTAGTAACTATCAATGTGCTGATATGCGATCTTGCAATGGTGTTTCCTTTCATTAACCATCTACATGCTACAATCGATGTGTTGTGTTTTAAAGGCTAGGCAAAACTGCACTCTTACATATATAATTTTGTCCTTAATACTTCTCAGTTGGGTTAGTTTGCATTTGACCTGGCCACGAAGATCGCTTGACAGATTTCGATTTCCTCTGTAGAATTGTAGCTGGCCAGCTTATTCAAACAGAGACCTCCGAAGACATATTTAAATAAGACAACTGTGATTTTGGAACATCTGGGTCCACCATGTATAATATAGCAATCCTTTATTTACTTATAAATAGTAGCATGTGCTACTTTATGGTATTGACTTTCAGCATATTCTGGGATTGATAGGAATATGGATAAGGAAGTGTAAAACTTCAATAAAACTTCAGTTACAAAAAATAGTTTTCGGAAAGTTTTTTCGGTTCCACGGGAGTATCAACACAAAAATATATGGAAGAGTTACATATGTGTACATTGTCAAAAAAGGAGATAGTATTTTAAAGCATCTATGTCACCCCTTATTGCTTTGATCTGCTACTCTTCTCTTCCTCATTCCTACTCTATTCTTCTTTTTCTCCTAAAATACACCAGTAAATGGACTACTTTGCATTATGTATTTTTGCTCCACTCGACACAATTTGACAATTGGTGGTGCTACCTTTTATTTTCAAGTTTTGCCACTTCGACCAGCTATCGCTAGCGCATCGCGAGGCAATATCTATGGAGGCTCTTGCAATGATACGGATTGTTGCTGCGAGGGACAGATTCAGATAAGTAACCTGCAGCCCGCGGCCACCAGACACCAAGCGGCGAAGTCTCCATTGGGAGTGTTGGCAAATTATGCATAGACCCCAGAAGTGACAGAACTGCTTTAAACAAGGAACAAGATCAAGTCACAATAAATGAAAAGGGAAAACATAGCATTTATTAAACTAACATTCCACAAAACTGCATGTGTTAGATGCAGTAACAAAGATTGGAGTTCCATAAATGATAAAATAAAACTACTGTTATTTAAAGGGGAATGACAATTTTCAGATTCATCTTATCTTCTGTATTGTCTAAGTTAAGTGTATTACATGGTCTTTACATGGAAAGGCCTTGCTCATACCCTGCTATTTTTCAAATATACACTCACAGCATTT
This sequence comes from Pelobates cultripes, assembly GCA_933207985.1. Lineage (NCBI taxonomy): Eukaryota > Metazoa > Chordata > Amphibia > Anura > Pelobatidae > Pelobates > Pelobates cultripes. The sequence continues at coordinate 188,794,728 of OW240914.1, forward strand.
TCCTAAAGCAATAGAGCAGGCAAAAGGGCAAATCTTCTGTTGACACTTTTTATTTTTTTTTTGCATTTGCTCTTCTTATTATATTTCACTCAATTGTTGTTGTTTTTTTATTAGTGTATTTCATCTAATCAAATTTGATGTAAAGTCTGTTCTTAAATACTATACATCATACAAAATGGAAAATGATTTACCAACTAACAAGCTTTAATGTTTTCTTACTTGCTTTTTTTTTGTGTGTGTAGATCTCAGACCACTGCCTGATGTAGCCATGACAGGAAATTGCACGCGGGAGTGCACAGAATATGGACACTCTGATACTTGCTGGATGCCCGGCCAGCCATCCCCCAACCGCAGGCCCAAGAATGCCCTCAAGCTCTCCACTTTTGTGCCTTACCAAGACAAGGGGAGTCAAGAGCAGATTGGTAATGGGAACCCAAGAATTCCAGAGGACCGCGTAGGAGGAAACAACAATAGCACCACCAAAATGGCTAACATCCAGCTGTTACCGACTTACAGTGCCTTTTCAAGTAACAGCCATGAGTCATGTACGGACTCCCCCATGGAGGAAATTCCACTAACCCAAACCGCTGACTTCCAGCATGCCACAACTCCTTCCTCTCAATCTGCCAAGAGGGAGATATACCTGTGAGATTTATTTAAAAAAAAAAAAATTGTTTTGTTTTTGGCATGGATTGAACTTAAAGAAGCATATAGAGTGATTTTGGGATTCACTGATTTTAATCAGGAACCTAATCCAGGCCAACCTTTAAATAGGAAAGAGAGAAAAGACAAAATTATGCTTTATGATCCTCCATGCAACCCTTTTGGGCTCAAGCCAACAGTACGTTATTGTTTTATTTTTAATTATTCCTAATGTAAATTTCCAAATTCACCCTCACCATAGACTATCCATTGTCATAAAGGTCAGATCTGGATTTTTGAATGGGGAAGCACATTTTTTAAAAGAGTAGTTTTTATAAAAGGGAATATGTGCATTGTGTTTCTCTACTTACGGAAGAGAAACGTGGCGTGAAGGAGGACTTAATAAGCCATCATGGTTTGGTATTTGATATCCTGATAGAGGGAGGTGTTGCTTTTTTGTTTGTGTCATCTTTTCTGGTACAGAAAGTAAATGTGTTCATGGATGGGAATTCCTGTCTATTCATAATGGTTTAGGCGGAATTGAAAGCTTTTGATTTGCTAGTTATACATTGTCTCCATTGTTTAGAATGTTTTTTTTTGTTTCCTCCTAAACCATTTGTTAGTGCAATTGTCTACAATCTGCACATAGCGTGTTAAAGCTTCCTCCATTTGGAGGAAAATGGTTCTGCTACGATAAGGATGACAGGCCATAATTTATACAGTTATCAACAATCTTTCAGCAAAATCAAATCTAAAAATTTATAGTCTGGCATAATAGCTGCCTTGTGAGAAAATAAAAATACATCTGACCCCAGATTCCCTTAAGAAAAATGGTACTGAATCCCTCCTAGTTTATGTCTTGTTTAACAAATTGTGTCTAGAAACAATATATCGATTGATCTCAGCCCTGACTGTGATCTTATACATTCGGACATTAGGTTTTTATAAACCACCAGAAATGGCATGCATAGTCAAAATGGGACTGTAAATTTGTGTGGTTTCCTTAGAATTTACATGGTTTTTAAGATATTTTGGGGTCAGATGGCCAGCAGCATCATCAGCAATGTTTTATATTGACAAAGGAGTTCAAAGCTAGCCTTGTCTTGAAGGGTTGTCCATCTCTGCACTTGGAGCCAACTAATTTTTAGAATGCCTTTTTGGTTGAAATGATTCTTATTTCAAAGTACTTTGATTACTAGCATGCAGTAAACCAACTGAAGGACTGCTCAGTCATGAGCCAAACCCAACAGAGGATGCACAGACTGTAGAGGACACTCCCTCAGGTTGGAGATCATGATACGGACCATTTACTACTTCTTAAAGGGCCTATTAATTCTGTGAGACCTGTAAGGAAAAGTGGTGGCAGCTTGTGTCACCAGTTTTAGAGCTAGATTGAAGAAGGGGTCAGGAGGAGAAGTGGGGAAAATATACCAAAGGTGCCATCTAAGTATGGATGATGGAAAGGGACAGCCAGATGGGGACCAAAATGTATTCTATCTGCATATCCAACTCATCCATAACAGGGTAAGCTTCAAGTTTGACTGGCCTTTTCATGTAGACTTCTGTAAATACAATCCCTTTTGAATGATGATCAAGTCTGCCTGATTTCAGCTTTTAGTGTTGCGTGAAATATTTTGTTTATTTATTGTAATCTCCTTTTTGTTAAAAAATTTTTGAAGCTCTGCAAAGTGTTCCAGAGCAGTCGGTCACTTTGAACAGCTTTTGGTTATGAAAGCATGGAGACGTGTTTTATATGGCAGCCTTGATTTCTGCCCTTGTTGAAGTGAGAAAGTACAACATGGTTCTTTCAAGTACATTACACTTATATTTGCACATAACCTGGGAGTCTTCTGATGGGAGTCTGGAGTAATACTGTTCACAGTTCATTCCAAGGACCAGCAATGCACTGATAAAGTGGAGGTCCAACAAAGAATTGATTGTAGAAACATATACAATATTTATTCTCTTGACAATAAATTGTGTTGAATAGAAATGCAGATTATGCAAAATGTAAGTACAATTGCCCACATTTGTGAAAAAACCTGTTAGAGATCTTTTCCAAGTAAGCTTTGGCCTTAAATTCTGCAAATTTGTTTTTTGTAGTCCATCACAATTTATAGATTGGTAATATACCTCTTTGTTTCTAAATGTACCTTTGCCAGAGTACTAATATACCTTTTACACTTTATATGGAATGAGTAGAGGCGGTAGAAACACTTTGCAGTTCAGCCTGCTGAAACTTTAAAGAGCACAGATCACACTATGGGTTTTCATCTATTGAAACACGTCACTCACTAACCCAAACTTGTCATGTGGTTCCATAATCTATCAACCGTGTTCTTTAACATGATTTTGTTTGGTCAGATGAACAAGCAGATAAAACAAAGTCTGTGTAGATGTCACTAATGTAATACTGCAGGGATATTTCAAAGAACTGCCCTGGAGGTGGTACTTCATATACACAAATACTAGTGGAGGAAACTTCATGTACACTCCCACTGTTAAACCTTCCATCACCATAGTTGTTTGCATCATAAATATTGGAAGAGAATGTCACACCTTTTAAAAAGGCCCTCACAATTATTAATGTAAACTGGCTGCAACAGTCCAATATGCATTTCCTATCCTGTTCTACACAGTATTTTCTTCACTTGCGGTTTGTACAGACTTTCCCAATTTAAAAATTAGAATGTAATTCTCAGAAATAGCCCCTTAAGGACACATGATGGAAATATTCCGTCACGATTCCCTTTTATTTCAGAAGTTGTGTCCGTAAGGGGATGGTTTACCATTTGTTTAAATTCAAAGTTGTTCAATTTCTAACCTATTACAAAATACTACTGATATTGTCATCTGTATTTTGGGATAAATAAAACTAATTAAATATCATACCAACATTTAAAAATAAGTAGAAAACTGCGTTCGGTAACTGATTTAAAAAAAATTAAATAAAAATGTTTCACTATTGGACATTACTAGAAAGTTGTCATATGTATTTATGTTGATGCAGAGAACTGCTACTTTAATTTAGTGGGTCATGAAGTGTAGCAGCATACAGAAAAGTTTCCCCAGTCCGCAGTGTGTTTGCTTACTGATAGGTTGAAAGTACATATGAACACTCTCCCAAATCAATCTCCGTTGTGGCTCTGTTCACATACAAGCAGCGATCTACACCAGCAACACAGAAGACTGTTGTAGCAGGGTTATAGCTGGTAATAATATGGCATGTTTATCAAACACCATACAAAGAATGGACTTAAATCAACATAGCTCTTTATTGCAGCTTTGAGTTTGAGACTTTTCATCGAAGTATAATTCCACCTATTAATTCATTGGGCACAATGATGTCACAGCAATGCCAATTGGTTTCTACTTAGCCTTGAAGTGCTCTTACCAAGGACAACATGGTTGCATTTAAATATTTATGATGTAATCATATATTTAAATGGCGTTAAAATAAACTATCACCTTGTAGAAAATATCCGTTTTCCTGGCACTGCAGGACCCTGCAGTGCCCCTCTCCCTCACACCCCCCATCCCATGTTGCTGAAGGGGTCAGGCTCTTGGTGCTGGGTCAGGCTCCGCCCATGCTCCTCCCCTGCCAACATCAGCCGACGGGGGAGACCTGCCGTGCGCGCGCATTAGACCTCTCCATAGGAAAGCATTATTCAATGCTTTCCTACTGGGATTCCGGTGACGCTGGAGGACCTCATGCTTTTCGTGTTCGAAGAACATGGATATCCCTCTAGTGGCTGTCTTATAGACAGCCACTAGAGTAGGACTTAACCCTGCAAGGTAATTATTGCAGTTTATAAAAACTGCAATAATTCCACTTGTAGGGTTAAGGGTGGTGGTGAGTTGGCACCCATACCACAACAATGGGGAGAGAAGTGGTCTGGGTGCCTAGAGTGTCCCTTTAAGATCCACTCTGTAAATTAAAGTTACAACATTCCAGTTATTTGACACAATATTTTTAGGCTGGTTGTTTAAGTTCGTTTATTTATGCAGTGCTTCATAATCCTAAAAAAATAAGTATACGGTGATATTTTGTCTTAACATATTAGCCATTCCCCAATTAATCAATTAATTTTAGCAGCCCTGTAAATAACTGGTAAACCAAAAAATGATGAATAAAGTCTTGGAAACAAATGCTCTGATATAGAAGGGTAGGTGCTACTACATGGATGAGCAAGCCAGTAGAAATGAACATGAGATCATATTTATGAAGGCAAAGCAAAAGGAATTCTGGGGGAAAGTGCTAGATAAATTGAAACCTTCTATTCCTCCACGTTTAGCACTTTGCTCATTAATGCTTAAGTTTTGTCTTAGAATTGTTTGTCTAAGGCTTGTAATTATGGAGTAGATACTGTCACAAATCCCCTTTAGCATACTAATATTAAATGTTCTTAACACTCCACTGTCATGGATCTTAGAAAAAAATGCTATAATATACACTTTTAAGTAATTAGCGCACCTCTTCATGCAATTTAATGCTCTAAATTTGCTTAAAAGAACAGAAATATTTATTAAAGGGAAACTGAGTGTTCTAACCACTACACCATACTACAGTGGTTATGGTGCTAATAGTTTCTGGCATAATTTTTCTCTTAAAAGTTAAACTGCCCGTGCTGTTCTGCATTTCCACATCTATCCATACCAAGCTGGCTTTAGTGGTTATGGTGGTTAGAGTATCCGTTTCATTACTGGTGTCAATTTGCAAAGGCTGGTCAAATATGGATGTCCAGATGTTATGAACTAGAACTGTAACAATTATTTACCATTCCCTTGCTTTTTTGCATTTTTTACCATTACTCTTGCATTTTTATTCAATCTTTGGTATTTGTAATCCACCGACATGTTCAAGTCCGTATTTAACTATCCACATGTTAAAGTATTAACTTAGAAGGGTGTTTGCTGTGTGTATATTTCCTCTCTAACTGTTCATCACAGATTACATTTTCTATTTTAGATGCTCAGTGCCCTCTCACCTCCGTCTTCTATTTCACTTTCCTTCAACTCAATTCCTCCTCTTACGCATAGCAGAGATTGCTCTAAATTTCTTGGTCCATGATTCCATATTGTTATTACACAAAGGATAGACAGCAGGCCCATGACCATTCTCAACAAGCATTAACGTTTCTGCATTTTTCAGGGTGGGATATTGTTTATAGGATAAAAATGCTTTTTTTTTTTTTTAAATTCATTGCACTTATTTCTGAAATCGAACAAAGAAGTTCTCTTCAGGCACAGGGTGTGGGAATAGGTTATGTTTGGATATGATAAAGGTTTTAGGTGAACACACAAAAGATGCCATGACAAGTATAGATTTTAATATCAGAAAGAAAATTGCATGGCTAGGTCTAAATCAGGATCTTGAACACTATAGTGTCAAGAATACTAACATGTATTCCTGACACTATAGTGTTAAAGTACCTATTTAGGTACCCCCTCTGATTTCAGTAAAAAGGTGTTTAAACATACTTTTTCTCCTGCATCACGGCTGTTCAATCTTGATGATCTCAACCAATTCAATGCTTTTCTGTAGGAAAGCATTGGGAGGCTATTGTGCATGTGCAGCAAAACCCAGTGTTGTACCAATCAGCATCTCTTCATTGAGATGTATTGAATCAATGCATCTCTGTGGGGAGTATTCACACTGGGGAGTGCTCACACTGTGCAGCATTGAGACAGGAAGCACCTCTAATGGCCATCGGAGTGACTGCCACTAGAGGTCTTACTAGGCAGCAATGCAAACACTGCCTTTTATCTGAAAGGGGACATATAGACACCCAAACCAACACATTAAGCTGTAGTGGCTCTGGTGGCAATAGTGTCTGTTTAGTGCAGTAGTATCTATTTGTATGTTTCTGCTACAATGTAAGCTGTGAAATGACTAGATGTCCACCTTGTGCATATTGGGCCCTTTGAAATATGTTGTAAATAGTCACGGGTTTGCTAATTGGGACCTATGTGGGCATTAGATATCACATCTTCTTGCAAATATCAACCTGTGCCCTTTTTGATAAAGCCAGTACAAACTAGTCTAGCTAGTAGGGCTGCAAGCTCAGACTTGTTGCCTTATGGGCTGTGCCATACAAACATTTCAACTTCATCATACCATGAAATGCAAGCAAAATAGTGTAGGCCATAAGTAAATGGCGATTGTACACAGTCTTGCAAACATCTGGTGTTCAATTGATGGTGAGTTATTTAAGGTGCACAGAATTGCAGGATTAATGCTTGGGAATTAGCCTTGAAAATTCTGAGGAACAGGTCACAGAGCTCTTATGTGCAATCCTTTTAAAATCAAATGTGAAAGCATACTAAATAACATGTTTTAGAATTGTGTGGTTTTAATCTGCTTTGCTCCCTGGTAATTTCGATTGAACGAGAAGTTAAAAAGGTGCATTTTCAAACTATTATGTTAAATATTTAGAGAATACAATATCTACAGGCATACACATACCACGTCCCCATGAATCAAATGTGCAATAGAATGCATGGAGGCGATGTATTGCCTTTATTGAGATGGACTATCAATTGAGGCCTGCACTGATGTTGACATACTAAGAGTTTTTGTTTGTTTGTTTTTTTGTGAGGTTTAATAGCAACGGTAAGAATTATTTCATTGATAGCAAAGTGTGCCACAAATGGCTACATTTGGCAGAAGAGTGTAATGGGGAATATTATGTTGGTTTGTGCGAAAAATAAACAGTACAATATGGGATTTCAAAAAAAAAATTCAAAAAATGTCAAAAATGATTTAATGAAAGCCTGAGTTTAGATTTTTAGTGTTGATTCTCTTTTGCCCTTTTGTCTCCAGAGGTGCTTGAAATGCATTGAAGACTAATCCAACAATGGAAAGGGGCTGACACAAAAACTTTATTTACCTGCTTGTGATGCTGCCTTGTTTTGTACAGTTTTATGTACATGAAAGTGTTGCTTTTTAATATAAACCTTAAAGAAATAAATATATATATATATATTAAAAAAGAAAAAAAAATCCCACACTCAAAAAAAATCTTGATTGAAAATATTATGGCAAAGTATGTAACTATTTTTAAGATGGGTTAATTAATATGTATAATCAGAAGCTATCGTTAAAGTTTTCTCGATTTATAAATATTTCATGTATTTTCCCGAGTGACCTTCACCTTGATCTTTTTCTCTGGGAGGCTTTTCTACCTTCTCTTCCTACTTTAATTTTATTTTTGTCACTCACTCCTTCTTAATCCCTTTTGTTTTACAAGCCCTGTGAGCACAATCAGTTTCTTTTTCTTTTCTTTTATATAATTTTTTTTGTTTCTTGTTTTTAATTGTTTGAGCATGGCAAGAATAAAACAAATGTGGTCTGTCTATTACAGTTTTTACTTTTCAGATACATGAAAATCTTTCTGTTCTGTTTGCGGAGCTGTCAAATAAAGAATTCCATTGTAATTATAATTCAAAAAGTCTCGCAATTCAATTCCCTGTGTTCTGGATCTTTTTGTGTGTGTGTGATATTTTAATTTCTATGCGTTTTTGGGAGCAGATTGCTGTACATACTCCCATTAAACTTTCTCTTTGTTTCTTATAGTTTCCACTTCACCACTTTTTAAATACTGGAGGCAAAAGGGTAGACACATTTCCAAGAGAGATTTGTTGGGAGGGTTGGGAGAATGGACCTGCTTCATAGTGATAGTCTAATTGTTAAGATCATATGGTTTATTATTTTGGCAAGATGGAAAAAACAAAAAACGTTTCCAGATATTTTAAACCAGCTATCTATCTTCACATAGCATTTAAAACAATGACATTTCAACAAGAAGATGCAAAAATAATTACATAGTATACTAATTGCTGTACCTTTTGTGAAGAGAAATTACATATTCTATGCATATTTGAATGGCTAGCTTAGCTTGCTTACATGCACACTATAGGCAATGTTCAGGGCCATCGCTTCCTATAGACCGATTAGTCGGCTGCCTAGGGCGCTTCTTAATGGGGCGTGCCGGCAGCAGCTTTACAGTTGGTTTAGGCCACCCCTGTATATGGGACTAATTATAAATTGCGTGGTCATGGCACCAGCTACTGAGGAGAAATTACATACTTTTAATACAACGGCAGAGCAAGAATGCATCGTTCAATCGCTCCCGACCCTTGCCCTGTGCTTGGGGTCTAGTGGACGGGAGGATAACGGGGATGGAGCTGAGAGAGTGAAGACCCCTTCAGTGACTTACCTAAATCCAGCGCCGATGTCCCTCGGCGCTGGGTCAGGCTCCACACACGCTCCTCCCGACGGGGGAGACCTAATGCGCACGCGTGGCAATGGGCCGCGCGCATGCATTAGGCCTCTCCATAGGAAAGCATTATTTAACGGAAGTTCCTCTAGTGGCAAGTTTATTCAAAGTATTTATTTTTTTAACATGAAATGTATAGGTTTTCTAGTTAAGTACAAACAAAAACGAGCTTGATATATACAGTATTGGTATAAGCAAAAACTGGATAACCTAAGATGAACATTTTTGTAAGCTTAACCTCACACATCATTAATGAAATATTCTGCTCTTTATGTAATACTGGATTGTCAAACTCTGTTTTAAGGGGACAAGGTCTTGTGATTGTTATGGGGCTTTCTTCTGACACGTGTTCAAACAAGTGAAAATAAATATTAGCAAGCAATTTTGTGTTACCCTGACAACCTGCTGTGCTTGCACACCATCGAGGTTTGACCCTGTGTACAATGAATTCAATGATGCACTGCTTCACTATTGTTACGGTGCTTTGCAGAAACATTTAATTTACAGTATACTTTATAAATAAGAATCTAGCTCTTTATTCTATTATTTTATATTCAGCAGAGTGTTGTGTGATGAGCAGTTTACTCTGAAAAAGCAGTTCCAACCAATGTAAATGATAATGAATGTGACTGAGCCACTGATTAACTTGCCTGAACTCAAGTTGAGACATCATTTTAGCTCCTTTGACCAGGTTTGAAGGAAACGGCTCTAGATAGTTCGTAAACACACATTTAGTATTTCTTCATTGGAAAAATCTTTCGAAATGTTTCATACTTTTTTTTTTGTTTTTTTATATAAACACAGAAATAAGTATGGAATAGGATAACTTTTACTAATAAACAATATTTGCCTATCTCTGAGTCAACTTGTAGTTTATCATTTATATCCAGTTTTGCCATATATTTGTTTAGGTTTTTAATCATCTATGTTTTATACAGGACCACAAGATAACAGGTGTAACTGCCTGTGTTAAATGGTTCCTCCTAGGATCATAACCACTGCAGCCAGATGCAGAGTACCCTGTCCCGGTTCACTGGTAATAGGGAAAATACATCTAGCAATTGTTTGCTCCCTTACCTGGGTCCCTGTAATTCTGCAAGGGTCTTTTCAGCACTGGTGACATGCTGGTGCTGCATTATTATTGCCTGTTGAATAACAGACTGCTTCCAAAGACCAACAATCATCTGTAAGAGTTTTGGTCTCTATGGGAGATAGAAATTTTGTATCAACTTCTTCAAATTAGTAACTGTAAGATGGCCTTCTTTGGTTGATAACCTGGGATTGTACCTTGTGGTACATCATGTCTAAGAACTTTGTATAATTTTCCTGGGATTGCGCCCTGTCTTTCCAAAATAAAAATGTGTAAATGTAACATTAGCCATGCTTGTGCTCATTAAACTCAAAACATTATGCCCGTAAAGAGGGCACTGGTGCAAAAAAAGCTTTCGGGGCTTCCCATCACAAGGCTGGCAAAAAGGTAGATCCCCATCTGTTGTTCAAGATCCAGAATGTTTTGCTTGCTAGGGAACTACCATTTGCCCATCCTTGCAGAGTTGTATTGAACAGTATTGAAATGTAAGCATGTTTTTGTATGGGGTATGTGTGTGAATATAGGGGTGTACTTGTGTGTAGTGTTTGCTTTGAATGTAGGGTTGTGTTTGTATGTATTGTCGGCGTTTGAATGCTGTCATGAAATTGTGCGCATTGTTGGGTTTTTAATGCAGAGGTGTGTTGTATGTAGTGTTGAAATTTGAATGTAGGAGTGTATGTATGTAGTGTTGATGTTATCAATCAGGGGTGTATTTACACTAAACAAAATTATAAACGCACCACTTTTGTTTTTGCCCCCATTTTTCATAAACTAAACTCAAGACTTTTTCTATGTACACAAAAGGCATATTTAAATATTATTCACAAATCTGTCTAATCTGTGTTAGTGAGCACTTCTCCTTTGCTGAGATAATCCATCCACGTCACAGGTGTGGCATTTTAGGATGCTGATTAGATAGCATGATTATTGCACAGGTGTGCCTTAGGCTGGCCACAATAAAAGGCCAATCTAAAATGTGCAGTTTTATTGTATTGGGGAAGTCCGGGGGGGTCAAAAAAACAGTCCGTAGCTAGTGTGACCACCATTTGCCTCATGCAGTGCAACACATCTCCTTCACATAGAGTTGACCATGTTGTTGAATGTGGCCTGTGGAATGTTGGTCCACTCCTCTTCAATGGCTGTGTGAAGTTGCTGGATATTGGAAGGACCTGGAACACGCTGTCGTATATGCCGATCCGGAGCATCCCAAAAATGCTCAATGGGTGTCCGGTGAGTATGCAAAAACTGGGATATTTTCAGCTTCCAGGAATTGTGTACAGACCCTTACAACATGGGGCCATGCATTATCATGCTGCAACATGAGCTGATGGTCGAGGATGAATGGTACAACAATGGGCCTCAGGATCTTGTCGCGGTATCTCTGTGCATTCAAAATACCATCAATAAAATGCACCTGTGTTCATTTCTATAACATACGCCTGCCTATACCATAACACCACCGCCACCATGGGCTACTTGATCCACAACGTTGACATCAGCAAGCGCTCACCCACTCGCCGCCATACCTGCTGTCTGCCATCTGCCCTGTATAGTGAAAACCGGGATTCGTCCGTGAAGAGAACACCTCTCCAAAGTGCCAGACGCCATTGAATGTGAGCATTTGCGACTCAAATCTGTTACGATGACGAACTGCAGTCAGGTTGAGACCCTGATGAGGATGACGAGCATGCAGATGAGCTTCCCTAAGACGGTTTCTGACTGTTTGTGCAGAGATTATTTGGTTATGCAAACCGATTGTTGCAGCAGCTGTCTGGGTGGCTGGTCTCAGTTGATCTTGGAGGTGAAGATGCTGGATGTTGAGGTCCTGGGCTGGTGTGGTTACACGTTGTCTGCGGTTGTGAGGCCGGTTGGATGTACTGCAAAATTCTCTGATACGCCTTTGGAGATGACTTATGGTAGAGAAATTAACATTCAATTCACGGGCAACAGTTCTGGTGGACATTCCTGCAGTCAGCATGCCAATTGCACGCTCCCTCAAAACTTGCGACATCTGTGGCATTGTGCTATGTGATAAAACTGCACATTTTAGAGTGGCTTTTTATTGTGGCCAGCCTAAGGCACACCTGTGCAATAATCATGCTGTCTAATCAGCATCTTGATATGCCACACCTGTGAGGTGGATGGATTATCTCTGCAAAGGAGAAGTGCTCACTAACACAGATTTAGACAGATTTTTGAACAATATTTGAGAGAAATAGGCCTTTTGTGTACATAGAAAAAGTCTTAAATCTTTGAGTTTAGCTCAAGAAAAATGGGGGCAAAATCAAAAGTGTTGCGTTTATAATTTTGTTCAGTGTATGTGTAGTGTTGGCGTATGCACCTGTTCTCCTACTGCCACACATAGACCCACACACATGGACTGCTCTATATTAATCAAGTTGGACCGACTCATTTGATGTTTTGCACTGTCAAAGAACAGGAATATGAAGACGATAAAGGAGCTACTCTTTGAAAATGTGTATATATAGCCCTTAAAACCTGTATATGTGTAACTGAATGGAAGTAAAATCCTACTTTTGATGTTACTGATTCAGAGAGCAGTCTTATAGCAGCAGTTATATTTATTTATTTTATAAATCACTGTATTTGCAATCGATTGTGTGCTGTGAAACAAAGAGACTGTATGTATTATAACCTTTCCAAGTTTGCTACCCTGTCTAGAATGACTTTTTAAAGAGCTAGTGTAACATGACGATAATATACATGACTGCAATGGTTATGGTGCTGCTAAAATATCTCCCAACATTTCAAATGCAAAAGAGCAATACTTTTTAGGTTTAGGGGTGTGAAGTGGTGGTGTATCCATGAGAAATGTTAGGTTACTTACTAATAACAATTTATGCAACTAAAATGTAATTTAGAAAAAGAACAATGTGTCTTATTTACACAGACTGATTTATAAACAGATTTATTTTATATAATAGACATATTGCTGTGCATTTTATTGCTGTGGAGATATGTTATGCACAGTGGCAGCTAGTAAAGTTTTAAGAGGGTGGGGTGGCAGACTCTTACTCCAGAATTTTAGATAATAGAGATAACAAAAAACACAAACAGATCTTATGAAAATATAGAGATTATAATACACAGCGCTGGCCACAACATACAGATACCTATACCATACACAGAGCTAGGTAGACATATTGATGTGCATTTTATTGGTGTGGAGATATGTTATGCACAGTGGCAGCTAGTAAAGTTTTAAGAGGGTGGGGTGGCAGACTCTTTCTCCAGAATTTTAGATAAGAGAGATAACAAAAAACACAAACAGATCTTATGAAAATATAGAGATTATAATACACAGCGCTGGCCACAACATACAGATACCTATACCATACACAGAGCTAGGTACAACAGGCAGACCTGAGTCAAATACAGAGAAATAACACAGAGAGCTGGGAACAGTAAGGAGTGATCCTACACAGCCAGGATCACTAGGATGGGTTACACAGCTGCAATAGAGATATCTCCACAAAGCACATGTCTGTAAAATGCACCAGCTCTCTATATCGCCCTAGCTCTCCCTCTCACAACCTCATCTTCAGTAGTGCTCCTGCTATGATAACTTTAGCTTTATATATCGCTGCTGTTATGAAACATGTCAGCTATTCCATTAGCTCTCAGCACACAGTGTGCACATGGTTAAAGCATCAAGACACTGATTAATTCCAACCATTTCAGCTACTCCTGATTTACTATTGGTTCTCCACACAGGGTTAAAGCAGATAAATACTGATGAACTCCTTATCTTTGCAGCTGACAATATAATTAATATGGTATAGCGATGTAGAGCCAATAAGTAGCTGAGATTGCAGAAGTAACAATCATTTTAGGTTAAAACATATTGAACACAGAATCAGACCAGTCCTTAGAGTCACAGCCCCAGTCCTGCCATTTAAAATTTAACAACGGTTCAACTAGCCACAGCATGATTGTCTCATGTCTCAGCTGTAAAGTGAATGAGCACTTTAAAGAAGATGGTTAGTATGTGCATTAGTATGTATTAAGCCTATTAGTGACAGGCAGCACAGTGCTCTGTGTCAGTAATGTCCCTCTCACCTTGTCATCTCTTGGCTTCCCATGCATTATATATTAAATTTGAGTAAATTCCCTTGCTTAATCATCCCTCAGGTAGTCATGTGGGCTATTGGAGGAAATAAAAAGATAACATTATACACTTCCCTTTGGCAAGGACCAGGAGCTGCTCTAATGCTCTCCATATGTTTCTTTCAAGATGGCTTCTTGCGTCTCTCTGTAACCCCACCTCCTGGAGCTATCAGCCAATGATGGCCCCTGAGAAGAGAGGCCAATAGCATGCCTTCATCGTGGGCAGCTGACTTTGCTGCCCGAATGTCATCTTAATGGAAATTATTTTCTAAAAGACAATAGGCATGTGCAAACCCTTCTGAAATAGGGCAGGTTTCAAACCAGCCAAATCTTTGATATGCCTAGATACTCTCAAGAAAGCTTCTCCAAACACCATTGAGGGGCGTAAGGGGTTTTAAGCCTTACCAACCTCCTCTCTAGAAAAATAATTACTGTTTCTAAACTACTTCAAATATGTTTTGTTCTCCACATAAAACTGGTGGGGAGTTGCCCCAAGTGCCCTTATGGATGAACTGGTTATACACTTATTCACTAAATACCAGATTTTGTCTGAATGGACAAAATCTGTCGAAAATGACTTAATTCCAGTGGAATTAGCAATTTGCACTTTTACTAAAGACATATGCAGTTAGGATTCAGTCAGTCCAACTAATTCTGTAAAATTCTTTCAGATGATTTTGGAAAAATCCCTTTTTGCAGGTGGTTTAATAATATGAAGTACTATTTGCCTGCTGGCAGTGTAAGCAACCATTGGGCAAATAGTTTAAAAAAAAATAGTTAATAGTTAAAATATGATAAAAATAATGAAATATAATAAAATATGAAAGTTCCTTCCTACCCCTCCTCATCCTAATAATAGTAGGGGGGTGTCAATACATCTAAAACCTGTAAAAATATAAAATTATACTTGCCTTCAGAAGTCTTCTGTTCTTCAGCCCCAAAAAAGGCCAAATTAAAATTCAGAAGAACTGACGCTGCAATTCGAACCATGCCCCAGCTGTGTTTATATTTTAAGTAGTCAGTTATTCTGGATTCTTATATATTTTTTTTTAATCCGGATTGGATTTGCAAAATGTGTTCCTGAGTTCAACAGTCCCCATTCAGGGCCAAAATTACAATCCCATCAACAATGTCCAGATTTTGAAGTCTGAATTTAGGGAATAACCCTGTTAGATACACAAATAATATGTGGAGAGACATTTAGGATAGAAAAGACAGACAAAGGCATTTTTGCCACAAATAGGGATACTTGGGAGGTATGAGTACATTCTACCCACTCAACATACTGACTTTTAACTGCAGAGATTTGTTTTTTAAAAATGACATCAGTTTCCCTTTAACTTTCACAATTTATAAAGGCTACGTTTACAAAGCAGTCATATATAATTCACTATGTATCTTTTTGTACACTATATTCCGAGCCAGTGTTTATCACATTAAAAACTCAGATGAGAAATGTTAATTAATGCTTGTATGTTATGCTATGCACTACCAAAAATAAAGAATGCCAAAAAACAAACCCAGATGAGATATTTGCATTAAAATTGTAAAAACTTGTTATTGACTACACAGAATAGTGCCTGATGATTAATCATTATAAAGATAGGATGTCCGGATGAATGTAAGACCCACAATAAATATTTTATTAATTAATTATGTTAAACCGTGGCACAGTATTTAAAATTAGTACATGAGGAGCATTCATGAATATGTTTGTGAATGGACGACTTGAACAGTGTTTTCAGTTACCCTGCCCTCTCGATGTTGGTAGCAAGGCCTCTTGGTATGTGTCTGTGTAGTTGTGTATGCCGTTTAAAACACATTCATATGCTAGACTCAAATAAAGTATATGCCATCAATTGAGAATGCATTCGTTCACACAATTCCAGAGACATAAGTCCACAACCGATCTCCCAAATATATGTAGACAGTTGGTATGTGGGAGTGACAGTGATAGATGCTTATGGTTAGTATGAATACAATAGATGGGAGCAAGGTCACCTCTTTTGGTCAGTACTTGAAAACTGTGAAGAAAGAAATTTCAGTCTATCATTGCCTTAACCAAAAGGTGAGCGTTGGGCCAAGTGATTCCCATATGCTCAGAGATATTATCCTCTCCAGGTCTCAAGTGACGGTGTGGGTTGTATTTAAATGCAGTTGATTTGGGTTATAGCTTTGTAGTCTGCATGTACAAAAGTTTCTCCAACATGAAAAATCTTTCTACAGAAGCATTACTGCAATTGTATTTGAGTTGTCAATAATAAGGATATTGCAATCTCACATCCACATTACAATTTATGTTAATGGCCATTGATGAGCTGTTAACAAAACTTGCACAATCACAGTTTTGCCATTTTAATAGTTCCTGACACCACTTTTAACATTATCAAATTGGTGACAATGCGACCTTTATATATTTTTTTATTTCTGTATACATTTTTATACAAAACCAAAGAAAAAAAATGTGTTGTACCATTGGCTCACAAGTGCTTTGAGGTAAATTAAATACAGTGAACAGTATAGATATCAGTAACAATAATACAAAAAACAACTAAACAAAATAAAATGTCATTATAGTACGATAACAGCATTGTCTGCCAAGTATACCAAGTTTAGATTGTATATTGTTTTGGAAAAAAAAATAGATTTGATATCACAATGACCTACAAGATGATAGTTGCTCATGATTGAGGTAAGTGTTTAGCTAATTGTTCAGGTGAAATATGATACGGCTAGTTCATTTTTATTACAAGGAACTTGAATACTATTAAATTAGGGGATGATCGTTCTTTCCTTCGTCAATTTTTGGTTCGCAGCTGTAGTGCCATATACCCTTTTATTGGAGATATTTGCGATATCTTTGCATAAGTCTACTTGGTAGATATGAGCTTATTCAGGATAATTGTATCAAATAAGAGTGATAATTGTAACAGTGGAAATAATGTGGAACTAGGCATCAAGGAGGAGGAGGAGGAGGAGGAAAGGGAGAGGATAAAAAGGGGGTTAGAGGAAATCAAGGGTGGAGAGTGAAAGAATGGAAACCAGAATTAAAAGAAAGGAGAAACAGTTCTGTGTAGCGTTATAAGTTTGCATCGGATATCCCAGTGACAGAAAGATGTAATGAGTCAGTCACAGCTGTCTAGCTGGTGATAGGCCCCAACTTTACTTTAAATACTCAATTTTGTAAATCGCAATCCTGGCCAAACAGCAAACAACAAAAACGTTTTTTATTTTAAGAATTCAAGACTTCAATAGGACTTAAAAATGCTTTTCCAAGAAATAACCAATACCCAAACAGTGTTTTGAACAGGAGCAAACCAGCCACCACAAATACATCCCTTGATTAGATGACATGTACAAGCAATATTAACTAATGACTTCATTCATTCATTACGGAAATTCAAGGACACAATTAAACACAATGTAACTAAAATTACAATGATGCTTAATTGATAACATAACAATTTGGCCTGTGTACAGTATCTGAAAAATCTGTTTAGAGGTATCTTAAAGAAAGACAAACTGCCTAATCAATTACTGACACACCTGTCAAAATTGGTAATGCACTTGGCAGTCTGCAACCATCAAGCTGTAATGAAATAGCCTGCAAAGGGGAACCTGTTTTTCTTGTTGTTAAATTTGCATTATCAGCCTATTGATATTATCAATAAAATCAAAATAATAGTACTGTTTTTAATGGCTCAGCAGCATTACTGGTTGAAAAAGGGCTGTGAAGCTTGGATTGTAATGGTTTGGATAACTGCTTGTGATACTGACTGAAAGTCAGAGAATTTTATAAATCCAGTACCAAAGTCAGATTGCAATGTAGGCCTTGGTTTGATATTAAATTTTATGGCACTTCGTTTTTATTCATATTATGAAGCAGAGTTTAAAACCACATCTGTCCTTTTAAAACCAGCCACTTGTGGATGTCAGAGAATCAGTCTCATGTATTGTTTCACAGCAAAATTGTTATACAATCACTTACTGAGAATGCACAAACCTGACTGTTCTTTATTAAAGTATTGGGAATTGCAAATTACTGTCCAAAATTGGCAAACTGAAATTTTTTTTTTCTATTAAACAGGAAATTGCTGTGAACTGAAAACTAAATTATCATTTTATTTTACACAAATATTGGAGTTAGAAACATTTTCCAGCTCAGCTATTTTCCAACTTTCATATTTTAGCCAAATTTTCGCAAATCAATTTTTATTCCCCACAATTCACAGTCTAGTGAATAAGCTTCTGAACTGGTTATTTTTCTGCCGTGCCAGTGTATTATTAAATACCATAGAGAGTTTATTTGTAGATATAAATAATATATAGTTTTCTGACTTATACGTAATGTTTGTCTACCAACCCATTTATTCATTTAAGAACACTTTACTAGACCTTGTGCTTTCTTCCTGACATCCTCTCAGTTTCTCTATAGTTAAATAGACACATCTATGAAACATTTAGCCTCCATGTGTGTAGAATATTTAAGTACTCCCATAAGTCCAATGTCAATAGAAAATGTACAGCTTCCCCCCAGGATCCTGAACCATGCTTTCAGGTATATGTGTTTGCTTAATTGTGTGTTCCTTTATCAGTCCCGCTGAAAGGTCAGTCTTATCATCGGGAGTCATGAACCAACATCATTATTTGATTTAAACGGGTTAAATGAAGGTGAATGTAAATGACATCTGTAACCCTTCTCACTGTTGTGTTTGTTAGCTAACCATTTGTTTCTATGGCCTGCTTTCTTGTTTGTTTTTTCCAGTCAGAAGTTGTAGCCAAATGCTTAGGGAGTCTATTCAGTAATGAGAAGAGATACCGAGCTCTTACTCAGAAGATAAATTAATGTAAAATACCTTACATATCAAACTTTATAATGCAATAAAACAATGTTGATTGCAATTTTCTTCAACCACATGGTGAGCTGAAACCCATCTCTACTATACGGTGTGGTAGCTGTAAGTCTTGTGCAGGGTAATCACCCAATACCAGAAGATGGACCCTGGATTTTCATGTTTATACCCCAGACCCTGTAAAAAACTGTAAACACATGCCGACACACTTCAATTGTAGGGGAGTTGGTGTTGGGGCTAAAGCACCAGATCTCTACAGTTAGTTCGGGGGCAGGTGGATATTAGTATATTTTTACTTTTTATTTTACATCACGCAGTTGTTTTTCAAAACCCCCAGGTGACTGTCAAAATGTTACTGAACATTCCTCTTTTAGTTAGGTAGATTGGCAGAATCATGTTGAATTCCTGGGCGTGCAACAAGTGCTTGTTCTGGTTATACTTTCATTGAAATCTCAGAGAACGTCCAATGTAGAGAGGTGGATATATGCTATAATATAACCCAACCTCTCTGTTACTGTAGGGTTCATCGAGTCTCCTGGTATTTCTAGGATCTAGCAACGTCCCTGGTTTCACATTACTAAATTAAAAGAGAATGAATCTTAAAACAAATTCATGCTATACTATTTGTGATCCTTGTCAGCAGGTAGCACGGTCCTCTAGGGCAAAAACATGCACAGTCCTTGTAATTCATATACTCCAGGCACTTTATTTGTAAGTTCACACAGGATACAGCAGTAAAATGAAAACATAAATGTAACAGAAAACCCTATAAACAAAAACCTAGCTCGGTCTGAGCACTAACTCACTTTAGGTTCCCTATCTCTCAGGGTTAAACTAAACACAATATTGCACCAACCTTATTAGAGAGCAACGCTCTGCTATCTAACCTGTTGCTTTCCTTTCTGCACTCCCAGTGCTCCAAGCCAGCCTTGCCCTGACTGCTTTGCTTTCTGCACTCCCAGTGCTCCAAGCCAGCCTTGCCCTGACTGCTTTCCTTTCTGCACTCCCAGTGCTCCAAGCCAGTCTTCTTGACTATCTGGAGAGAACAGCCTCTCTCTCCTACCTGCTTCCTGGGAGGAAGCCAGCAATCCCTCTCCTTTACCTGTCTAGCAGGGAGGAGTTTATTCCCACTGCAACAGCTCATTAACTGCAGCTGAGCAGTGGGTTGGAGACGATCCAAAAAACCCTGGCCTGGATCCATGTCTCCCCAGAAAACCACTAAACTGTGGAGTGGAGCATTGGCCCACCCTTCTCTCCAAATGCTCCACCCCAGGGGCCCATAACTAAACAGTGTTTTGTGTTGTGCAACACACAAACTACACTTTCTTCCCCTGGGGTTAAAAGGCCTATCTGCCTTCACTTTATCACATATCCTCCCCCCCAGCTCAGACCCATCGGGTCGAGCGACCTTAGAACACAAACCATGAACAATCACGTCACCTAGGGCTGTACCAGCCCTGACTTGCTCCTCAGTTACAGGAAGTGGCCTATTGCAGATGGCTGCTACCTTGCTCCCTTGTAGTTTAAGGAACCCCCACCCAAGTGGATAACCCAAATAGTTAGCTGCCTCAAATCCTGGATAACACTTAGTGTTAGCGGTCAGACCGGCAGCCCTTACATTATTCACAACTAACTGGACCCTCATCAGGTGTGCTTCCAAGTCCACCCTGTGAATCGCCACATCACCAAGGTAGGCAGCTGCATTCTCTCTGTTGGGCCAAAGTATCCTATTCATATGCAGAAAGGGGGCTGGTGCACTATGCAACCTGAATGGCAGTACTTTATGTTGCCATAACCCCTTGGGAGTAGAAAACGCTGTCCTTCCCTTTGCTTTCTCTGTCAGGGGAACCTGCCAATACCTTATGACCAGGTCCAAGGTACTCAGAAAACTGGCCTTACTTATACGCTCTTGCGTTTGAGCTACATGTACTACAGGGCATTTAACTTTTACTACCTCTGTGACAAACTCTACCTCTGCCATGGGGTATGTGCGGGTGTCACCATGTGTACCCACAATATCGATCACTTGTCTTAAACCAAATTTTTCTGGCTGGAGCAGAACACTTTTCAAAGTAGCCTCACTCCCTGAATTAATTAGTGCTTGTGCACTCTTCCCTACCACCATCACCACTTTTAGCTGTGCTGTAACACCACCAGTCACCATACACATCTTTAAGCAAGGCAATACTATCCTATGCAGAGCCCTTATTCCTATGTCACACTGTATTGGCTCTTCACTCTCAGGACAGTTATATGTAATATGTCCATGCATGTGGCAGTTGAAGCATCTGAGTTTCTCAGTCTGGTCTCGTAGCTGTAATGGGACTTTTGGGTACGTTCTACCATTATATTGTCCCAGACTCAGTATCAGATTTTGTCCTTTCTTTCCAGTTTCCCCGCTTATTTGGTTGCTAGCAGATCTAGGCTGATGATCAGTACTGTGTGGCTCTTTGGTAGCCAAGTTCCTCTGAATCATCATCTGCTTCCACATCCACAGCAGCTTCTGGTTTGATAGTCTCTCAATGTCCGAGTTACTTTCAAACGCAAACTTTACAAAAGCTTTGCGTGTAACTAACTTTTCTATATCACTTATACGTCCAGTTGTTTCATAAGACGAATTTGCTGGATGCTCAACCTCTTCAAGACCTGGTTCTGTCACCAGCTCATCCTCCACTGGAACCGGTCCCTCCATGAAGGGCTTCACAACATCCTCCATCTGTTCTGTGAATCCCTGGGAACCTTCATTGCTTTCTACGGTTAATGCTACAGGTCTCATCTCTATATCCTCAGGGGGTTGGCCAAGGAGGCTGTCTAGAGCACCCTCCTCCTGCACGAATGCAGCCTTTGATCCCAGCTCCATCCCATCATGCTCGGCCTGGCTTGGCATGGAGCGCTGTTCTACCTGAGGCCCAGACTCCCGGCTTAGCTCATCTCTCCTTTGCCTGGCTTCCTCCCCAGGGGTATCCTCCGAATGCTCTGCCTTGAGTGGCCACCTCTCACTGTCAGAAAAGCTTTCCTCTGGGCTGTCTGGCAGTCTCCCTGCTCCCTCGGGGTTATCCGGAGACGCAGTCATGGCCTCTGGCTGGGTCATGACAGCCCCGGTATCAAACAGCCGGTCAGGAATTCCGAGTTCCACCTTTGATTCCATGATTGTGCTCCCAGAGTCTGGCAGGTGTTCCAGGTAGTCAGTGCGCCCAGGCCGTGTAGCAGTAGTCTTTGCCAGCAGATCAAGTTCTACGGCTCCCGAAAATTCATTCAAAGTCTTTGTAGCAATACCAGATGTCTTTGAAATATTTAATTCTGCTACGCCAATGTCACCTACTTTGTGACGTTCGCCTTGGTCTGGCTTAGCTGCGGACGTGCCCATCTTATCATCACCGCTTGGTTCTGTAACTGTCGCTCTCTCTTGGCTTAGATCAGAAGCGGCTACTTTGCCTTTCTTTTCTCTGCCAAACTGTTCAACAGCTGGTCGACAATCTTGGGTAGCCTCGGCTACTAAACAGTGCACCGCACTGCTATACTCAGCTGGGGTGCTTTGCTTCTCTCCATTAAGCTCAGCTCTTTTGCAGTTGTCTTCTCTGACTCCCCAAGTCAGTCTGCTTTTCATGCCTTTAACTTGTTCACTTGGGTGTACATCAGGGGCTCCTGCTTCGTTTTCTTTTATATGTGATCCCCCTGGAATTGCATCTATTCCCTTCTCTTCACCTGTCCTTCTGGACGCTTCACTTAGAAAATCTAGAACTCTTGTTTCCACTATAAAATCTGGGTTCCACAATAACTGGTCATCATTTTCATACACTCTTTCAGTTTCCTTGTACTTGCAGATGCCAACTGGAATCTCTGCCTGGAACATGGAACCAACCATTATTTCCTTTTGCCAGTCTTCTGAAGGAACATAATCCTCATCATCCTCTGATTCTTCTTCTGTTACCTTGGGAAGATTTATCAGTACCTTTCTGTTTTCAAATGTCTTTCCAGCATTCTCTTGAAACATGCAAGATTCAGTTTCTGAGCATGAAAATATTTTTGTTTCCAACTCTTTTCCCAAGATCGCTTTATCTGTTGTGATGCCATACAGAGCAAGTTTGAGGCTTTCATGTGAAGCTGCAACGTTTTGATTTTCAAATAAACACTTGTCAACTTCAGTAATCAGTTTGTCTCGTTCTCCCTTCTGATTCCTCTGACCTCTCTTACTTTGGCGCATGTCATCACTGTCACCATCACTGCCTCTTGACAATTCCGGGTTTTCCTTTAGATTTGCTGGTCTCGTTACTACCTTTTTCTCTTTTGCTTTTTGTTCCATGGATGATCCAACTGCCTTTTCACCATCTTCCACATTAGCACTACTTTCAGGCTCAATTGTATCTTTCTTGCCTTCTATTTCTTGTTCTCTCTCTTCTGTGTGTTTCTCAACATCAAGCTTTGCTGCCTCCATGCTTTTCAGCTTGCTAAAGACTTCTTCTACTGCCTCTGTCATCTTATGCAGGATGTCAGTAGCTTGGTTACGGGGTCCCTTGTCCCCACACACCCTGCTGGAGGCAATCTGCAAAACATCAGTAAGGGCAGCTCTATACTCCTGCTGAGCGTCCCTCAGGTTCTTAATCTGTGCAGCCAGGAAATGGTTGGTGTTTTGTTGTATAGCAGTTGCCTCTTGTTGTACAGCAGTTGCCTGTACCAGAGCCTTCAGCAGGTCCTCCATTATAGCACCAAGCAGGTAACAGTCTTAAAGGTACAGGCTACTAATTTGTTGTTGTTTTTTTTTTTTAAACAGGTCTGCAAAAATAAAAAGTCCTCAAGCAGACTACTGAATGACTGGCACACCCACAGACCCTCAATGTGCTACTATGCCCGCATTCTCCACCATATTGTGATCCTTGTCAGCAGGTAGCACGGTCCTCTAGGGCAAAAACATGCACAGTCCTTGTAATTCATATACTCCAGGCACTTTATTTGTAAGTTCACACAGGATACAGCAGTAAAATGAAAACATAAATGTAACAGAAAACCCTATAAACAAAAACCTAGCTCGGTCTGAGCACTAACTCACTTTAGGTTCCCTATCTCTCAGGGTTAAACTAAACACAATATTGCACCAACCTTATTAGAGAGCAACGCTCTGCTATCTAACCTGTTGCTTTCCTTTCTGCACTCCCAGTGCTCCAAGCCAGCCTTGCCCTGACTGCTTTGCTTTCTGCACTCCCAGTGCTCCAAGCCAGCCTTGCCCTGACTGCTTTCCTTTCTGCACTCCCAGTGCTCCAAGCCAGTCTTCTTGACTATCTGGAGAGAACAGCCTCTCTCTCCTACCTGCTTCCTGGGAGGAAGCCAGCAATCCCTCTCCTTTACCTGTCTAGCAGGGAGGAGTTTATTCCCACTGCAACAGCTCATTAACTGCAGCTGAGCAGTGGGTTGGAGACGATCCAAAAAAACCCTGGCCTGGATCCATGTCTCCCCAGAAAACCACTAAACTGTGGAGTGGAGCATTGGCCCACCCTTCTCTCCAAATGCTCCACCCCAGGGGCCCATAACTAAACAGTGTTTTGTGTTGTGCAACACACAAACTACACTTTCTTCCCCTGGGGTTAAAAGGCCTATCTGCCTTCACTTTATCACATATTATATAACAACACTTATGTGACCAAGTGTGTCCAAATTTCTGGGTATGTTGCATGGATAGCAGCTATATAAAACAGACACCCAGATGCCATGTCAGTGCTGCTTTAGAATGTGAATTTTCAGTGGAGGAATGAAGTTAAAATATACCATGTACTCTGGGTATAATTCCGAGTAGGCTTATAGGGCAGACATGTTCCAGCTAATATTGCAGTGATTATGAGTTGAATAGTTTCCTGGAAAGATTCCAGACAGATTTGTATTGTACAGGAGCAAAGTTATATTTATATCATATAAAACTATGCTGGTCCAATCATCCCATTTGTTTATAGTCCCTCAAGACTACAGGAATATATGTTATATTGAATTAACCCTCTTACCACAGGGAGATACACTATACGTAGGAAAAGGTAAAGGAAAGGTTTTTTTACTGTAAGAACAATCAGGATGTGGAATTCTCTGCCTGAAGAAGTGGTTTTATCAGAGTCCATACAGATGTTCAAACAGCTGCTAGATGCATACTTGCAAAAAACAGAATATTCAAGGATATAATCTTTCAATGTAGGGTAATAACTGCTTGATCCAAGGATAAACCTGACTCCCATTCTGGGGTCTAGCGTTTTTTTTCCTAGCTTGTTGCAAAATTGTGCTTCAAACTGTTTTTTTTTTGCCTTCTTTTGGATCAACAGCAAAAAACAAATGTGAGGAAGGCTGAACTTGATGGACGCAAGTCTCTTTTCAGCTATGTAACTATGTAACTATGTAATATGGACAAAAGTATTGGGACAGCTGACCATTACAAAACAGGTGTATGACATTTTATTTTAAATACATAGACATTAATATGTAGTTGGTCCCCCATTTGGAGCTATAACAGCTTTCACTCTCCTGAGAAGCTTTCCACACTAATTTGGAGTATGTCTGTGGAAAGTTTTGTGAGGTCAGGCACTGATGTTGAATGAGAAGGCCTGGCTTGAAATCCCAATTCAAATTTATGCCAAAGATGTTCACTGGGGTCATGGCTCTGTACATACTAGTCAAGTTCTTCCACACCAAACTCATCCAGCCATGTCTTTATGCACCAGGGCACTGTCATGCTGGAATAGAAAAGGATTTTAAATTAATGAATCTGTATGAGGAACAATATAGAAAGAAAAGATACTTAAAGCGGGCATATAGAGAGTGAAGACCCAAGCGCCAGATGGTGCATGGATAGCCACTCACCACATCCGCCAAAAGCTTACCCACATGAAGGTAACAACTCAGTTAGAAAATAAAATGTACATATAATCAATATTTATTTAATGATTACTAAGATCAAAACTATGCAGTATAATCCCTATTGAGATACTGAGGTACAAAGCCTAGATAATAAACTCCACGTTAACTAAATACCATGCCACCCCAGTCTTAGTAAGAAATCAGCCGCCCGTATCAATAGCTCCCCATTTCTGACCTGCAAAGAGATAAACTCATAGTAGAGAGGCTACATGAAAAATCCTCAAAGATTAATTAAAATAAATCGTCTAACAGCAGCGTCTTAACTCGACGCGCGTTTTGACGCTCTGCTTCGCCTTTGTCAAGAACTCTGTTTTGATCTTAGTCGGGACACTACTTCTACATAGTACCTATTGAGGCTTCATGCTGAGATCTTTATCCAAGATATCTGCCTTTCTATCAAAGCCATATTTAAATGAATAAGAGGGTTTTTCAACCCTATCCCCGCCCCCCCCTCCCCCCCATTTCTTTACCATTGGAGTTTTGGATTTTTTAAGCTAGGAAGAGGCAATTACTTTTGGGCTTCTTAATCTCCTACTTTATTTCCCTCCTATTTGGGTAAATATTTATCCTGATACCCCATTTTCTTATGTTTATGTGGCTATCCGCTTCTGCTCCCATACCTGCTCCAGCGACTTTATTACAATGAACACCTATAGATAAGAAGTATACTATTAACGACTATGAGTGGATTAATATTTGTAACAGTAGCTTCTTTTTTCTATTTAACCACTCGGAATCTTAACATTGTAATCTCAAATAGTTACATGCAACAGATGCTCTGTACTTGAATACTTTCTTAGTAGCTCGAGATGTAATATAACCAATAGGCTATTTGGATCTCTCCTTTTTTAAGTCACTTGCACACTTTTGTATCACTATTTTCATTTTGTTTCATGTTCTGTTAGATGTCTAACATTTAGTATCGAATAAAGATTTGTATTATACAATTCATCATACATCTAATCATTAAATAAATATTGAATATATGTACATTTTGTTTTCTAACCGAGTTGTTACCTTCTTGTGGGTAAGCTTTTGGCGGATGTCGTGAGTGGCTATCCATGCACCATCTGGCGCTAGGGTCTTCACTCTCTATATGCCAGCTTTAAGTATCTTTTCTTTCTATATTGAATCTATTTATGGTTATGCCCTCTCTACCCACTTAGTCCATTTTCTGACTTCAGGACCTGGTTTCCCTGTTCCTTGAGTCTGTTCTTGACTTTTCTTTATGAGGAACATTCAGCTCCTCCATGCAGAGCTTGGAGACACTGAACCACGTGGTGCAGCAGTGATCCAGGACTCTCTAATCGCTGTCTGAGTGACTGTCACTAGAGGTGTTACTAAGCAGCAGTGTAAACTCTGCTTTTTTTGCAGAAAAGGCAGTGTTTACACTGAAATGCCTGCAGGGACAAGTTATAGACACCAGAACAACTACATCAAGCTGTAGTGGTTCTGGTGACTTCAGTGTCCCTTTAAGAATTGCAGTTTCTCATTGAAAATTACTAACTTTTTTAGCTGGCTCCTAGATTCCAAACAAATTTGTCAAGCCCTGCCTTAATTGAAAGTAAATGGCCTTGCCTAATTCCCAAAAAGCAGCCCGATGTCATTATCCCTCCTCTACCAAACTTTACAGTTGGCACAATGCAGTCATGTAGGTAACAATGTTCTGGCATCCTCCAAACCTATGCTCTCCCATCAGACTAGCAAACAGAGAAGCTTGATTTGTCACTCCCCAGAGTATGTTTCCACTGCCCCAGAATTTAGTGGTGGCATGCTTTACACCGCTCAATCCGACTGGCATTGTACTTGGTGATGTGAGGTTTGCATGCAGCTGCTCGGCCATGGATACCTATTCCATGTAGCCCCTGCCACACATTCTTTGTGCTTATATTAATGCCAGTAAAAGTTTGAAACTCAGCTATGGAATCAATAATACCACTTATAGTTGACTGTGGCATCTTTTCACAGTACCATGCTTGAATACATTGAGGTTTTCAGAATGACCAATTTTTTTTCACAAATGTTTATAAATTCAGACTGCCCGGCTAGGTGCTTGATTTTATGCACATGTGGCAATGGGTCTAATCAAAACACCTAAATGCACTGGCGTACATATAGGGGTCGCAGCTGCGACCGGGCCCGTCATTCCAGGGGGCCTGGCCACCTTGTGGACCCCTGCGACCGGGTACCAGCCGCCATGTTTTGCGGTCCCGGCCCGCGCGGCAAACTGCCGGGGCTGCAAGTTCAAGGGGCCCATCGGGTGGCCCAGGCTGTTAGGGCCACCCGATGGGTATGGATTTCCAGGGGGCTCGGTCAGCAGTGCAGCGCTTTAACAGCGCAACCGGGCTCCCTATGATGAGATCACTGCTGGGAGGAAGTGACTGCCCCGTTCACTACTCCCAGCTATCAGCCGCGCGGGAGAAAGGAGAGGGAGTCAGAGTGGGAACTCTGACTCCCATCAACCTGAGCCACCACAGGACTCCATGGATCAATTTCGCACCAGGGTCCCATGGATTGTGTGCGCCACTGCCTAAATGCAAGAATTAAGAGGTGTGTTCCAATGCATTTGTCCATATAGTAAATCTTCTTTATGCCAACATATTACCTGTGAGTTTTCAAGATAACAGTTTGTAAAAAAACTTTTTTTTTAATTCTGTATTGATGGTTGTGCAGACCTTTCTGGCTTGTAAGCCCTCCAATGTTTCTGAGCTGTTACTTATTGATGGCTGTCATCTCCAACATCTTTATTAAATTGGTAGTAGAAACTGATGTAAATTAAATGTGAGAATTCAACAAGGACCTCCATGGAAGATCCTGCCAACATAATCCATGTCAAGATCAAACACAGATCACTATTCATGACTTTACAAATTAGACAAAGCTTATGAGATTAAGGACATCTGATGGGTATATGCAGAGTTTATCAGATGGGAATAGGTAGGACAGGAATTCAGAGTTACATATGGCACTGGTAATTGGTTAGGAATTGGAGTTGGGCAGAGACATGAAATAGATCCAGGCTTATCATTAACAAGATTAGGGGAGTGTACAGGGGACCAATGACATTTAGTTTGTATGGTGAGGGAACAAGCACTGATAAGTAAAAGAAAAACAAACCTGCCTGGGAAAGGACAGTCAATAGACTACTATGGTGGATGTATGGTGAGTGCTGGCAGTGATTATGAGAAAAAAACAGATGGAACAGAGGATTAGAAACTCTGTAGGAGGGATAGCAAGCAGGACCCCATAATAAAAAAGAAACTTGTGTTTGTTGGGTTAATTCCCTAAACTTTGAAATGTTGATAAGCTGGCATAAAATTTACAATCCCTGGTGAATTCTCAATAATTCACTTTTTATTAAATTCAATTTCTTTATTT
Organism: Pelobates cultripes; assembly: GCA_933207985.1. Taxonomy (NCBI): domain Eukaryota; kingdom Metazoa; phylum Chordata; class Amphibia; order Anura; family Pelobatidae; genus Pelobates; species Pelobates cultripes. The sequence continues at coordinate 188,823,989 of OW240914.1, forward strand.
TTGAAGTGGCAAAGCTACTATACACACAGATACTGTCGGACAAAGAAAAATAGCCACATTATATTAATAGTACATTGAGGGGTTTGGTCAAAAATAGGAGAAAATAAAAATAAAACAACAATCACAACATCATCATGCTGTAGTGGTTCTGGTGACTTCAGTGTCCCTTTAAGAATTGCAGTTTCTCATTGAAAATTACTCATCAGAGAAGTTGTCACACAATCACTACAAAAGTGTCTAAATATAAGACATTTTTAAAGTAAGCCAATTACACATCCGATGCCCCAAATCCATACCCTATTGACATAGCTTTCTAGGAACCTCTTGTGAGCTGTTGTGTCCACCTGGCTGAATCCAGAATTGGGTCAACAGATATTTTTTACACGCTGAATGTCTGGACAGACCTGGACTGTACTCAACAGTGCACGCACAAGGATCAAAAACACTTACTGCAGTCACATCTGTAATGGACCCTGGTGAATGCATACACACATGTGAGTGGCAATAGAATAACTGATTGAGGGTGAGGACCTGGCACTACAAAGATTCACATTTCTCACACATTGATGAATAGAAAGAAGAACATGGCCATGTGTGAATCACCTACAAATAAATGAATGTGTTATTTATCTGTTAAATTTAGCATTTGTGTCACAATTTTGTATAAATGTGGTGTTCACTATTAAACAATGTTTTCTCAATGTCATGCTTTTTGTATCACACTGTAGTGCATCTAGCTTGCTTTGCCTTATCAATTAATGAAAATGTGCTTGAAATGAAAAGACGTCTGATCATTCATGGATTAATTAACTGGTGTTTTTTTTTTTTTTTGTAAAATGACAAATGACAACATCCTTTTGTTCCTAGCTTGCAAAACAGTTGCTGAACTAGCAATTTGTCAATACAAACATCAATGCTGATTTGATAAGCATGGATATAGCATCCGTGTAAAGTACATCAGCTATCTCTATTTATCAACAGGTTCTGTCTGGAACATGGGAGACCCTGGGAACATTTAAATGCAGCTGCTATGAAATAAACTTTAAAGTTTCATATGATCACAGCTGGAGTCTGCCAGAAAATCTAATTGGCTATAATTGCTGGCGTATTACAACAGGTACAACAACTTTACTGCCTTATTGATAGCAGCTGAAACATATTTCCTCTTCATCCTATGATGAACTGAAATGATGAGAACCGCTGAAGAAGACTTCAGTGTTCTGATGTCCATAGTCATATTTACCATGTACTATATAACCACACGGCATAGAGATGTGTTGAAGCCGAGAGAATTATGGAATAGTGTTTTCATCCTGAACTTCATTGTACACTTTTCTTAAGCAGTAGTTTCTCTCCTTTATCTGCTCTAAAACTGGTAGATAACTGCAGGTAGTCCATCTGTGGATGTGTTGAAGAGAATTTGACATATGTCGAATTAGACCCTTTTATTCATGTTAATCCCATTGTGCTTGAGTCTATGAAATTGTATAATCTGGGGCACATTTATGAAATTATAGAACTGTCCAAGGCAAGGAAATGCTAGCAGAATGCTTGGTTGTATAGGGAGAGGTATTAGCAGTAGAAAGAGGGAAGTGCTCATGCCATTGTACAGAACACTGGTGAGACCTCACTTGGAGTATTGTACGCAGTACTGGAGACCGTATCTCCAGAAGGATATTGATACTTTAGAGAGTTCAGAGAAGGGCTACTAAACTGGTTCATGGATTGCAGGATAAAACTTACAAGGAAAGGTTAAATGATCTTAACATATATAGCTTGGAGGAAAGACGAGACAGGGAGGATATGATAGAAACATTTAAATACATAAAGGGAATCAATAGAGTAAAGGAGGAGAAGAAAAACTACCACAAGAAGAAAAACTACCACAACAAGAGGGCATAGTTTTAAATTAGAGGGGCAAAGGTTTAAAAATAATATCAGGAAGTATTACTTTAGTGAGAGGGTAGTGGATGCATGGAATAGCCTTGCAGCTAAGGTGGTAGAGGGTAACACTGTGAAGGAGTTTAATCATGCATGGGATAGGCATAAGGCTATCCTAGACTTAAGATAAGGCCAGGGACTAATGAAAGTATTTAGAATATTGGGCAGACTAGATGGGACGAATGGTTCTTATCTACCGTCACATTCAATGTTCTTTGTCTCACTAGATTCTATGTAGGATTTTGATTTTGTAATAGCTATAGTCAGGATAATTGGTAGACTGCTAACTGTATGCCGGAACATTTTGTCATAGCCAGTTGCGGCTAGTGAAGTTTTAAGATGGTGAGGCGCCATACCCCTCCCCCAGAATTTTACTCCTCCCTAGCTGGCTTTATATATATTAATTTTATATATATATATATATATATATATATATATATATATGAGTAAATCCGCTTGCCTACTCAGCTCTCATGCAGTCACTGGACCTATTGGGGGAGAGAAAAAGATAATATTACACACATACATTTGGCAGAAGCTGCTACTGCTGCTGTGCTTTTCCTGTGGTGCTTCCAAGATGGCTTCTTGCTACTCTCTCCACCAAACCCTTGGTGCAATGAGCCAATGATGGCCCAAAATTAGAGCAGCCAACAGCAGATGCCTCCACTCATGGGCAGTTGGCCCATGGTAACTCAATGTAAATGCCTGAATTTTCTTAATAGAGGAGATTAAGCTGAAACAGGGCAGATTACTGAAACAGGGCAGATTTCATGCCAACCCACTTTTTGTGAAGCCTAGATGCTTTCAAGTTAGCTTTTCCAAACAGCTACCAATGGGGGTGGCATGCCCTGTAGAACTGAAACCTATTACACAATTAAAGAGACACAAATTATTTCCAAAATATTTGGGTTTACCACCCTCCCTTCTAGCAAAAAAACCTTAGTGTTTCTAGACGACTGCAAATATTTTTTCTCCCCACATAAAAGCTGGTGGAGCCCTGTCCCCAGTGCTCCTATGGACAAGCATCCACTGGACATAACTGTGAATTTTCATGCATGTAGATGTAGCTTTTGTTTACCTTAGCATTTTGCGGCAATTTATTTGTTTGGTTTACTTTATTCAATTTACAGCGCTGTGGAATGTGTAGGAACTCTATAAATATTAATAATTTTAGGTCCAAAGGGCTCATGTCAACGTGGCACATACTACTGCCTAGTGCTTCTTTTTCTTATGATTATCTGAGAAAAGAGGAAAGAGGATGAATCCTAGTTTGACATAAAGCAGCAGCCAGACACCAAGAGTCAGAACAAATGTTATCAAAGCTCCATAATCATGATTATTAACCCCTTAAGGACACATGACATGCGTGACATGTCATAATTTCCCTTTTATTCCAGAAGTTTGGTCCTTAAGGGGTTAAGAAGATAAATGTTGGATGGGTATTTTGAATTTGGGTGAACTGGATACCAAGTATTTTTCAAACCGTATATTGATAGATACGATAAATACCTCCAAAATCTGAAATAAAAAATTGAAGCTAGAGGATAAATTATTATATAGGGTTCCATTAGTGGTCCTACAATGGATAATATAAATGTTCAATCTTGGACACACCTAGGCCTAGTGAAGATCTCAGATTTATGGGATGGATTTAAACCCATCCCATTTATACAATTGCAAGAAAAGTATCATCTTTCCCCTAGAGGTCTTTTTCAATATCTAAGGATTAAGAATTTTCTACTATCTCGGACTATACTTAAGGACCACAATGTTAATCCCCTTATTGTATTATATAAAAAGAAGGGAGGGATTTCTAGATTTATGAAATTGCTAGAATCAATGGAACAATACTCTCATGCTACCTCTTTTGTTAAATGGGAACAAGATATTGGGGAATCCTTTCCACTTCTGGAATGGACCAAAGCTACACTCCTAGTTAAGCGCTGTATACATAGCGTCTCTCTCTATGAAACACATTTAAAAATAATATATAGGTGGTATATGGTACCGGCTAGACTTTATAAAATATCATCTGTACATTCTAGGAATTGTTGGAGATGTGGAAATGAGGAGGGCACTAATTATCATATATGGTGGGAGTGTCAGGGTCTTAATAATATAAAAATTCAAATGCTTGGCCTTATTAATTCTATTTTTAAGGAGATAAAATAAATTAGCCCTCAACTCTTTCTCTTTAATATTGGTTTCCCTTTGCAAGATAAATATCAAAAATATCTTTTCACCCATATATTTTTTGCCATTAAAATATGTATAGCTTGGGCTTGGAAATCTTCTATCCCATTAATATGGCACAATATTATGGAGCAAATAGATTATCAGTACAGGATGGAATCAAACCCCTTTTTAGGCACTAGAGATGTGGCCAAACTATGGTTACCCTGGACAAATAGACAGTATATATGATAACAGATTGTGGTTCCCCCCATATCGAGTCTCAGAGTATGTAATTTATTCGTATTATAAATGTATTTTTATATATTTTTTTTTCCGTATGTTTATCAATGTGACAGCTATACCATGGAAATCTTTGGTGTGAATTCCTTCTGATAGCGGTTGGCAGTGGACAAATGTAGCGTGACTGAAATATACATCGTGTGTACGATGGTTTTCAATGGAAACACTGTATTCTATGTGGAAACTTTTGGTGTTTAATTTTACACAGTGCCTATATTACAATATATTGCCAGCATATCTAAGTCTTAAGCAGTTATATTGATAGTTTTTTTTGTTTTTTTTTGTTTTTTTTGTCTGTTCAATTTTTGTTGTGTTTTAACATATATCTCTGTGTCTGGTTGTTTTAATGTGCTGGAGGATTGCCTTTGGGGTACCTCACATGCAAATGTTAAAACTTTCATATAATAAAAATAAAGAAATATAAGAAGATAAATGTTCAGAATTAAATTCAAGTTGCATTGTTGATTAAAAGGCAAGTGATATCATCTCGTTGATATAGAACATAATACAGTTCCCGTACTAGCTAGCCAGCAGCCAAAATAGATAATGCTGATTATTCAACCGACGGACTAAACCTTTTTTTAACAGACTAAACTTCTGTAGGAAGAAATCAACTTGTAGTATTTCCAACTTGAACAATAATTATCCAACAGACAGAACAATCATTTCTATAGCCACACACCCCAAGCCCACTGTGCTAGAGAGCACACAGACATATCTAATTGTGCAAAGCCAGAAAGTATGCCATAAATTGCTCCAGACCAGCGGCAGAACAACAGTAGCAATTACATATTATAAAAGGCAAGTATCTGGATGTTCTCTATAGGCAAACTAACAGTTACTGGAATGCAGTTTAAATCACAGGAAAAAGTGAACATCACAAGTCCTTTGTTTGGTGAATGCTAACAGGAAGGTATTTACTGCTATCCTGTTTCTGTTGATTGAACGAAAATCCAGTTTATAAGAGGGAGATTAACCTTAGACAACCTGGTTACTTGCCAGGGTAAACGTTAAGACATTCCTACCAACTGAGAGATACATATCTGGAAAGGAACGTTTCCACTGAGCTGTACGGTTCGGGTCAGTACAGTCTGGTACGCTATTTTGAGTGTTTCCATTATTAAAGTGGCCGATACAACCGAACCAAACCACACCATTCTCGGGCCCCCTTCAGATGTAGGTCCATAGGAAATGGTACGGTATGGTATGGTTAGGGTGGAGCTATTGGCGTCCAACTATACAATCCATTGGATGTCGGGATTGGGAGCCCAAAATTATGACTGTACCATCAAATTCAGAATAGTTGAGTAGTATACAAAGAAGAGCAATTAATGGAGTGATCCGTTTTATGTACAATATATGAATTGCAACTAATCGTCACTGAAAACCCTGCTCAATAAATCTATGGATTTGCTATGCCTCTCTGGTATAGTTTTTCTCTCTGGAAAAAGGAAGATGGACTCTGTCTCCACCCACAGTTATTTGAGATTGTATCTTGACATTTTGGACCAATCCCATTCACTCTTTGGACAAGTTTCGCACTGTTTGTTCAGGAATGCTCCTTTCAGTCCCCATTAATAAGTCAACGATCTCTCTTCTCCTGAAACAATACGGTCTAAATGCCTTTGACTTTGCTATTTGACAATGCAGAATTTCTGCTTTTGCAGGTATTTTTTCTTTCTTTATTTAGACATCTCTTATTTAGCCTCTCAAGAGCCAATTGGATTTTAATTTACCACAATTTGTTCTCTTAAAGGGGACTGTCACATCCCAAGAGTTTATTTTTATTTTTTTAAATATTTGTTTATTAAAATTTGTTTATACTTGATTTTAACAAATATGAATTTATGAAAAATGTTAAATAAAATGAAATGTAAATTTGCACCATTGTATCTATCAGAGAAGATGAGGAAAGAAACAATGTATCCATATATTCCCATATTTTCAAAGTTTGCCCTGGCTTTTGTCTTGTGTGAACTGGATTGCTGTAATTTTCTATTTATTCAATAGAAATTTAAAAGCATCTTATGAAAAAAGGGTTCACACAACTTATAGGTGACTATTAATGATATATTCAGTGGTGTAAATTCCATAGAAGTGAGTGTCCCTTTAAGATATAATTTCAGCATGCACTGCTCTGATGTGATTCTTCTTATACATTACCTATTTGGTTTATCTTACACATTTGAAAGCTTAATTAAAAAAAAAAAAAAATTCACGAGATCACTTGAACCTTAATTAGAAATGAACTGCATACATATGGACTATATATTAGATTGAAATTATCGGTGGAAAAGAAGAATTATAACTCGATTAAGCATAAGCTAATTAGTCTCTGTTGTCTAATGTTTTATTCCGATCTCTTTAATAACCCTACCCATATTAAAACTATTTACGGTTTGAAATCTGATTTCCTGACTCTCACAAACTACATGCCAACTGCAAGAGGAAGAATGAACGCACAATTTGGCGGCATGCCATCAAAGCAATTTAATTGCCTTCCTATTTGTAGTTTAAGATTTGTATAGCCCTCATCAAGCAATTAGGAGCTCATTGAAGAAAGGGTCTGTCGGTAGCCCAACACCAAATGCAGTTTTGTAATTACATTAACATTATGGAGACTCATAATAAAAATGGAAAAGATGGCACATTCATACATCCCAAAACTAACATGGCTGTCTCATAGGGACAGTGCAGCTACGTGTTTAGTTTGCCGTTTTTAGGCATTTTGAATTGTAAGGGGGTATGCTGTGCACTTCTATAATAATTTCAATAAGTATTTAGATCATGCTTTATCTTTGTAAGGGAAAGTATAGTGAAATTGTGGACCTAACTGTGACCAGTGAAAACGTGGCATTGGTAAACTGTGAAATATTGCATGATATACAGATATTTACATCTCATTACAAGAGACAAAAATGACCCTGCTCCTTAACATGCTACGCTAAATATACCAGAGAGCAATATATAATAAAAAGTTATCAATACATGTTTTCTTATCAAATAAAATGTACATATCAAACAAAAGGACAAGGCAATATGACATATTAGCATACCTCCTAACTCCCCTATTTGGGAGGGACAGTCCCTATTTTGGGCACAAATCCCTCTGTCTCCTTTTTCCATCCTAATGTCCCTCTTTTATAGGGGCTCCATGTTGGTGTGTCTTAGTGTATAACATAGCTTCACGGCAATAATACTCACAGTAAATGTCTTCAAACTACAATAAATGGGTTTATAAATCAGTCTGTGTAAATAAGATACTGTACATTGTTCTTGTTCTATATTGCATTTTAGTTCCATAAATTGCTATTAGTAAGTAACCTAAAACTTCTCAGAACTGCTAAACCCATGGCCACATCCCCACTCACACCCTTAACATTAAAGTGTCACTTGTGTCAAGTCCATTTCAATTGTTGGGAAGTATATATTAGTGACTATAAATGCACATTACATGGTCAATGCAAGATAGACATCTGGGTCTATTTGGCCAGATGCTTTCAGTGTCATCTTTAAAATCAGTGCTTTTTGCATCTTAACCCGATTTAAAATATAGGGCCTAAACACTTACAAACATTTACAGGCCTATTCATCTCGTAGGCTTTTTGCAAGTGAACAATAATTATAGGACTATTTGCCTGCTAGGGCAGACAGTTACAATTCCTCAAGTGGTACAAGGGTTAATTTTAGTGGTGGGTGGCCAGTGCTTGCTAACCAGTCTTCTCTTTAAAAAGTAAAAATAAAAAAGCTGGGGGTCAGTATGACCCTTATATTACTATAGGAAGTTTTAACGCCTATGTTATGATCCCACATGTCATGGGGTCATAAGAGGCTGATGACCACTAATAAAATTTGCAACTGGTAGCTATTGCTGCCCACGCCCTAAACCCACAGATGCAATGGATGGGACCTAGCTAGGGGAAACACATGGGTTTGTCCACAGGCAGTGGATGGGGACTTGTATATAGATAGGGGGAGTCCTGTGATGAGGCCAGTAAATTATCAAGGAGGCTTGGAACTGGTCCCCTAACCGTGGCCAACAGGTGGAAGCTCAATGGTAAACACTGAAGGTATCTGTCATAGTTCCGATTGGTGGTGGTGGGGAGTGTAATATACATATGGGGTACATAACTTTGCTCACCCCTCCCCAGCCAATAACCATATATAGAGGTTGGAGTTATTAAATAATCAGGGTGGAGGTAAGCCATTGTCCACCACCCATGCCATCCACTAAGTATGTCAAATTTGGTTACTGAAAGAACTGTGAAAGGAGACCTACTACACTTTAGGACTATAATATGTGTTCCTACTACACTTTAGGACTATAATACGTGTTCCCCATAAAGGTGGGAGTCACAATTACATATGGGTATGGTGACTGTGACTAGTCTGTAATTGCGACTATGCTACGCAGTTGGCGATTTTTGTACACCCTTGGGTGAAAAAGTTGGGCTTCTTAGGATGGGTGAAAAAATAATGGATGAAGTCCCTTAAAAAGGTAGAGTTAAAGAATATGAATGGTGCTTATGATTCTGTGTGAACGGAATTGTTTTATCCTATAGACTGTAAGCTCGTTTGAGCAGGGTCCTCTTCAACCTATTGTTCCTTTACATTTTCTTGTAATTGTCCTATTTCTAGTTAAATACCCCTCTCATAATATTGTAAAGCGCTACGGAATCTGTTGGCGCTATATAAATGGCGATAATAATAAGAGAACAAAGACTGTGGCAATAAGAACGCTGAAGGAATTGTATTGAAGTGTCAGAGATAAATTGTTGTAATATTATTGTAGTTACTCATTTTCAAATGTCAAAAGCAAGGAGATGCAAAAGTACCTTGGATTCTTTACAGTATACTTATAGAAGCTCACATTTTCTTTATCAGAATCTACCATTTTCCTACTTACAATCATAAATAAGAGACGTCCATTTCACATTCACATATCCAACATTGTTTCAATAATGTGGGACGTAATCATTCTGAATTTCAAATCCCTATTACAAAGAGTTGAAATGAACAAAGCCATGGTATTATAATCACAATTATCCTAAACAGGTTTAAATGTGATACATGAACATGATACCGGAGTTAATAGGAGAAACATGAGATAAGAAAAGATCGTTAAATGCAATTTATCCCATCAATACAATGGGATGTTATTTTTCTCTTTGTTTGTTCAACAAGCCATGCACAATTCACAGATCAGTATGATATAGAAAAATTCTACTCTTCAGAATCAATCTAGAAAGTCCAAGGAGCTAGAAGAAAGGCTTCATAGTGATAGTTAGCAGACCTGTTCTAAACGTTGATGATGAGTATAACATCCAATGTGTACATGGACTATTAAGGAAATCTGCCCATAATAATAATAATAATCAATGGCTGAGAGCTAGTATCTGCATATGTGACATACCTCCTCAGCTTCAGAAAATATGAGCTATCAAGGATTTTGAATACATTAATTATTATGGGAGATGGATTTTGTTATGACTTTAGTTATTTTTTGTACAGTAACATTTATATAATGAACAAAAAAGCAAATTTCAATAAAAACAAAGTGGATCATTGTGTTTTTATATCAAAGAGCTAGGTAGACAATGATAGTATATTTGTGAGAAAGACAGTGATTGTGACAGTGATTCTCTGCATTGTACTTATCGTTGTGGCAAGGTAACACATCAAATGAGCCAAAATATTGTGAAACCCCCGCTGTTACAGGGCCACAGTGCATGACTGGGAAGCCATTTAGTTATACCCATCAGGTGGCCCTAAGTGCATGGGCCCCAACAGCAACCAGGTGTTGGTGAAGCCGCACTGGCTGCACGAGCTGTAGTTCTGCTGCTGGTTAGTGTGTTCAAGAATCATGACATCAAGTAAAAGTTATGGACAGCTCAAAAATTAATTCCAGGTGGTTTCAGACATTCATATCGTGCATTGTTTTAGCACAGCAGATGAGTTGTTGTCATGGTGCACTGTGGCTAAGGTAGTGACTATGACCACCAAAAGAGGAAGAAGCACTTCTGTGTGGATTCATCTCCTTCAGAGGTCTTTGTAGTGTTGTCTGTGCCACCATTCGATGCTGGTGGTCATCATTCTGTGATGTGTCTTTGCCTCCCCAGTGTTCTGCTTTGATCCTGAGGCAGCGGGAAACACACAGTGTGGTCCTAGGGCCTTAGTGGCAGTGAGTGCGTAGTGCATGCCTAGGGAGGCAGAACCTTTTCAGAACAGTGTTGCATTTACTCCTAGAGTGATGTGGTGATGCAAGGCCTGCTCCGGTGGGTGTGACATTCTTCCCTCACCTTATATAAACCCTTTTAGCCCTCAATACCCTGCTCGCTTGTAATAAAGAACTACAACATGTGTTTCTAAGTTCACTGCTGAAAGTAAAAAGTCTTCCCACTCTACCAACCCTTTGCCATATTATTTTAGCATGACCCACTGCAGCCCGAACTGACTTGTGCTATTGTCTGATCTTGTCTCTTGGTTCCCCCCTTCTGCTTTCACATTTGGACTTTGTTTCCCCATCTCTACTGCAATCTGTTGCATCTATTGTGCCAATTCACCCGAAACCCATGACGATTCACATATAACCCATATCAAAGCTTCATACTTAGCCCATGCAAATAAATTCCCAAGTTACAGAGGAGTTGGCATCTTAACTGAGATTAAAGGGTAGTCCCATATATGACCCAAGTTACAGGACAGAACTATATAGCCAAGTTATTTGATAGAACATTGATTGTTGCATACATGGTCAGTATATTTCATTCATTGTGCACATAAATAATAGTCAGTAATATGATGATAATGTAAGAGAAAATTAAAAAAAAAGTACAGACATATATATACATTTCAATAATTTCTATCTGTAAAAATGGACCATTAAAACATCTATTGTTCTCCCTTCACCCCAGCCCCTCCCATCACAGGATTCTCAGCTCAGATTAATCTGTTAAGTCTCCACTAATGCATTGAATGGTTGTGTTCATAAATGGGAGGCCATTATTTCTGTGTCTCATTTGCTATAAGCCTATCGTGATCCCCAGTTCCTCACAAAGTAGTTACTGCAGGACCACTAATGAAGCAATATTTTTAAATTTTCCATAAAAAATGGACTCTCTGATTATAAATTTACAGATCTGTTTCAATTATTTTTTCCCCCTCCAATAAGACAATTTTTGCCAGATGTAATGAATATAATAATCTTCTATGTCTCCCTTTTTAATCTCTTAAAACTTTGCAGTATCATTAAATTCCTTTTTTCTATATTAAACATATAATTCATACAGAACATCTGGGTATATTGTGCATTATTCGTTATCATTTAACCCAGTGTTGCCATAAGAGTGGTTTAGAAAAAATGGAAAGCGATATGTAGCAGGCCCCGAACAATCAACGTGTTATTAAACAGAACTACTGAGCTCTGAAAATAGTCTGCAGAATTAGACCTCTGTGGTATTTAAGTACGTATTTTCTAATTTTATTGTCATATTTTAATATACTTTACAGGTTAACAGGTTTTTTTTCAAGAATTATATTACATTTTACAGTACATTTATCATGTTTTATATACATAAGAACATCTCTGAAAGAAAGACAGCTTGTAAATCCATGAAAATATTTTGGCGATCTTAAAGGGAACTTTAGTAAGAAATTTGCACATGTTCATGCTGACTAACTTATTTTTTTAATTGTCTTATTTTCTTGTCAATAGGGCAAAGTTACGCCAAAATGCTATTTACCTTAGAAACCACAATATCATTAGCTATTTATTAGATGGAGTTTTCATTTTACCAGCGTAAAACATGCCTGATTTGTGGCATATATGCTATTTCATTTGGGACAAGATGTGCTGTGCAAGATCAGTATACTTAATAATTTCAGTGCCAGAGCGGAGAGGAGCGTGATGTGCTGTTGTCTTAAATTGTGCCGAACGAGAAAAAAATGTAAAAAAAGGTCAATGAGACCCCACCATGTACCGCTACAAAGAGACAACAGACTCTTTCATAAGCTCCTGTAATTAAAAAGGAACAGAACATTTTTTAAAAAATTATAGAAATTAAGAGTCCAGAATCTTATAGACACCACTATTGATGTGGTAATGGCTGATAAGTGTCTTCCTCTCTTCCTCCAACCCATGTGTCAAGGAATGAAGAGGAGATTGATCTAGAAGGAGTTTGACAAAATTAAGGCCTGTGCTCAAACTCCCACTACGTCTGGGTGGCAGCAATGGCCAAAGCATTTCAAATACATAGAACAAAATGTGATAAAGAACACGGAAATAATAAGCTTTTACCTCTTCCTCTAAACCTAAGGCAAAGTGATGGAGGCTAATATCACAAGAGTATGGGGTCCCTGAACTCCCTACCACAATACAAGCACTGGGCCATTGGGTGCCCAATTCCTCTGGTTCGATTATAGAACCAAAGAGTGTCTAATAATTAATGACTACGCTATTAACGAAACAGTTAGAGTGAATTTAACCTGACAAGAGGGTGGCAGTAGTGTTCGCAGTCGGAACAGAGCATTCTTCACAATTCATCATCAATTGTGAGTAGAGAATGCCAAGGGTGTATGAACTTTATGTGTGTGTGGGGGTGTACAAACTTTATATATGTGGGGTGTATGAACTGTATGTGTGGGGGGTGCATGAACTTTATGCGTGGGGGTGTATGAACTTTAAGTGTGGGGGTAGAGGGTTTTTATGTGTAGGGTGTGCAGGGTTTTTATGTGTGGGTGGTGTATGAACTTTATGTGTAGGGGGTGTAAGGTTTTTATGTGTAAGGAGTATTAATTTGATGTATGGGGTGCAGGTTTTTTTGTGAAGAGGTGTATGAATTTTATGTAAATGGGGTGCAGGGTTTTTATTTGAAGGGGGTATGAATTTGATGTGTAGGGGGGTGCATGGTTTTTATGTGTAGGGGTGGTACAGGGTTTTTTATATGAAGGAGTTATGAATTTGATATGTAGGTGGGTGTAGGGGTTTTATGTTAAGGGGGGTATTAATTGATGTGTAGGGGGTACAGGGTTTTTATGTGCAAGATTTTTAGATGAAGGGGTGGTGCAGGGTTTTTATGTGAAGAGGGTATGCATTTTGTGTAGGGCGGATGCAGGATTTGTATGTGTGTGGGGGTATGAATGTAATGTATAGGGTGTGCGCAGGGTTTTTATGTGAAAGGGGGATGTGTAAGGGGGGTGCAGGGTTTTTATGGGAAGGGGGTGTATGAACTTTATGTAAAAGGGGTGCAGTATTTTTATATGAAGGGGGTATGAATTTGATATGTAGGGTTATGTGTGGGGGTGGTGCAGGGTTTTTGTGTGTGGGTGTGCAGGGTTTTTATATGAAGAGGTGTATGAATTTGATGGGTAGGGTTTTTTCAAGTTGATATAGAGTTTACAAAATAAACTTATGGGTGTTTTTTACATTTTAAAGTGGGGCTGGGCCTAAGCACAGGGTCTGCCCTGGGTGCCAAATGCTTTAGGTACATCCCGGGCAAAAGGTATGGGCCTAGGATATGGTTACTACCACTTTCTCCACCCATGGGTAGTGAGGTGAGGAATAATAATTCCATAGATGGTGTGGGTTACATCAGCCACCTACCTAGAGCCAAAAGGTGCCCAATCACTTTGACTCACTCTAATAACTGTAAGACCAGGAGATCCTACTCTCCTGGACCCAGGGCCGGCGCTTCCTATAAGGCAAACTAGGCAGCCGCCTAGGGCGCCATATAGGAGCTCGGCCACGCTACAGGGCAGGGGAGGTGAGCAGATGCTGATGGGGGGCGGGGGGAGATAATTATAGGGGAGGGGAAAAGATAATGGGGGAGAAGATAATGGGAGGGAGAAGATTATAGAGGGGGAGAAGATTATAGGGGAGGAGTGGAGAAGATTATAGGGGGGAGAAGATTATAGGGGAGGGGGGGAGAAGATTATAGAGGGAGGGAGAAGATTACAGGGAGTGGAGGGGTGTAGAGAGGCAGGGAGAAGAAGATTACAGGGAGGGGGGAGAAGATTTCAGGGGAGGGAGGGGAGTGGAGAAGGTTACGGATGGAGAAGCTGATTACAGGGAGGGAGGGGGGGAGTGGGGAGAAGATCAGAGTGAGGGGGGAGGAAGAAGATTACAGGGGAGGGAGGGGGGAGAAGTTGTGGCTGAAGATTACAGGGAGGGAAAGGGGACAAGAGAAGATTACAGGGGGGGAGGGGAGAAGATTACAGGAGGTGGGAGAAGAAGAGAAGATTATGGGGGGGAGAAGAAGAGATTACAGGGACGGGGGGAGAAGAAGAGGAGAACACGGGGAGGGGGGAATAAGAGGAGAACACGGGGGTGGGAGATGAGAACGTTGGGGAGGGAGAGACCACTAAAGGAGGGAGGAGGCGGTGGAGAGACCACTAGGGGAGGGGTGTGAGGAGAGACCGCTAAAAGAGGGGGGTGGAGGATAGACCACTAGGGGAGGGTGGGGGGAGAGGAGAGACCACTAATGGAAAGTCGGGGAGAAAAGGAGACCATTAAGGGAGGTGGGGGGGAGAGGAGAGACCACTAAGGGGCAGGGGAGATCTCTAAGGAATTGAAGGGAGAGCTCTATAGGACAGGGGGCAGGACAGGGAGCTCTTTCACACCATGCGCACACACACACACACAAACACAATGCATCCCTATACACACAGAAACACAACATGCTTCCCTTACACACAGAGAAACACACAATGCAACCCTTGCACATAAAGACAATGCATCCCTTACACACACATGCAAACACACACTGCTTTTCTTACACACAGAAACACAATGCATCTCTTACACACACTCAACGCACCCCTTACAGACACACACACTGCATCCCTTACATACACAGAAACACACTTTGCATCCCTTATGCACACAAACACAGATTCACACAATGCATCCCTTACACACAACAAGAAACACACAATACATCCCTTATACACAAACACTCACTGCTTCTATCCCTTACACACAAACACACTGCATCACCAACACAAACTGGTATCCCTTTACACTACATACCATAAGCACACACATTAGATCCTCTACAGTATCACATAACACATCCCCTACACACTCTACTCCCTGTGAGCGAACTCATGGGTGGAACATGTAGGTGGGCTTACGGGTGGGCTTTATGGGCATATTCACCGTCAGGCCCTGGGGCCCAGACCTTGAGCTGTGTAAAGTTCCCCAAAAAATGGAGCTGCTTCCCGTTCTCCCAGAACATTGAATTTTGTGACCACAGTTACAAACAGCCTCCAGAGATCCTGTTCTACACCAGACCAGTGGAGCCAGACTGCAGCCAGAGCCCATCACCATCCTCATCTGTTTGTAAGTAGGCAATTTAGTATATTATTAGTGACACTAATCTCTAATTTACCTCACATTAAATGGACACTATAGTCCCCAGAACCACTGCAGCTTAATAAAGTTGTTCTGGTGTCTATAGTTTGTCCCTGCAGGCTTTTTAATGTAAACACACACTGTGTGCAGCACTGGCACTAGTTCATATGGCAGATCATATGGGTGGGGCATTGCGATGTCCCGGGGGGAGGGGGGGGCGGCAAATCTTTCTTTTGCCTAGGGCGGCAAAAATCCTTGCACCGGCCCTGCCTGGACCCAAAGAATAAAGGGAGTCCTTCTCCCATCACAACCTCCTTGGCTTAGGGTCCCCAATCCACTAGCCACTCCTTGATATTAGACCTTAGATACAGCCTTTGTCTAAAAGTATTAAAAAAGATGATGCTGTATTCTAAAATTTTAACATTTCACTTAAATTTCTTCTGCCGTAAAAAACAGGGCCAACATAAACACCTTCATTTACCACCAAAACTGTAATAAAATAAAAACACAAACCTGTTATCAAAACTATAAGAATAAAACCACCACTAAAACACAAAAACAAATAAAAACAGCCCATAAAGCTGGAGTGTACATCGTGTAGATTGATTGGCCCACAAATTCAAACAATTACTTGCCAAGTGATTTCTATATTGATCGCATCACATATATTTTCTGAAACACCCCCATAATGGTTTTCCTTTTTTTTTCCTTTTCATTATGCCCCCCTGTACCTCAATTAATTTATACTCCCTTCTTGCCACTTGCCCTTTTAAAAAAATCATTATATTTTCTTTTTCGTGCCATATCTTAGTATATGAGTACAGCCATTTTGTTCTCCTCTGTCCATGAAGTCTACTGTATTCCTTCTGTGGGATTCATTTTACTGATGTATTGTGGATACATTTAAATGGCAACTCAAACAGAATTATGATTAAACTACACCCATTGTCAGGTTGACTACTATATATATTTAAGGAAAAGTAGTCCCTACTTTTTTTTTTTCTAAGTTCTTTGAGACTTCTCACATAAAAAGTCATGGTTATTATAAAATGTCTCAAAGTTACAATGTATACAAACAATATATAGAACATAAGAAACTCAGAATATAATAAACATCATTATGTAGTAGGACAGATGATCATTAACCCTTGCTATCTGTTATAATTGTTATCAATTGGAAACTGAGAGGAATTCTTCAGGTAGTCGAGGTATCAATTACAAGGGGTCATATTATGAACATAAGTTCATAGATTCAACAAAAGGGAGGGGTGAAAGAGGAAAAGGCGGATGGGGGGACGTTGCCAGGATGCATGACCAGATACAGACACCATAATCCTGACTCAGCACCTTTCTTGCCTTGTAATCTGTCCAGGGTTCCCAGACCTTTTGACAGGATTTGAGGGATTGTCTTATTTTGACAGTTCATTTATCCATTAAAAAGTTTTCTTCCACTTTCACAATGACCTTGTGTAAGGAGGGGGCCTCTACTCTAAGCCACACAGTGCTGCCAACATCCTTTAAGCTGTTAGTGTTATAATATTGAAGAGCTTTTGTGCATATTGTGATCCTTGTTTGCAGGTAGCACGGTCCTCTAGGGCAAAAACATGCACAGTCCTTGTAATTGCAAATACTCCAGGCACTTTATTTGTAAGTTCACACAGGATACAGCAGTAAATGAAAACAAATGTAACAGAAAACCCTATAAACAAAAACCTAGCTCGTCTGAGCACTAACTGACGTTAGGTTCCCTATCTCTCAAGGTTAAACTAAACAAAACAATATTGCACCAACCTTATTAGAAAGCAACACTCTGCTAGCTAGTCTGTTGCTTTCCTTTCTGCACTCCCAGTGCTCCAAGCCAGCCTTGCCCTGACTGCTTTGCTTTCTGCACTCCCAGTGCTCCAAGCCAGCCTTGCCCTGACTGCTTTGCTTTCTGCACTCCCAGTGCTCCAAGCCAGCCTTGCCCTGACTGCTTCCTTTCTGCACTCCAAGTGCCTAGTCTCCTCTATCTGGAGAGAACAGCCTCTCTCTCCTACCTGCTTCCTGGGAGGAAGCCAGCTATCCCTCTCCTTTTCCTGCCTAGCCGGGAGGGGTTTATTCCCACTGCAACAGCTCATTAACTGCAGCTGAGCAGTGGGTTGGAGAAGGTCCAAAAAACCCTGGCCTGGATCTATGTCTCCCCAGAAAACCACTAAACTGTGGAGTGGAGCATTGGCCCACCCTTCTCTCCAAATGCTCCACCCGAGGGGCCCATAACTAAACAATGCGTTGTGCTGTGCAAAACACAAACTACACATACTCCCCCTGGGGTTAAAAGGCCTATCTGCCTTCACTTTATCACAACATCTTGATAGACACTCGATGGGGTGGGAAAGTTGGAATTACCAGCAATTTAAATCTATCTATCTATCAATTTAAGGTCTCTGTAGAACAGCAGACTGCAATTCACTAACTTCTTTCCAAAATGTGTGAACTTTAGGAGAGTCCAACCACATATGGAAATAAATACCCTTTTTCGTGGCTGTTTCAGTGACCACAGGTCCAGCCGGCATTCTGTCTAACGCTGCACGCTTGCACGCCTGACTCAGCGCATATTGATAATGTCAGAGGTCAAAGTGAGAGGATCAAATACCTTCTGTGGCAAAACTAGCCACCAGAGACTATCAATGTATAAGGATGTGTGTATTGTTGTTAAGCCATAAAAATCAATGCTATTTGTATTTCAGGCGAATGAGGGCATTCGTATGCTGGCGGTAGGAAAA
This sequence comes from Pelobates cultripes, assembly GCA_933207985.1. Lineage (NCBI taxonomy): Eukaryota > Metazoa > Chordata > Amphibia > Anura > Pelobatidae > Pelobates > Pelobates cultripes. Next base: position 188,842,517 of record OW240914.1, read on the forward strand.
CCCCAGCATTCCTAATGAAGTTTCACGAACAGTGAGTTAAACACTGTTCGTGAAACGAACAACATACCGAACGCACGACCACACACAGGGGGTCGTGTGGCACGCATTAACCGGTTGCAACAATGTTGCAATCGGTAATTAAGAGTGTTTCTAGGTGGCCGTCGTTCGAATACCGACCACGTGGCGGTCGGCCATCTTGTTTCTTTTGTTAGCCCAGCGGTGTTTTGTCGTCGAGCGCCTGGATCTAAAAAAGGCTACTCGATGGCACGAACATCGCTGGACTTCCAGGCCGTTCGGGAACCTCGGCTGTTCGGTAGTTTATTCCCCTTACCATAATCGGTATTTTAAAACCTATGTTAGAAATTACATGTATTTCGTACGGCGTTCAGTTAGTTAGACTGGGAGCTGAGAGGTATTCTCACAAACGATGCGCTCAGCCTCCAGCTATCTACCGAACGTCCATTCGTGTAAAACTAGTGAATATTGTTAAAGTTATGTATTTTAATGTAAAATGTGAGTTCTGCTGCACGGAGGGATAATCCCATTAACAGTATATTCCAGTGGGAGTATCCCTCTCATCCAGCAGTGCATGATGGGAAAAATGTGTGGGTTGGTCAGTTCCCCATGTAGTCCCCTACTGTACAACCCCTGAAATGTCAGTAGGGAAACCCCTTGCATGGGGAATCCCATAAATACAGTGACCTGAAAATAAACCTCAGTTGACCTCCAAGCTATGTGTCGTCTAGTTCTTGGGAGGAAGGGATTGTAACTACGATACCTGGATTTTACCTGCTTTGTGCCTGCTTGATTCTGTCTACCAGCGGAGATACCGTGGATAATACTACTGCTCCGCTACACCTTCCACTTGTTATAATTAACTCTAATTGGAAACTAGGCAATCAGAATTGCCCTAAGCATATTTAAACGTACCTCCTCCATGCCTTGTTGCCCTGTTGTGGTCTTCTGATAGCCCAATAGCGCGTTTACTCTGTCTGATTGTTGGTTACCGAATTTTGGCTTTGTCCCCAGCTTGTCTTATCGTTGTTCTGTATCTCTATACTCCTTTGACGTTGGCTTGTACACTGACCTTTCTCCTTTTGCATAACCCGGTCACTCTAAGGACCTGTATTACAATTGTTCCTCTCGTGATCTGTCCATGCGTCTGGTTCCAGAACCGTGACAACTTTGCTGCTGCATCCTAGATATCCTCCCAATCTCCTCCTTCAAGAGTTTCCCCCAGGTTCCTTTCCTATTTTTCTATATACCTCGAAGGACCCCCGATTGAGGAGCTGGAACTGATGTATGCATGCAAATCTGAAATTAGCCACTTTTGATGTTTTCTTTGGTGACATCGATTCTTAAAACTCAGAAGGGTAGAGGATTCTGCCTCTTTAATCCCTGTGGAGTGGGCAAAAGCTCGGATTTGGAGGTATCTAAAAAAGTCTATAGTTGATTCAGCTCCTCAAAACTTGTGTCTGACCCATTTTTTCACATGTGAACATATCTCTGTTTCTCCGTCTCTTCAAAATTTCCAAAATCTCTTCATACCTGGTGCAAATAACCTATTTCTTAAGACTGAAGTTAGAAGAGATATATGATAATTGTTATAATATAATATATCATAATTGTTTTATTATCATTAATAAATATAGCAATATCTATATTGCACAAAAATGAATACTTCACCCAAGTTTCCCCTTCCCAATTTTTTATTATTGTTCATTTAATTATCATTCGTATTTTATTATAATATTAAATACCTAATAAAAACTATTTGAAAAGAAGAGAAAGGCTGCCTGCCAATGCAAATGGAGATTTCATCCTATCGCAAAGGCACAGTGAGTTTGATATTGCCCTGCAATTGGTATGGAACACTGCTCTCTGCAATTTGTCTAGCCACTGTGTTTTCCCTGGTGGCACATGCACATGACTAAATGGGTAAGTTGAGATGCATAATAGTACACTATGAAATTGGGAAGACTTAGGTCCCCTTTGTTTTAGGTCTCAGCATATTTCTGGCAAGTCTGTGTCAGTGGTTTTGCCAGATAAAGGCATTTATGGCCCTTTGTCACCTTAACTGTCATCTCTCCCTAAATCGGTCTAATACCTGATAAAGAGGATGTAAGAATTGTGTTGGGTGCGTCACTGTCATAAATATGTCATTAGCATGTGTTGTACCTTCGTAGCTTTCTTTACTTAGTGTAAAACATTGGTTTTCTCTTATGAGATGCAATAAGGGATCCAACCAAAGGGCAAATAAAACCAAAGAAAGCAACCCTGTCTTGTCCAGTTGGAAATCCCAAATGCCATCCTTTGGGAGCTCGGGAGTCTGAGCTGGGCTTGTAAGTTGGAGTATAATGCCCTAATTGTCATAATGAAGATAACGGGAAATCACCAATGTTCCACTAAGCCAAATAGCCATGTAACCCTGTTGAATGCTTTCTCTGCATCCAAGAAAATGAGCAGAGAAGGCGTGGTAGTAGTCTTGGCCTTTTGAGTCTCCTCTTCCGTAGAGTTTATGGTGACAAATTTTGAAAGATTTGCAGAGGTTTCCATTAATAGGAGGCTTTAGAGCCTCTACATTTTTTTGATAACCGCTTCCTTTGTGCTGTGGTACTGAAAGCGGACAATTATTTTTCTTGGCTGTCCCCCTCACCCCATGTTGCTCACGGAGAGCACAATGCACATGGTCAATCTCCCACCTGTCAACTGGGATCTCTGGAAAGAGAGGTTGAAATATTTCCAACACTTTTGTCTGGAGCGGGCCTTCATCTGCGGCTAAATCCGAGGCCCCGTTATCATGGTCTTCTGATGCTCTCCTCAGGCTTCTCAATGCAACATCTTGGATAGCCTCCATGGGGCCATTGGCTCTTTTGGCTTAGATTTGTATTGGGGGGACTTAATTTGACTTCTAGAGAGTATGATGAGGTGAACTTTTACTTGTCTTTCTCTGAAATGTGGTTAACAAGGTCATACAAACAATCTGTAACACCGGAGCTCTCTACCTAGACATCCATTTACATTGATGACTGCACCACACCTCCGTACTCCCTTCTTTTAATTATGTATTTTATGAACTGTATGGAAGCAGATTAGATAAAGTTTATTTTTGGTGACAGAGCTATTTTAACTGCTATCATTATGTTGGATGAAGATATTCACAAACCTGGCTGTTTGATTCTGATACCTATTCATTCTTTATATTTTATATTTGGTAATTTAGCTACCTTGAAAGAGCATTCGCATAAAAGTAAGCATATTTCCCAAGGAGAAGGAGTCATCTGGATGCTGTTCAGTGTGACAGTGCAAGTCAACAACATCAATTTTGCTTTCAGTAAATTATTAAAGTTTATGAACTGATATATTTGAATACTCTTCTGGGTTTTGAAACTTCTCATATAGAAGGATAAAACTAGAAATCAGCTCTACTGTGTTTGTCGGTAGAGCATGGTTAGGTTCTGGAATTCACCTATGTAGTCTCTGGATCCAGAGGTAGCTGCCTGAATGTTGAACTATGATGTTTACGGTGGATATTATATCAGTCACCCATCCATATGTCCGTCACAGTTTTTAATTAAAATTTCATTTTTTAAAAGGGAACCATGTTCATCTAATATTTAAGGCTGTGTTTGCAGCATGGATGGTGTAACAAGGTGAAATGTGTGATAGGTGTGAGTACCACCTGGAACAATTTCTATAACTATGTAACATGATCTAGTAACAGGTGTGTGTTATATGGTACCTGTATCTTGGCCTTTTCTGGTGGCAGTGTTTTCAGTTGTATCAATTAACGTATAATGAGAGATTTAAGCCAGGTAAACGTGCTAATAGATGGAGAAGGAGAGGGACATTTATTCTATACATTTTATCCTCTAATGCAGTATTAAAGTCAGGAGTTTTGCACACAGGTTAACCAACATCAGGCATTTACCAGTCAATTAATTGATCCTCTAGGAAAAGACTCATAAAATTCCCTTGTTCATTTTCCTCTGATATAGGCCTCAATGTAATATTTTTGGAAAACATTTTCATATCATTTAATATTTTTAGATTAAAAGTTTAAATTACTTTTTTTAATTAAAACATTAAATATTAAAACTATGTTGAATATGAAAAATATATCACTATATATAAAAAATCTAAATATTTTCATATTTTTCAAAATATTAAATCATTTTAAAAGTTTTTCCAGAAATATTAAAGCATTTGAAAAGCTTATCCAAAAATATTAAATTGGGCCCGTGACCTATGCACATGTGATTTGTAAAGGTCTTCAGAAAAATAATTTCAGAGAAGGGTTTGACTTTTGAGTGGAGAGAACAGAGCCCAAAACCATGTTTTGGAGAGCCTATCTGGTATGTGCTCCATATCTGGCCAGCTCACACACTTAGAGCTCAGTGTGTCATGGATCTTTCCATCGTATCCCAATGCTTCTTAGACATTTTTTTTTCCTACATCCCCCTCCTGTACATTTCCCACAATGAACTCCCATGCAACTCCACCAAATCCCCTTGTGTATTTTCTCCATATCTCCCCAAGGGCATCACACCAATCACAGATACTGACACACTCACAAACACATTTACATGCAGATTCACAGGCAAACACAGACTCACATATGAACAGATTTACACACTTAAATACACACACAGCATTTTATTTAGTTAGAAGGAATGATGTGTCCTGAGGCCCAAAGTGGGAGTAGCAGTATTGTGATCAGTGGTGTATTTTGAAATGGTGCTGCCATAGGCATGACAGATCTCGGGCACCCCCTAATTTAAATTTACCACCCCTTCCTACCAAGGCCACGTCTCTTCCTGTTAACTAACACACATTGTGACAGACACACACTCAGATACACTGACATACACACACATACACTCACTGATTTGACACAATCTGACAAACACATACAATCATTCAGACACACACTGACAGACGCATACACTCACTGACAGACACAAATAAGCACTGTAAGATGCGCCCATTTACTGACAGACACGCACAATCACTCAGACACACATATTCACTGGACACACACACTCACAGACACTGACTGACAGACATACAGTCACAGACACTGACTGACAGACATACACACACATTCCCTGACAGACAGACACAAACTCACTGACAGACACACACACTCACACAATGACACACACAAACATTCATTGACACACAAACTCACACACACTTACTGACACACACACACACACACACTCACTCACTGACAGACACACACTCACACAATCACTGACACACACTCACACACAATCACTGACAAGCTAACTCACATTCACTGACAGACACACTCACTGACACACACATATACACCACACACATACAACCGCCCACCCACACACACACAGACACACTCACTCACATTTACTGATAGCTTATATTAACATCAGAGTAGTTTGGAAATCAATAAAATGATTGTTTTCCTGGCATTATAGAATCCCTTTAGGCAACCTTCCACTTAGTTTATTTTAAGAGTCCTTATACTGTATACTGCTCTTCACCTCTTCATGGAGATGGCAACATGAAAGGAATTGTGAAGTTTTCACATTATTTATTTACTTTTTTCTTTCTTTGTATATAATTTATAAATTTTCCAGCCTTATTTCACAATATTACATTTACATTGAACCAATAATACTAACTGTTACGGTACCCTCAGCATGAAATGTACAAACCGCCGTTTAGTGAATGCTCCCTGTTCGCAATAACATAGGCTGCATGCGAACCGCAAGCAAGGGAACGCTGCAAACTCACGAACGGGATCCGTACGGGCACTTCACTCCACGAGCTCCAGACTCACGAACTGGAACCATACGAATCGCTGCTAGCAGACGAATAGGAAAAGCATCCAAGCAATCAGTCCTAGCAATCAGTCTCTATCAGCGTTCAGTAAATCCCCCCAAAGATGAGACAAGGCTCTGTGTTGAGGGTCAAGCAGTGGTCTGTTTAATGAGGGCTACCTGCCCGGTATTTATGCAGGTCTCCCACTTGGTGGACCCTCCCCTAGGGGACCAAATGGGAGACTGTGACAAAAGACAGACAAGTTGACAAATAGGACACACAGTCACATTATATTCCCACAATGCATCCTGGCTTCCTCCCCTCTGCCTTTGAGATAATTGAGAAGTAATTCAATTATCTCCCAAGACAAAGGCAAATCGCCATTATGCACGTGGGGATACTAAAACATGAATTATTGTTAAAATACACCATGTGAGACACATTACATTAAAACTATACATTTATGTCCCCAGATAGCTCAGGTCTGAGCGCACATTATTAAGCGAATGGCGCTCAGACTACACGAATACAGTTCAATCGCCATGGAGCCAAAGCCTTTACACAGTCAGTTCTCATGCAAATGGGCTCCATGGGATTCCTATCTGGGGTATAACATAGACAAGTAAAACTACCGAACACCGGCCATTCGTGTACTTCCACCGAACAAGAAGGGAGGTCGGCGGCTTCAGCGGTGTTGGCGCAAAACTGTGTCCGATTTTAGTTCCATGAATCAAGCGTCGAACACCGCTGTGCGTTCGCATGTTTAAAATGGCCGCGACCTCGTGTTCGTGATACGAATGGCGGCCACCCAGCATTCGTCAATTAAGCTGCGGTTAACCGCATCTTCAGGGAGGCTAATTGCCGGCACACTCCAGCTCCCAGGTGGTCTAGACATTCGTGCGGTTGTTCGGTAGATTGAATCTACCGAACACCCGGCAGAAAAGCACAAATAAGTATTTTCTGCAAGGAAAAAGATGTCTTTTAACAGGGGGCCATAGTCCAAAGGCAGCAGGCGAGCAACCAGGCTTCTCCAATGCAATGCGGCGAGATTGCTCTCGTCACACTAACAATATAACTTTCTTTTTATAATAAGGTCTGTTGTAAATACAGCGGTGGTAGCCACATTTACACAGCTGTATTGTGTATTTTTAAAATTTTTGATCCACCCAGCCTCCCTACTTTTGGGAGAGCTGGGTGAATTTTTCACCTGGGGTCCAATGGGGCTGCTGGGCAGGTGGGCAGGCAGATGTACAGGTAGGCGGGCGGCCGCGATTAGCTGTCAGTGAAGGAGCTGTGATCTCCCTGCTCCACTGCACAGTGATGCCGGGAGCCAGAGTGATGTCATATTCCAGCTCCCGGCATCACTGCGGGTCGCACGATGGAGCTGAGCAGGGGAGCTCAGGGGAAAGTGCTCCCTTGCCGCCTGCCGGGAAAAAACTGGCTGCCTTCCCTGGGGGGCCGAAAGGTGGGCCAAACAAGGCATTAGCCTAGGCATTTGGGGGCGGCGTTTTTTGCCACCCCCTGGAAAGTGCTGCCCAAGGCAAATGCCTTGTTTGTCTCGTGCTAGATATAGCCCTAATATGATAGTGATATCATAACCCCACCATTCCACACACTGATGCTCTATGTATACAGAACTGGCATCTATCCCACTGAGAGAGATAGATGAGGCAACAAGTAGGGGCCACTCGCAGTTTGTACCACTAACGGGTTGGCACAGGGCTGGCTCTAGTGATTATAATCACAAACAGTGAGTACAGTTCAGCTGGACATAGAAAATATTAAATTAATCACATAAAAGTGTCATGTTTGAATATATAAATTAAATATCTAATGATTCCCCTGTAAGCATCAAGAATTTAAAAAGTTAATTTGATTTTTGCAGCACTGAAGTAACCACTGAAGTGTTTAAAACTTTTAGCTGTCTGTTTTCCCATAACGTGCTTGAGCTGTTTTGTGTGAGCATCACTGGGTACAACACTGGTATTTGTAATGGTTGGGCAACCAAAGGTTATTCAATACTATCTTAAATCACCTCTCAAGTTTAGCAGGTAACTTAGACCCAGTTACATTTTAGTGAGTCATAGATTTGTACTGGCATCACTAGGAAGGCACAGGGAATGCAAACAGCACTGTGTGACACCAACAGAGGGGTGTAACCAACAGGGCCCTCACTACCTTAGGGCATCCTCGCTGGGGTTACAAAACATGCCCCAGCCAGCTGGCCTATGCAGAGGATGCTGCTGCCCTTCATGGGCTGGTAAAGGAGATCAAACATCACACTTGCCGGCCCAGGACTCACACTGCACTTTTGTTGGGTGGATACCTTGCATATCCCTCTTGCAAGCACTAGTAATATTACTGATAGTTTTTAAGTAGTGATGTGTTAACCGGTGGCCAGAGGCGTAACTAAAAACCACCAGGCCCAGTGTGAAAATTGCTTTGCCCCCCAATGTGTTTCATCCCCTCCCCTGTGTGCGTCATTCCTTCCCCCAGCCCCTTCATGTGTCTCATTCCCTCCCCCCAGCCCCTCATGTGTTTCATACCTCCCAGCCACTCCATGTGTCTCAATTCCCACTCAAGATCCTCCCTGTGTCTCATTGCCCTCCCAAGCCCCTCCATGTGTCTCATTTCCATCAACAGTCCCTCTATGTGTCTCATTCCCACCCAGCGCCTCCATGTGTCTCATTCCCCCCAATCCCCTCCATGTGTCTTATTTCCACCCACCCAGTCCATCCATGTGGTGAGAGAGGGAGTGAGACTGTACTTTCTGACTCTGTATAGCATGACTGAGCTGTACTTGGTCTTACAGGAAGTGCTTCCTCGCTGAGCACTTCCTGTGAGACCGAAATCCGCTCTGCTGTGCTACACACAGACATCGGCAGGAGGGGAGCAGCACAGCACTAGCCCTGAAGTTATGGTGACCCACATTCGCAACTGTAACTTGCAACAAGATTATACAAGGTCTATACCTGGCTAAGGTGCACAGCAGAAGAATTCACCACTGGACCACCAGGGATCTCATATAGTCTGGAGGATGTCCATGTTGGGGTGACACCATAAGTCACTACACTGGTTTTTGTCACTGTATCTGTGTTTGTAAGTGTGTGTATCTGTGCTAGTGGAAATGTATGATGCCAACCTTAGTGAAACTACTGTATCTGAGCCTTATAACATTTTGGGTATGTTTACATTTATTTGCCTAGCTCTTTATTTGTGAATATCCCATGAAATATCATATTGCATGAGTGATTAAAAAAAAACCAAACACCTCAAAAAGACATTTTAAAATATTGCTGTGGTAATCTTGTGCTTCACTTTGGCACAGCAACATTCAATGCTGCACGTTTAGACCTGTAATAAGCACAGGCTTAATGTCGTTGTATTCTAACTTGCTATTGTAATAACTTAAAAAATGGAGCTCATACAATAGGAAATCCCATTTGTGAAAAAACTCCAGCACACATCAAATATACAATAACCAGCAAGAAAGCCCTGGCAGGTTTATAATATGTGAAAAGAATAAAAACCCAGGAAAGAGAAATCTCTTAATTGTGCATTTTGCATATATGCCATTTAATTTAAATTGAGTAGGAAAAATTGGTGCTTTAAGTCACAGACCGCAGATATTTTTTTTATTCTTCTACACGCTGCAATGTTCTGTTATCTCACCATAAAGATTTAATTTTTTTCTCAGTTAAAACATAATTTATTTCAGGCGATAGAAATGTAAATACAGATCCCTTCTCGGTAGCTTGAAGACTGAATTCAAAGAAGATTTGTACATTTAGTTTACCAATGTCATCTCATCATTAAAAGTACATCGATTTATGTTTGGGATTCACCCAATTTTTCATTTATTTATTTATTTCTTCCTCTCCACATCTCCAGCTCAGCGATTAAAGCCCTATTTAACTAAAATTAAAAATAAACCTCCAGCTAGTTTCTACTTTCTTGACAACATAATTAGATTGGATGTAATAACCATTCTTTTTAAAGACGATTTATCAGATTCCCATTATTTTTGATTTTGTTTTTAACTCATCAAACTGAAAAAAGACACCACAGTGGGTTTTGCATACTGTGTTGACTCACAGCACAGATGTCCCAGCCGCAAAGTATTTCAGCACGCTTTATCTTAAAATAATGCAAGCACTAATTGCGTGTTACTGTCTTATAAAAAGGGGCAGCTGCACATTTAACCCTAGTCATTTGGCTAGCACAATGTATAGATAGAATTAACAGAACTCTGTCATGACAAGGTCCCTTTAATGTGGTGCCAATATAATGTCATAAAGGGCTCACTTGTTATGAGGCTTTTTGCTCTCTTTAACAAGCCCTTGTTTTTTTAAATGAGTTTAAATTTTTAGTTTATGGTCTGTCACCTTTGAGTTGGTCAATGGACAACAGTGGTCCAACACTCCTCTCGGTTAATTAACCTTAATTTATGGCTTCTTGCAGCCATGTTTCAACCGTTGTTGATCTTTACCCCACTATAGTGAAGACACATGAATAATTACATAATCAAGAGTACTACCATGTGATTAACAATGTGCATGGCTACATGTCTTGTTATGTGATAAGGTTGTCTAAGCAATATTACAACAGTGTTACAAAACATTATTATAAAAATATTACACAACAGTAAATACCATTGTGACATCAATTGCATCAACAATAATATTAAATGGCCTATACAAAAGAATAAAGTATGTGCAAAGTAAGTATATTCTTAGTTCATATTTAAAGACACACACTGGTTTATTCACTATAGTCTGAATGGCTCTGTACCAAATGGGACAATACACACAGCACTCCTCCACACACAGCACCCCCCACACACAGTACCACGAAACACAGCACCCCTCCACACACAGCACCCCTTACACACACACACACACACACAGGCACACACATGGCACCCCATACACACACAGCACCCCACACACACTGCAGCTCTCAAACACACAGCACCCCTCACACACATTGCATTGCTCAAACACACACACACACACACACACACACACAGACACAGACACAAACTGTACTCCTCACACACACACAGCACCCCTCACACACACACAGCACCCCTCCCCCCACATACAGCACCCCACACACAAACAGCACTCCTCACACACACACTGCACCTCTCAAACACACACTGCACCTCTCACACACAGCACCCCTCACGCACTGCACCCCTTGCACACGAACCGCACCCTTCTCACCAGCCTGTGGGTATTTAGCAGTCTCTGTGTGTGTGTCTGTGTTCAGCAATCTGTATGTGTACTCAGCAGTGTGTGTGTATTAAGGGACATCTGTGCTGGAATCATGTAGGTAAATAAAGAGGTTTAGCATTGTAAATGTATAGTATGCCTTTAAAAATGTATAGTATGCCTTTAATTTTATTGATAAATAAAAAACATTATTCTTGTGTAGGCAGGGCCCCAGTGCACTGCTTTGCCTGGGGGCCCATAATGCTGAAAAAATGGCTCTTGGTGGCTAGGGGATATTTAAATATCAATATTGGGGATGGACAATAGAATGGCTGTCAGGTCTCTACGTTTAGTCATTTAGCAGACATCCATGCAGCTGCAGCATGGTGTGTAACCTCCCTTTTTGTAATATGAGGTCTTATGGAATCATGTAGGCTTTTTATATATTTATTTGTTTTACCTATTTAATGTGGCAGTTGGCTAGCAAGCGTTGGACAGCCATCACATAACTAATGCTTGATTTGCTGAGGGTTAATTAACAATTTCCCAATAATTAGCAAATTATTCGATCCCTATTCAGTATAATATCAGTGCTTTGTGAATCTTCTGAATCTTGTACTTTGTATATGATTCAAATGCAAAAGTACCTATTTTCACTTGGCACAAACAAATTAATAAATTTTCACTGTATTTTGTGAAAAGTACCGCTTTCATTCATCAGGTGTAAGTGAATAACCCAGGTTTTGTGGCGGCAACCTGGCTAGGGACACGGGTCTCGCCGCTAAGTATGTACTTTTCCCCCTCTCTGGACCTCTTCTGCTCTGGATTCAGTGATTATAGCTGCTGAGTGATTATAGCTGCTGAGGGATTATAATTTCCCCCCACAGACATTAGCCAAGACTTAATGCTGGGAGTGAATTGGTTTAATGGGACATGGTACACGCAATTTATACACAGATCTCCATACAGTTCAATACAGATTCCTCTCCGGCATCCCTGTGTCTGGGAGATAATTGAGTGTACTTTGCTTAAACTAATTATCTACAATGCACAGAGGTGCAATGTACAAAACACCCCAAAACATATACAATATTACAAGGGACTCCCACAAATCCTATATCCCCAGATGGCCTGGATATGAGTGCCAAAAATGTCCAAATAGTGCTCAGATCCCTTGAATACAGCTAAATTGCCACTGGGGTAAAATTTTGACTGACTGCACAAGTGTTGTCTGCCCAAAATAGTTCCAGAAGAAAAGTGGTGGCGATCGGTCACTTTCGGGAGTCCCAAAATGAATAAAGTTCCAAACAGATTCTCTGGTTAATAGGTAGCGATTGTTCACCTACTTCGTGCGAACAATGCTTCCAAACAGCAAACAGTGCTCTCCTGAGATGTTTGGAAAAGAAGCAGGTGATGATAGAAGTTCCGCGGCGTCCGCGAGTTAGACTGTCCGATTTTAGTTCCATGCACTAGAAGTTGAAACACCGCTGCCTGCTTTCATGAGACATGATGGCCGCTGACTCATTTCCCACTGGTTCGTTCATGCGAATGGCGGCCACTCAGCAGAACACCTGAACTAATTAGGTGCGAACCGATGATGGAGGTGTCAAGAGGGGTCAACAGCATTCTTTAAGTACATAAATTCTATAAAAAATGTGTTAGTTAATGAAGACCAGGAAAAGGCAGAAATTTTAAATAACTATTTCTCCTCCGTATATATTAAGGAAGAACCCATTGCAATAGATGTGCAAATGATTGCTGCTAAAAACTTGCAGAAAAATTGTAATTGGTTATCTCAAGACAAGGTGATGCAGCAACTAAAGAAAGTTAATATAAACAAAGCTTCAGGGCCGTACTGTATTCATCCACGAGTACATAAGGAACTAAGTGTAGAAATAAGTGAACCTCTGTTTTTAATCTTTCAAGATTCTTTTCTTTCAGGAAGTGTTCTGGAGGATTGGAGGAAGGCAGATGTGGTTCCTATATTCAAAAAGGGTTCAAAATCCTTGCCTGGAAACTATAGACCTGTGAGCTTAACTTCTGTGGCTGGAAAAGTATTTAAAAGGTTATTAATGGATAATATTAAAGAATTCCTTGAGAAGAACATGGTTATCAGCAAAAATCAGCATGGTTTTATGAAGCACAGGTCATGTCAAACTAATTGGAATGCATTCTACGAAGAAGTAAGTAGAAGTATAGATCAGGGTGTTGTAGTGGATGTGATCTATTTGGATTTTGCCAAGGCATTTGATACAGTTCCACACAATAGATTAGTGTTCAAACTCAAAGAAATCAGTCTAGATAAAAAAAATTTGTTTTGGGTAGAACATTGGCTTAAAAATAGAGAACAAAGTGTTGTCATTAATGGTAAATTTTCAAGCTGGACAGAAGTGGCAAGTGGTGTCCCTCAGGGTTCTGTTCTGGGACCCCTTCTATTTAACATGTGTATAAATGATCTTGAAAAAAGCTTTGAAAGTCATGTTACAGTATTTGCAGATGACACAAAGCTCTGTAAAATAATATAATGTGAGCAAGATATTATTTTGCTGCAGAGGGATTTAGATAGACTGGGGGATTGGGCACTCAAGTGGCAGATGAAATTTAATGTTGAAAAATGCACTTTGGCGTAAAGAATGCACAAGCAACGTATACCCTTAATGGAAGCGAATTAGGGATAACAACACATGAAAATGACTTGGGAGTTGTTATAGACAGCAAACTATGCAACAATGTGCAATGTCAATCAGCAGTGGCTAAGGCAAGTAAGGTATTGTCATGAATGAAAAAGGGCATTCATTCTCGGGATGAGAATATCATTTTGCCTCTTTATAAATCACTGGTAAGACCACATATTGAATATGCTGTGCAAGTTGGGCACCTGTTCTAAAGAAGGATATAATGGCACTAGAAAAAGTGCAGAGGCGGGCTACAAAATTAATAAAAGGAATGGAACATATCAACTATGAAGAAAGGTTAACAAATTTAAACCTCTTTAGTTTAGAAAAACGTCGCCTGAGAGGGATATGATAACATTACACAAGTATATTCTGGGCCGATACAAACCATTGTGTGGAAATCTATTCACAAATCGGACTTTACATAGGACACAAGGTCATGTGTTTAGACTGGAAGAATGAAGATTTTGTCTAATGCAAAGAAAATGGGTTTTTTTACTGTAAGAATAATAAGGATGTGGAATTATCTGCATGACGAAGTGGTTTTATCAGAGTCCATACAGATGTTCAAACAGCAACTATATGCATACTTGCAAAAACAGAATATTCAAGGATATAATTTTTCAATGTAGGGTAATAGCTTCTTGATCCAAGGATAAATCTTACTGGCATTCTGGGATCAAGAAGGAATTTTTTCCTAGTTTGTTGCAAAATTGGAAGTGCTTCCAACTGGTTTTTTTTGCCTTCTTTAGGATCAACAGCAAAAAACAAATGTGAGGAAGGCTGAACTTGATGGACGCAAGTCTCTTTTCAGCTATGTAACTATGTAACAGGGTTAACAAGCTCCAAGGTGGGCTGAGTACGAGGGTATAAAAAGGGGAAATTCGTGGTTTTGTTCGGTTACTGAACTGGAACAGGAAAAGCATATGAACAAGTATTTTCAGTGACAGGGTGTTCTGTTACAGGGTTATTTACTAAAGTGAGAATTCAAAGTGAATTTCAAATGTAAGCCCATCATAGCTGAACTAAAAGCATAGCTGACTTAGAAAATTTTTCCAGTTAGGTTGTAATTAATGTGAGGGACCCTCTGGTCACCTACCAGGTTACATGGCTCCTCAAACTCCCACCCTTCTGTCAAACGAGTGTTATCACTATAGACTAACCCTCCAGCCTGTACCTCCCAGTCGAGCACCGTCTTGCAGAGGAACGCAGCACCTGACTGGGAGCGAGACAGAACATCCCTGGAACTCTAAAGCATATCGTAGAGTCGCCACTCTCCATTAAAACTTTAACTAGAGTGCTTTTGGTCCGAAGACCATCAAGCAGGGCGCTTTTCGGAGGATAAACAGAGGAAGTGGCGAGGCATCGAATGACACTCCGTGTAGGGGAGTTCCATGTACCCACAAAAGCGGTGTGTTTTTAGGTGAAAAGGGAACTCTACCAAGCACTCTGGAACTCTGCACTGGATCAGAGACTAGGCATTTCCCGCTGAACTTTGGACTTCCATCTAATTTGGGCTAGCTCTAGCCGATCCAGGCACTTTTTGGACAGAATGGGCACTCCATAGAGAGTTTTCCAGGCATATATGACATGTGGGGTGCTCTTTGATATAATGTGTGTTTTTGGAGGATTTCTCAATTATCTCCCAATAATAATAATAATATGGGCAGGCTCATCTTTCAATGAATGTGGATAAATTCTTGTGTTTTGCTCAATAAAAACAGTTTATATTCACACTTCACTAAGTCTCTGCTAGTGCTTGGATGAGACAGTGGTACATTCTGCAGAAGAGCTAAATCACTTTGAGCTTTTACACTAAGGGAAGGGACAATCTAGGCGGCAGTAATCCAACTATTTGTGGGTATACCGCCACAATTAAATTTTAAATTCACTTTCACTTTAGTGAAGAACAGTGACATTTATCTTCATTACTCCAAGTAAGAACCACTCAACTAAGTCAGGGAATCTTCACCGTTAGTTAAACTTTTATTTTTCATATTTATTTAAGAACTTGTCGATCAAATCAAAGTTTGCAAAAAATAGCAAAAACTGATGAAATGATATAATGTGGTGAGATAAACATTCACTTTTCTTATCATATTACTTTTATTTATTTTTTTACCAGTAACTTTCACATACATGACAAACTGAAGTAATGTAGTAACTGAAGTAATGATGGGGAGCTCTTGTAAGACTTGCTCCTGGAAAGTAAATCTTTTGAAACATTCTCCAAGTCCAACATTCTTCAGCTATTGTGGCCTTAAATGGACACTATAGTCACCTATATAGACTATAGTCATATACAAAACAACGTCAGCTTAATGTACAGTTGTTATTTAAAATGATTCAACCTCCATTGAAAATCAGATTTATAGTCCAAATTTACAGACGTTCAGCTGTTTGCAATGAACAAATCAAGCAAAATCAATTGAAATAGCTCAACACAATGAATGATTCAAGTGATTCACCCAAATTCAATGGAAAAGGCAACTTATAATGACTTCTCCAGTTTTACAATTATTCAGTCCCTTCATGGCAAGCATCTTTAGTACTTAGTAGAACACCCTTTTACTGTTATGACCTGCTGCAAATGAAATGCATAGCTAGCTTCTGGTAGCATTCCTGAAGAATCTTATCCCATTGCTCATGAGCAATGGCCTCCAGTTCAGTAATACTCTTGGGTTTGCGTGCTGTAACTACCTTCTTCAAACCCCGCCAGAGATTTTCTGTGAGGTTCAAGTCAGGTGACTGCAATGGCCACTGTAGAATTTTTGTACAACTAAGCCTTAGTAGAATTTGAGATATGCTTGGGATCATGGTCTTATTGGAAGGTCCAATGATGCCTAAGCTTCAGCTTCCTCACAGGTGGCATGACAATTTCTCTTAGGATTTCCTGATACTTCAATTAAACCATCTTGCTTTTCACATGCTGCAGGTTTCCAGTGCCAGAGGATGCAAAGCAGCCCTAGAGTATCACTGAGCCACCACCACGCTCAACTGTAGGCAGAGTGTTCTTTTCAGCATATGCTTCATCCTTCTTCCTCCCGACATACTGCTGATCAATTAGGATGAAAAGTTCCAGTTTTGTTTCATTACTCCACAGAACTGAATCCACTGAAACCTCAGTGCCTGTTGTCACCAAGTCTTGCTGCAAGTCTTTTGCAGTCACTCAAGGGTTTTTTACAACCTGCCTTCTCAGAAATCTAGTTGCAGTCATTGATAGCTTCCAAGGTTCTTTCAGCTTCAAACTTGTGAACTAAGCTTCCAGTAGTGTCTTTAGGAACATCCAGTGCCTTCGCTATCTTTTTGTATACTGTTCCTTGTATGTCAGAACCATTATTTTCACACATTTCTAACATGCGGTCAAACGTGACACTCAACAAACCCCTGATGCCCTTGATTAGTTGTATCAGGTGTCCTTGAGACATCTGTTATGCATATTTGTGCTGTTGCGAGGGATTCTGTTTAGGGGTTAAATACTTTTTAAACTGGAGAAAAGTCATTATAAGCTACATTTTCAGATGGATTTGGGGAAACCACTTGAAGCATTCATTGTATTGAGTTATTTCAATTGCTTTTTGTTAGACTTGTTCATTGCAAATACCCGAAAGTCTGTAAATTTTGACAATGAACCTGATTTTTGACGGGGATTGAATAATTTTGCTTAAAACTATAGCAGTTTAGGTGTATAGATCATGCCCCTGCAGTCTCATTGCTAAATTCTCTGATATTTAGACATTAAATCACACAGTTTAAGCAGCCCTAGTAACACCTCCCTGCTTCAGACTTACACATCCCTCCCAAACAATCCTGTAAAGAGTCATCTAAAGTTTACACTTCCTTTATTGCAAATTCTGTTTAGTTTTGAATGTATTATCTCCTGCTCTGTTAATAGCTTGCTAGACCCTGCAGGAGCATCATGTGTGTGATTATAGTTTTATTTACAGATCAGGAGATAAAAACCTTTAAAGTAAGTTACAGCTGATAGAAACTGAAAATTGTTTTCCCACGCAGGCTGTGTGAGTCACACGCAGGATGGTGTGGCTGTGGTTTATTAAACAAAGGGATTTAACTCCTAAATGGCAGAAAATTGAGCATGAAGATTGCAGGGACATGATCTATACACCAAAGCTGCTTCATTAAACTAAAGTTGTTTTGGTGCCTTTAAAATTTACTTGGAATTTACTTGCAATTCCCAGCAATTCTTACTTTATTAAATAACCCTGCATGACAGTAAGGGCACCAGTTGCCAGTTCTGCATACACACTGCGTTCTATCATTCTATCACTTACAGAGCATAATGTCTTCCAAACAATCTTGCATTGAGAGTGCAGGGTGCAAAATATAAACTCAGACTCACAGAGGACTTTATTCCAAGTATTTATCAACAGTCATCAACAGAACTTTAGTCAAATTGCCATTTTTGCAGAACTACTTAATTTAAGATGTGTTTAAACATGAAGAAGATTATACACATTTTTGGAAACCATTTTCCCTTAACAACTACTTTACAGAAATGTGTGCAAGGCTTTATGATGACAAAATTATTAGGAAACTAGCATCTAATAAGCATGTTTGTCCCTCAAAGATGGACCCACTGTTGAATCATCCTTGTATTCTACAGAAAGCTAGAGAAATTTCCTTTAAGTTTCTGGTTGCCATGGTTACTTTGTAAGGGCTTAAATTTAAAAAGCCTGAAAAATCATCTTTCATATGGTAAGTTCTTTTCAAGGTGCATTCCCCCTTAGGTCGAAAATGGTACATTATTTTATTATATTCCATGTACAGTATAATAGTAAAATTTCCTTAAAAATATTCTGCAACCATGTATTTAATGTTTAAAGCTACCCAATAAAATAGCATATTTTCTATTTAATAACTATATTATTTGAGCTCCTTGAGAGCCTGTGAGAAATAGAACATTACAACATTTCTGACTTGCAGCAGGTTTGGGGCAAAGTGATTGTTTTATAAATATTACACAAAAACCCATGCTATTGATATCTAGGGTATGTTTTTTAGCATTATATCAGGAAGCTGCCATTTTGCCCTAGAATTGTCCCAATATTTGATAATTATCACTCCCATTTAAATTTGTGATTAATAGTGGCTTAGTTACCTATGTTAATCTTATGGCTTTATACAATAATATTAACGGATTCCTAGCCCCTTACCTTGTTATCAATGAACTAAAAACAATGAAATGTAACCTATCTCTTTTACATTGCATAAATATTGGAGGAAGAATATTTTTTAACCTTTGCAAAAAATAAAACATTTTAGAAAAGGTCAAGATTTTGAGCAAATCCTATTGTTCCTGAAGTACAGTTAGCCAATCACAATACAGGGGAAGTTCAGCCTAAAGCTGCAGGAGCATACACAGTCGATCCTAGGGTCACTGGCACCTCGGTGCACAAAAATAATTAGGTGGGCATGATTATATTACTAACTCCTCCCATTCACAAACATAACACTTTTAACCACACCCGTTTTCTATGGAAACCACTGCACCTCTTTAGACCCCAACTTTACCAGGTAACATGTCACCCACATCCTTCAGTGCCAGCGTTGTCCCCAGAAAGTCTGTCAGCACCATCTTTATACCTAGGAACATGTTTGTCCCCACACAACCTGTCAAGGCTATCTTTGTCCCAACACAGCTGGTCAAGGCCATCTCTGTCCCACACAGCATCCCAGGGTCATCTCTGTCCTCACACAGCATCCCAGTGCCATCTTTGTCCCCAAACATTTAATCAGTACCATCTACGTTTTAAAATAGCCAATTAGTGCCACCGTTGTCCCCAAACCTCTAATCCGTACCATCTTTGACTCAAAATAGGTTATCAGTGTCATCTTTGTCCACACACAGCTAATTAGTGCTATCTATGTGCCCAAATTGCTAGTTAGTGCCACCTTTGTGCCCAAATGGCTAATCAGAGCAATCTTTGTGCCCAGAGAAACTGCTATGTTTACATTGAGGGTTTATCCAGCCTCTAGTGGCTGTCTCCTTGACAGCCACTAGATCCGCTTCCGTGATCATCAATGCGAAAATAGCACTGAGGACACGCCGCTGTCCATAGGAAAGCATTGAGTAATGCTTTCCTATGGGCGGTTTTAATGTGCGAGCGGCTCTGGCCGCGCATGCGCATTCGGAGTTGACGTCGACAGGGGGAGGAGAGGTCACCAGCGCCGGGGGAGGAGAGGTCACTAGCGCTGAGGGAGCCCGACTCTGGAATAAGGTAAGTAGTTGAAGGGGTTTTAACCCCTTCAGCTCAGCGGGAGGGGGGACACCTAATAACTCTATAGTGCCAGAAAAACTAGTTTGTTTTCCTGGAACTATAGTGCTCCTTTCACCATGCATACTAGCAGTGGTGTATCCTGGTTTTGTGCTGCCCTAGGTAGGACAAAACTCAGATGCCCCCCGCACCACCCCCACCCAACCCTTCCCCCTGCCCCACCTTCTAAATACACACACACATTCACTGACAGATACGCATACACTAGCTAACAGAAACACACACTCGCTAACAGGAACACATACTAACAGACACACTCACACTCACTAACAAACACACACGCACTAACAGACACACACTCACACACTAGCAGACACACACACTAACAGACACACACACTAACAGACACACTCACACTCACTAACAGACACACACTCACTCACTCACTAACACACACTCACTCACTAACAGACACACACACACACTAACAGACACACACTCACTAACAGACACACTCACACACTAACAGACACACACACACACACTAACAGACACACACAGACACACTAACAGACACACACTAACAGACACACACACACTAACAGACAGACACACACAGATACACACTAACAGACACACACTCACACACTAACAGACACACACTCACTAACAGACATACACTCACACACTAACACACACACACTCACTAACAGACACACACACACACTCACACACTAACAGACACAGACACACACACACACACTAACAGACACACACACACACACACACACTAAGACACACACTCGCACACTAACAGACACACACACTAACAGACACACACACAGAAACACAGACACACACAGACACACACTAACGGACACACACACTCACACTAACAGACACACACTCACACACTAACAGACACACACTCACACACTGACATACACACACACTCACTCACTCACATTAAC
Organism: Pelobates cultripes; assembly: GCA_933207985.1. Classification (NCBI taxonomy): domain Eukaryota; kingdom Metazoa; phylum Chordata; class Amphibia; order Anura; family Pelobatidae; genus Pelobates; species Pelobates cultripes. The sequence continues at coordinate 188,863,420 of OW240914.1, forward strand.
ATATTTTTTTTATTTTTTATTTAACCCCCCCCCAGCCTCCTTACCTTTGGGTTGTCTTTCTCCCAGGGGTCCAGTGATGCTGGGAGCCGGAATATGATGTCATATTCCGGCTCCCAGTATCACTCTGCGGCGCGCCAGGGAGCTGAGCAGACAGCTCAGAGGAAGTGCTCCCTCGCCAGCCGCCCACCAGCGCCGCCCGCCCAGCATGTCAGTTAGCAGCAAAGCTAACAAGGCATTTGCCCTGGGCATTTGGGGGCGGCTTTTTTTGCCGCCCATTGGAAAATGCCGCCCAAGGTATATTGATACCTTAGAGAGGGTTCAGAGAAGGGCTACTAAACTGGTTCATGGATTGCGGGATAAAACTTACCAGGAAAGGTTAAAGGATCTTAACATGTATAGTTTGGAAGAAAGACGAGACAGGGGGGATATGATAGAAACATTTAAATATATAAAGGTAATCAACACAGTAAAGGAGGAGACTATATTTAAAAGAAGAAAAACTACCACAACAAGAGGACATAGTCTTAAATTAGAGGGACAAAGGTTTAAAAATAATATCAGGAAGTATTACTTTACTGAGAGGGTAGTGGATGCATGGAATAGCCTTCCAGCTGAAGTGGTAGAGGTTAACACAGTAAAGGAGTTTAAGCATGCATGGGATAGGCATAAGGCTAACCTAACTATAAGATAAGACTAGGGACTAATGAAAGTATTTAGAAAATTGGGCAGACTAGATGGGCCGAATGGTTCTTATCTGCCGTCACATTCTATGTTTCTATGTTTCTAAGGCAAATGCCTTGTTTGCCTCGCGACTAAAACGTCCCTGCATACAAGCAAATCCAATCATGTGCGTATTTAATAATGATACAGGATACCGTATATACTCGAGTATAAGTCTTATACTCGAGTCAGTGTCTGTATTATGGCAACTTACATTGCATTACATTACATTACAAGCCCGGTGGTCCTATTGGGGGCTGGCAGCGAGCTGTAACTTAACTTTCCTGCAGCTCCTGTCAGCTCCCTTCTCTTGCGTTCCAGTCAGTTCCCTTCTCCTCCACTGTAAGTCTCATGAGAGCCGCGGAAGGGAGCTCAGGAAGGAGACAGGGCTAAGGAAAGGGACAGGGTGTTACGATTGCCCCCGGGCTAGCAGGGGGGTTGATCGCTTGGATGTCCTGGTTCCCACTGTAGAGAGTCGAACGGAGGTCCTTCGGTAATAAGCTGCAAGTGTAGAGTATTCCAACCACGATTTAAGCAATAATATCCCGGATCCCTACAACATGAGTCGAGGCTGCAAGTTGAGGGTCAAAATGAACTGGCTTTACTGGCACACAAACATGGCAATTTATGCGATTCCTCAGGTCCACAGGGGGCTGGAATACAGGTACAGTACAAACAGGTAACCAATCACAGTACAGTGTATCGTGTGAATTAGTACCCGCCCAGCTTGGAGATAATGAGGCCAACGGTTATACAATCTAATTATCTCCAAGCGTACAAAAGACCACGTTTTATTATGCCTCATAAAACTGTATAAAAATACATAACTTTAACATCAATAGGGAAAAACAGTTCATTCTACCATTCATTTAATAGCTCGTGTTTGGATACATTAAACATACGAATGGCGCTCCAATCCCACAAACAGAATGATCTCTTTCTGCCGTATAAAGTCCGTTCGGTATTTTGGATTGTGAGTCCCTGATGGCGGCCATGTTTTTAGACGGTTTACCGAGCAGCGGGACCTCGCCTTCAACTTATGGAACTGAACTTGGGTATAAGTCCATGCAAATCCCCGCTGTCTGTCTGGTAGTGGAACTCGTTCGGTACATGAATGAGTTGAGTTGCGGTTAACCGCAGAAACCGCAGGCTAATTGCTGCCACACGACCCACTGGAGGGGGTCTCCGTTCGTGAGGTTATTCGGTAGGTTCCCTTCAGTGATTTGTGGGCGAACGTCGATTCTCCTGGCCCGTCAATTAGTCTGTGGTTAGCCGCAGACCGCAGCCACCTGGGTGGTTAATGGGCGTCACACTCCGCTTGTCGGGTGGTCGACCGTTCGGTACTTTGCGGGGTGAAGAGGTTAATTGGCAGCACACGCCAGCGTTAGGGGGGTCTCTCGTTCGTATCATGAACGGGTCTTTATAAGAATTCGTATAGTCCATTCGTGTTTCCCCGGGTTAAATGTATAGGGTTGTAACAGTAGCAACATGTAATAACAATAATGGAGACATTTCGAGTCCTTTGTAACACAGGGGGACAGGAGAAGTGGGACAGGGGCTGAGGAAAGGGACAGGGGAAGGGGGACAGGAGAAGTGGGACAGGGGCTGAAGAAAGGGACAGGGGAAGGGGGGCAGGAGAAGAGGGACAGGGGTTGAGGAAGGGGAACATGGGCTGAGAAAAGGGACTGGGCTTAGTAAGGGAGACAGGGGCTGAGGAAGGGGATAGGGCCTGAGGGGGGGGATAAAAAAAATCACTAAAGTGTATTCCCCCCGTCCCTAAGTCTTACCTTAGGCCAGGGAGGGGTGTGCAGGAGCCAGCAGTCAGTGGAGTTGGCTGGCCTCTCCTGATGATGTCAGAAGGGGGGCGTGACTTCCACTGCTCTTCTCACAGGCTCCCCAGCTGTCCTGGGAGAAGAGTAGTGAAAATCACGCCCCCCTCCTGACATCATCAAGAGAGGCCAGCCGACTCCACTGGCTGCAGGGAGAGAGAGGTAAGTTGAAAATACAGAGTCAGATTTGGTATAAGTCCATGCGAATCCCCGCTGTCTGTCTGGTAGTGGAACTTGTTCGGTACATGAATGAGGACCACCTGGTAGCCCAGGGGATTCAGATTTTTCCTTTTGCTGGATGCAGATTTAGGGCAGCCTGGGGGCAGTTGCCTCCCTGCCCCCCGTCCCAGCCCACCCCTGCCTCCTACTAACTAGACTGGTACAAACTTCACAACTCACTTCACATCACTGAAAAGATTACTACAATAGATCTCTCATCTCTCCTTTTCCACTACCAAAGTTTTCCCCAACCCCACAGAAGAGATTTCTGCTCTGTTCCGGTCCACCAGCCCACCACCTGTTTACTCGATCCTATTTCCTCGTATCTCATTCACATGCTGGCTCCTTCTCTTGCTTTGCATATCAGCTCTTTTGGCTTACAATATCATTTCTACACACAAATCTATCTGTCCTCTCACAATCTTTCACTGTCCATCTTGACTCATGTCTCTGACTGCCTCTCTGCTATTTCTAACTGGATGGCTGCTTACTTCCTTGAACTTAACCTGTCCAAAACAGAACTAATTTCCTTTCCCAAGTGTTGCTACTGCCGTGTCTGTCTACCTCCAAGTCAACGGCACTACCATCAGCTCTACCTCGCAGGTTCGCTGCCTAAGCCTTCTCTTTAATTCAAACCTCTCCTTTATCCCTCATGTCCAGTCCATCGCCAAATCCTACCGCTTCCATCTCAAAAACATAGCGTGCATCCACCCCTACCTAACGCTGGGTGCTGCTATGGTGCTTGTCCATGTCGCTATCCTATCTCACTTTGACTACTGCAATCAGCTTCTTAGTGGCCTTACATGTTCCCAACTTGTATCACTAGATGAACTGGGTGGAGATCTCACTATGAAACTTAGACAGAGAGAGGGCTTCTGGATTTACACTTTAAAAACCATGCAACCAGAGGGACTTAATATTCATTTTGACATGGTTTGTTTCCTATAAGCCCTCTCTCTGTCTATTTATTTATTATTTTTACGCTTTTGTTTCTTTCTTTCTATAGATATGTTTGATTTATTTAGATTATGTGTTTTGATGTGGCCCTTTGCATATTATATTATAGTAAAAAGATTTTATTTTCATTTTATTTTATGTACTTTTTCTCATTACAATTTTCACAATTCTTATTTCACTTTCATTTACATTTTTTTATTCTTATTTTCTTCTATATGAACGTCTATGGAACACACGTAAACGGAAGCAATCTACAGTTTACTACCAACAGATGGACCCCATGGGATTCTGCCCTGAATGGGCTCAAGGCTATCTGTGGTGGTAACAGACGGTCTTTTAAATATGGATGCTGTTAGAATATGGTATACAGATGTTGGGAACCCCTGACGAAGTCTGAAGATGGAAAAAATGCATAGGGTGGAGAGACACACGTAGTATTTGATCTATCTGTTTTTATTTATTTTTATTGTTTTGCCTATTTCACACTACTGTTTGTCGAGCTCCTTTGGATCGAGCGCATATTCAAAACACGGGCCGAGGTCAAGGGAAACAGAGAGACGGAATAACGAAAGCCAAAGCCAAATATTAGTAACCATGAAATCCTAATAACAAGTGCAACACTCAATGGTAAACCAAAGACCACAACAAGGCACTGAGGCAAGGGAGAAGTTAGCTTATATACACACAGGGTGTGTCTGATTGGCTAATCTCCAATTAGTGTTAACCACAACACGTGGGAGGAGTTTCTTCCCTCTCTTGTGGTCTCTAAGGTCATCACTGTGTGCCAGGTCACATGACCGGGTGCAGCACACATATAAGGATGCTGCTCTTGCGCGTGCCACATCAGACACACTGCCAGTCTGGAGACAGGGACCAGATGACGCCGCTTGCTTTGATTAGGTAAGCTAGGTCGCAGTGAGCGGCGCGGGGGCAGGGGACCTGACACCTTCAAGTCTTCTCTAGGGCTGTACTGTTCCTGTGGAACTCCCTTCCCTGCTCCATTAAATTCTCACCAAGTTTCCATTCCTTCAAAAAATCATTGATCCCTGCACCCTGAATCACCTCCTGCAACTATCATCCAAAAAAACCAAAACACTATACCCTCAGTGAAACTATTCTGACAATCTCCTTTTCTACCCTTCCCCTACCTTTTGTGCCACTCAACTCCACTCCCTCTAGCATGTAAGCTCATTGAGCAGGCCCTCATCCTCTCTGTTCATGTGCGTCCAAGTCGCCTCGGTACAATTACGTGTCTGTTACCACCTATTGTACAGCTCAACGGAATTTGTTGGTGCTTTATCCATAATAATAATCATAGGTATTATAGGTACATTTTAAAGAGATGTAATAGGTTGTTGTTGTTGTTGTAGCACCTCAGAAGTACGAGGAACATTGCTCTTCTCTTCACTTTTTAGGTCAAAATAGCCAAACTGCTAGAATTCTTAGCTATTCTTACAGTTCAGCTAAACTAATCTTACATTTAATCTTCACTTTGAATTCACACCTTGATAATTTTGCATGTTTGGGACCTGCAACCATTCATTGTTTCTATGGTTTTGAATAGATTTTTTAATATCAAGCCAGATACTGGACACTTGTTACTCACTCTAGCCTGCTGCAGATTCACACAGACCAATCATAGCAACAGACAAGTTTGGAAGAGTAGTAGTTGGTCAGATACAAGTAGTATCCAGGGGCATACATAGAGCATTTGGCACAAAGGGTCGGTCCTATTTTTGGCATTCCTTCTCCCCCCAACTTTAAAATGTAAAAAACAGCTGCAACACTTTTAAATGTATTTAGCACGGAACAGTGTTTGTGTGTTTGAATGTAAGCATGTTTTTGTATGGAGTATGTGTGAGTGAATGTATGGGTGCGCTTTTATGTAGCGGTGATGTTTGAATGCAGGCATGCATTTGTGTGTAGTGTGTTTTTGAATGCAGTAGTGTGGTTATACATAATGGTGGTGGTTTAATACAGGGGTGTGTTTGTGTGTAGTGTTGAAGTTGGAATGCATACGAGTATTTGTGTGTAGTGTTGGCGCGATGCTGAGATGATTGCATATACACATACACACACATATATACACACTGACACGCATGCAGATACATGTACACACAGGACACACATGCAGATACATAGACACGCAGTCACACACAGATACACAAACACACACTGATACACAGATACACATGCAGCTACACATACTCAAACACTGACACACATACAGATACACAGACACACACTGATACACAGATACACATGCAGCTACACATACTCAAACACTGACACACATACAGATACACAGATAAAAACACATTCAGTTACAGACACAGAGATACAAACACAGATACAAATACAATAATTTTCACTAGGGGATGGGGTAATGTGCTGCCATTGGTTGCTGGCATCAGACAACAAATTTGCATAGAATTCACATTGCCATGCAGATTTCTTGTTCTGGGCTGGCTGACACCTCTTAACAACAATCTTTGTTTAGCAGATAACCCCCCTATTTGCTATCCTTATGTGGGATTACTATATTTAAGTTGCTATCTGCTAAACAGCATCCTTATTAGGTATCTTAAATATTGAAATCTACACATAAGGGCACCAATTTAGGGAATTATCTACTAAAAGCTAAAATATCAAAATTAAAAAGGCCTTTTTCTTTATTTTAAATTTTTTAGTTGTTTAGTAGATAACTCCCTTATTTGTTATCCTTATGTGGGATTGGCAGATTTAAGTACACATTAAATCAGGGTGCTATCTGCTAAACAGCACTCTAATTTGGTAAACTTAAATATGGCAATCCCCATAAAGGTACCAATTTAAGAAGTAATCTAAAACTGCTGAAAGATAAAAATTAAGAAAAGCTGTTTTCTTAATTTTAATATTTCAGTTGCTTAGTAGATAACTTCATTATCTGTTATCCTTATGTCGTACTGCCATATTTAAGGATACCAAATTAGGGAGCTATCTACTAAACACATACACATTTATATAACCACACACAGATGTATGTATCTGTGTGTATCTGTGGTTGTGTATGTATATATAAATACAGACACAGTCAGAGACATACACCCACATAATCACAGGCACACACACAATCACAGACCCACACCCACACCCACACACAATCACAGACCCCCCCCACACACATACAATCACAGACCTACACACTCTTAATCACATACATACACACACACACAGAATCACAACACACACAGAGATACACACAATCATTTAGTAATTAAGAGGATCACCCAGCCTCCATACCTTGCTCTGGGAGGGCTAGAGTGGATCCTCAGTTGCCAGTGGTTGCTGCATGCCGGGATCTCTGTGCTCTTCCTGCACAGATTTCTCGCGCGCCCAGTAGTGATGCGGGTATGACATAATTTTCCGGCTGCCAGCTCACTGCAGGATGTGCGAGGGCTGTGAAGGAAGAGCACTGTAAGTAAAGTGCTCCCTGCCTCCCTTGCTGCCCAGACAGGCAAACCCTGGGCTTTTAAGGGGATGAGAGGGATGTGTGGGGGGCACCCCCCAGAATGGTACCCTCCCCAGTATGGCAGCCCCCTACTGAGTGGCACCTTGGACAGACTGTTCCCCCTGTTTAGTACGCCACTGGTAGTAACTGACACAAAATGGCTACTCATTCAGATAAAAAGTGAATCTACATAATTAATTTACCATAATTAAATAATTTGTGAATTTTAAATTTGGAAGAACAGCTAATACAACTGGAACTTTAAAGAAAAGCAAAACATAAGGAAGATATTTTACCTATAACTTAAAATATAGAGTTGCAAAATTATTTGTGATACACCAAAATGTGACAATATTTTTGCAACTTTAACTAGACTTTTTATGATATAATGCAAAAGAAATTGAAATCCAGTACTTATATTTTAAAATAATACAATAAATGCATTGCAACATTCCAACAAAGAGAGATATGGGACTAATAAGGTTTAGCTTGGAGCAAATGGAAATTTCCACTTAACAGCTGTCATTGGTGAAGACGTTCTTGACATTCTATTTTTGAAAAGTGCTTGACAGAGGTATTTAGCAACTTTGCTGCCTCAGACAACCTTTTATAAAACTGTCCACCACAAATAGAATGCTACTATGTTCATAGTTTGATATGCCCACGATTTCACTTCTCCACAGCGCTCTTCAGTTCGTAATCTAGAGTGGTTCAAAAACAATAACAGCTTGTTATATAATTCTAATTAGCGGAGAGTGTTGACAGACTCCTCGTCTTCGTGTGTGGTAATGAGATTATTATGCTGTGTACATTCCTAAAATAGAAGAGCTATTATCTTTTCATGATAGCAGTGATGGCAAAGAATTGTATAAATAGGGTTCCAGATAATTTTCAGGGTCTTCCAATATATAGAACATTATTCTTGCAGTTTTAGGGCAATTGAGAGGACTGTGGTTTTCCAACTTTCATGCCGGTTCTGTCTTCAGATTTCTAACCTTTGTGCATGCAAAGCCATATATAAATAAACCAGCTAATATAAAATACTTACAAGGCCCTGTATGAGACCCATCAGGAATTTTCTTGGCTTGTGTGTTGGCTGGTCAGTGCGTAAAAGTGCTTTCGTAAAAACCTTTTCCAAAACCAAGATGTTTCACAAGGTAAAGAGAAATTATCCAAAATTCGACGAGTTCTAGATGTATAGACAAAGCATGTGCTACATTCTTGTATAAAAAACACAAGGAATATGAACAAATATTATATATATATATATATATATATATATGTATATATATACCGTATATATATATATAGTAGTGCAATAGCATAAACATTTGAAGATACTACGTCAGCAAATGTCTTTACAAACATAACATTGTATTGATGTCATTCTTCCCTGCAACATTGGGTATAAAACAATATAAAGAAAACGGTTGGTGGGAAGATTTCTCTATATAATACAACTATGTTTTAGTCAATACATTCATCAGCACATTGTGCTGTTTTACATTGTGCTGTTGTACATTGTGCTGTTTTACATTGTGCTGTTGTACATTGCGCTATTTTACATTGTGCTGCTGTATATTGTGCTGTTGTAAAAATGTAAAAGCATGTTTGTTTAGATTAGTTAATTTTTTATTTTTGTTTTATCCAAAACTCTGAAAATATTGATTTGGATAATCCAAATTTTGTTTGGTTTTTGTTTTGTTCAGATTCGTTGCTTTTTTATTTTTTATTTTTTTTAATTCCTCGAAAATTAGAAAAATATTAATTCGGACAATCTGAATCTCATTCGAAAATGTGGTTAATTTTTAAAGTTCAGACACCCATTATTCCCCATGGAGAATGAATGTAACTCTGTGACTGCATTCTTCAAAGTACCAATTTAGGGAGTTATCTGCTAAACTGCTGAGAGATCAAAATGAATACAAGCCCTTTTTTAAATTTGATCTAACAGCTGTGTAGTAGATAACTTCCTAATTTTTGTCCTTACGTGGATTGATATTTTTAAGTATACCAAACGAATGAGTTATCTACTAAATAGTAGAGAGTTCACAAGTAGGAAGAGCACTTTTCTTAATGTTGCTCTTTCAACTGTTTAGTAGGTAACTCCCTTATTTGCTATCTTGATCTGAAACAAATAGTTTTGTTTCCTTACAGATCCATTTGTTTTTGTTTAGTTTTCAGTTGATTTGGACATTTTGACAAGAGGTGTCTGGATTCTCAACATCCCCTGAACTACAAATTTGTCTGCCATAGATGAGTCTGCTCGTGGATGGGTAGATCCATGTACCCTGCTAGGATCATTTTGAACAGCTATCTATCAGAAGTATCTTCCGATAAGTGTATTGTTAATCACTGTGCCACCACAATTTGTATTTGTAACATTTGTTTACCAGCCTGAACCTAGTCTTACCATGTACACAATTGGTGGATTGCCAAGTCCCTATTAGTACAATAGCAAGTATCCCCTGATTATAAATGAGGTTTGGAGAGTCTAACTCATTCCTGAAAATCATCTTTATTGTCATTTAGCCTCACTTATCTTATTTTTCATTCATTTTTTAATGTGTTAATGAAATAACTTACCATCATTTGACTTCTTTATTGTTTGATTTACAGGTACGATGAGAAGTTGCTGGAAGAGAATGGAAGCAGGGGGCTGTTATGCTCTGTTTTCTCTGCAGTAATTAACTACCTATGCTTTTTATTTTAAGCGAACGTTATCCTTTTTTTGCTGATTTTTACTGAAATGATTCCATCGGGACTGACAAGACAGATGGCGACTGAGAACGGATTTTATTAGGAGATGTAAGTGCACCTTAATATTGCCATCATTCTTATCAGGCGATTACAGGAAAATGCAAGCTCAAGTCCTTTTTTTTTCCATATGGAAGAGAATTTTATAACATAAGAAAATATATGTCACAGTTTCCATACACAGCTTAAGATATGTATAAATGCATCCACTCTTTCTCAAATGATTTGGGAAAGCAGCCTTTTATATAAATATGTTTTTCATGTTCCAGGACTGCTCAAAAATTCCCACCAGAGGGACTTAGTGCTGTTGTTGGAAGAAACAAAATGCAGAAGAAAGTGGAAGTTTACGCATTTAGTGTCACCCACACATAAAAACACAAATTAACTAGTAAAATTAGCATACGTAGAATTTTAAGGGAAAGAAAAACACAAATAAATAATACACTGTAATGAAGAACAAGAAACAAACTGTGTAATATTACTAACTGCCCTTAGTCATTGCTAGCATGCTGCACATCTCAACTATGCCTGAAACCTACTTCAAACAGTAAAAACTTTCATCATGCATGCCATACCGTGAACACTGGCAGGTATGATGCCAGGATGGGAGGGGCAGAAAGCATGCCATACCTGTGAACATTGACAGTTCAAAATTCAAAAAAAACAAACCACAAAACAAAAATATTTAAAATAAATAAAATGTCCCCACCTTTTATTCCTTTGTTGTTGGCCTACTTTGCTCAATTTATCAATGCCCATTACCAGTACACAGCAACCTTTACAGTGCATCAGCTGGTGGTCACTTCTTGATGATACGCCTGTGCACAAGGCGATTACATTTAAAAATCATTCCTTGGGGTGGCGTGGCTGGAGCTCGAGCCGGATGGACGCAGACTGAGCGAACTCCGTCGTGGCGACTCACTAAATGCATATTTAAAGCATAAATCAGCACTACTACAAACTAAATTTACCTCCTATTATGTTGCAACACCGGTTCAAGAAAGTGGTGGACGCCAAAGACAAAGTGACCTTCTTCACTGCCCGCGCCCTATCACACAAAACGGCGAGCCAGCAGGACCAGATGGCGCCGATTCCGACGCGGACAGCGACCACGCTGAAGACAGTATGGTGACCACAGCAATCCTGCAACGAATGTTGGATGAAGTGGCTGGCAAAATGCCGATGATAGTAAAAATGCCGATTGAGGAGTTGAGGAAAGATATCGTGGACCTGGGCAACCGAACCTCCCACTAGGAGGGCAGGGTGGAGGAGATATCCACCGTCCACAATTCCATGGCAGACAAAGTGGAAGACATGGAGAATAGAATGGAGAGGTATGAAAGCAAGCTGATGGATCTGGAGGATTGCTCCCAACAGAACAACCTCCGGTTAAGGAGGATCCCTGAAGACATCCCGCAGCCAGAGCTAACCACCTTCGTAACAGAGTTCTTCCGCTCCATATTGGCTGAAATCCTGGTGGACATGCTTACCCTCGACAGGATACACAGAGTGGCCAGACCACCCCACCTCTCCCCAACTACACCCAGAGATGTTTTCATGCAAGTACATTTCTTCCACATAAAAGGAACTCCTTATGAAGACTCACCACAATAAGAGGGACTTGACAGCTAAGTTTAAGGACATCCTGATCTTTGCCGACCTCTCAGCAGAACCCTTGAGACACAGGAGGACCTACCGAAATGTCACGGAGACAATACGACAGCACTCCATCCCATATCGATGGGGGTACCCGGTAAAACTGCTAATCACCAAAGGCGGCAAGCTGCACATGGTGACCTTCATCTAGGAGAGCACAGAACTCCTCCACACATGGGGCAAAGTGGTGAACACTGCCATAACAGGACAGACCCGTGGCACCAAGATCCAAGGAGAATGGAGAACTGCTAAACAGAAGCAGAACACCACAAGAACCGAACACTGAGACAGCGGGGGGGATCTCCTCACCAGCAGCCCAATGCTGGGATCTGAACGTACAAATTTTGACTATGAGCAAGACAATGATTGGAACCAACATATGACAAGATGCGCAAGCTGAGCTGCGCAACACGAACCATAAAACACCTTTCTACCTGAATCCTTACTTTGAGTTGTGATGTACTGACGGTGTGGTTGTGATGGGGTGGGATGGGATGGGGGGAAAATGAGAGCAACTAGACATAAGCATGTGGACCGGGAACCAAGCCCTTGGGGCTGAACCGGTTAGCACAGGAGATACATAATTACAGGACCCCCTGCACAGGGTATGCCTTAATGACAAGGTATTAGCGAAGCTGCCGCACCTGATGGTAACCGAGGCGGGCACGTTGGTCCCCCCCCCAGCCTTATCGATATAGACCAAAATAGGAAGATAGCGGGAGACAACCTTGCACCTGAAGGAGAGAGTGGGGAGACAAGGTAGGGACACCCCCTCCCAAGGGCAAATGTTTCTTAAATAAAATATAACGAACAGTAAATAATAAAAAATCAAACAAAAAAAAATAAAAAACAACAAAGAAACCAGGACATAGATGAGGTACAAAGACAAGGACTGGTAGCCCAGGTCCAAATGTGTGGGATACAGGATTAAGGGTCAGACCCCCTGGGAAACCGTATCCACTATACAGAGACAATACACAGTTTGTGAAAGGGGACGCCAAGCCACTAAGAGGTGGCCTTCTCCAGTCACCTCGACAGGACCCAGGTACCAGAGGACCTCAAAGATATATAGTTCAACAAAGAGAGAGCCCCGACTCTTACAGTAGACCAGATACAAGCCTGATCTGGTTCAACCCGACCACCTACCCCCTACCCCCTACCCAAGAAAGTTAAATTACGACCTTCACATCACGTTAAATGAACACTTCAAGACTAGTGTACGCCTATTGTTTATGGTTTATGTTATTTAAGTTTTGTTATATAATGGTACAGTGCCTTGTAAAAGTATTCAACCCCTTTAACCTTTTACCTATTTTGTTACATTACAGCCTTTAGTTCAATGTTTTATTAATCTGAATTTTATGTGATGGTTTAGAACACAATAGTCTAAGTTGGTGAAGTGAAATGAGAAAAATATATACATAAAACTATTTTTCAGAAATAGAAAACAGAAAATTGGCATATGCGTATGTATTCACCCCCTTTGTCATGAAGCCCATAAAAAGCTCTGGTGCAACCAATTACCTTCAGAAGTCACATAATTAGTGTGCAATCTAAGTGTCACGTGATCTGTCATTACATATACACCTTTTTTGAAAGGCCCCAGAGTCTGCAAGAGGCACCACTAACCAAACACTGCCATGAAGACCAAGGAACTCTCCAAACATGTAAGGGACAATGTTGTGGAGAAGTAAAAGTCAGGGTTAGGTTACAAAAAAAATATCCAAATCTTTGATGATCCCCAGGAGCACCATCAAATCTATCATAACCAAATGGAAAGAACATGTCACTACAGCAAACCTGCCAAGAGATGGCCGCCCACCAAAACTCATGGACCGGGAAAGGAGGGCATTAATCAGAGAGGCAGCACGGAGACCTAAGGTAACCCTGGAGGAGCTGCAGAGTTCCACAGCAGAGACGGGAGCATCTGTACATAGGACGACAATAAGCCATACGCTCCATAGGGTTGGGCTTTATGGCAGAGTGGCCAGAAGAAAGCCATTACTTTCAGCAAAAAACAAAATGGCACATTTTGAGTTTGCGAAAAGGCATGTGGGAGACTCCCAAAATGTATGGAGGAAGGTGTTCTGGTCTGATGAGACTAAAATTGAACTTTTCGTCCATGAAAGAAAACGCTATGTCTGGCGCAAACCCAACACATTATATCACCCAAAGAACACCATCCCCAGTGAAACATGGTGGTGGCAGCATCATGCTGTGGGTGAAGTTTTTCAGCAACAGGTGTCTGGTTTAACTCAGTCTGTGCTGTGAAAGCACCTCTATTGGCTGTCGATATGACAGTCACTAGAGGAGGAGTAAACTCTGCAATTTAAACATTGCAGTTTCTCAAAAATTGGGCAGACTAGATGGGCTGAATGGTTCTTATCTGCCGTCACATTCTATGTTTCTTTTTTTTTTTTTTTTTTTTTTTTTTTTTTATTTTCTGTTGTGCATGAAATAACAATAGGCTTACTCTGCCACGATAGCAGTTGTAAGCGGTAACAGGTATAACAATCAAAGCATGGCATATGAATATACAGCACAATTTTTACATTTTGTTGAGAGAAACGTAGACAGTGGGTAGATATAGCATTCAAGACAACTTGCACATTTTTGATATAGCATATAACGTGCTAGACTACTTGCACATTTTTGATATAGCATATAACGTGCTAGACAACTTGCACATTTTTTTTTTTTTTTTTTTAATTCTTTATTTTGTTTGTGCATATGGATAACAAGCATGTTTGCTGTGCCACAACAGCTGGAGCAAACTGGACTGTATACATAAGAAAATATCATTATGGCATTAAAAGCATTGCACATTTTTAAGTAAGTAATCAGGATGAACAAATATGACATGTCACTGTGGAGTACGTGGTTATAACATGGCAAGGCAGATTGCACTTAGTGGTATATGCTAGCTATCAACATTGCTGTCTGTTCTACTCCTTGATTAGGGTGAACATGTATAGCACAATGTGTGATGATAGAGAATGAAATAATAGAATATTAACATTGTGAAGGTTAGCAATTCATGTGGTGATGTGTGTAGCAGTAGCTGATAGCAGATATTACTCTCGTGAGCTATGTTCGCTGGTTGTGTGATATGCGTGTAGGGAGTGAGTTGTCTGAGCGCTAGTGTGCTAGTCTGCAAAATGTGTGTTAAGAGATACACGGTCACATTTTTTGTGCTTCTTGCTAATTAGGTAACCGCTGGGATAAATTATGGAGGCATATACATAGCATGTTCATTTTGTTTAGTTACATTAGTTGAGTTAGTGAGCTCGATATAAACAGTGAATAACAAAAGGAAATCATAGTTAACGTAGGTTAGGTGAAGATTAATGAGCATACATCTTTCTTGGCTGCCTGATCTATGAGAGAGTGGTTACAAGTTATGCTAGACTTGGACTAGAACTTGAGTGGCTCCAGTAAACACCAAAGCAGCCTTGGACAATAGAATATCCACCCCAAGTGAGTCCCATGTCAGCCAGGCGAGGGTCTGTCTTCGCCCGTCAGGGGACCGGCCTTTCTGCAGCGAGGATGTTGTTCTTGGTAAGGGAAGCTCTGTGGCTGCTGTACTGCTTATGGTCCCTTTGTGGGCAGATCGGTCTGGTGCTTATTCTGGACTGGAAACAGGAATTAAATCTGCTAGGAGTGGTCAGTCCGTATGTTGCGGCCCCCTCACGGTGGGCAGGTTAGTGTGGCAGGGAGGCCATTGTACCGTGACAGTTCCTCATTAACTCGGCTCCTGAGGTCTTATTTCCCTCTCCGCTGATTCCCGCTCAGCGGTCTGTTTGTGTGGCTGTAGGAGAGGTGAGTGCGCCTGTCTGTGGTTGGGGTCACCTGCCATGTGGTTTCCGCCATTTTAAGGACGGCTGGTGCGCTGGGCCTTCTCTGCCTCTGCTCCGATTGCCGGCTTTGTGGTGTTCTGATGGGTCACGGGGTGGGGGCCGGGATCACCCCCGCCGGCCCAGAGGGGGGGGGACATGGGACCGGACCCTCCTAGCCCCGCTGGTGGGCAGGATAGCTGGGCAGCGGCCGTCTACCTCGCTCACCGCCCGAGCGGTCCTCATCGTGCGACAGGGATCGCCCCTCCGAGGGACTAAAACTTCTCAGCAAGCCTCTCCTCGGGACCAGGGTGGGCTCTCATGCCAGGGTTCAGTAGCCAGTTGTCAGGTAAGCTTGAAGCCGTCATTTTAAGGCTAGAACTGGAGATTCTTTCAGGAGCTACTCCATTTTGCGTCCGTTCAGCCAGGCGGTCCGGCCCCGCCCCCCACATTCTATGTTTCTATGTTTACAGCGGGGACAGGGAAACTGCACCGAGACCACTTCATTGAGATGAAGTGGTCTGGATGATTATAGTGGTCCTTTAATAAATATATATTTTAGAACACAGAGTTTCCCATTACGTACCATTGACATAAGAAAAGTTTCACTTGCATTCTTGGATGCAACAAAAAATGACTATGCCTGTACTTCATACACCTGCTTTTTATACACACCCTTTGCTGTTGATGGGAAATAAAAACCTATGGGTTTCACCCTTTACTTTTGTATTTTGCTGTGTTTCATGGGTGTTTGTATTTTGTGAAATATTTGTGTATATATCCACCCTTTAATTAAGGTCTATTTCAATGATTTCTTGGCACATTCTCATAGTTCAAAAGGTGTAAATTAAAATTGACAATGTCAAATATATCCTGTTAATCTTAGAGTAAAAAGGCAATACATGAATATTTGTATTATATTAACATATAGATGAACGGATGGATCTTTGTAGTATATTTAATGACACTCTAGTCTAGGGTTGACCGCCCCCCACACTCCCCCCTACACCCATTTAATACACCATAGGTGATATTTAAAAATGGAAAAAACGTACTCTTTTACTGCGAATCTGAAACCTCTCTCTCCCAGGAAATGGCTTAATTGTTTTACTCGGTTTTGTCCCTCATATTGTTCCTACTGGGAGAACTTATCATAAGCCATAAACCAGAGGATGATTAAACATTGACCGTGGTAATAAAAGATTGATCTGCTGGATACATTTAGGGTATTGATGGTCGATTATATCACTTGCTGTGCTTCACCTGCTTTAGTGAGTCATTTGTACTAATAGATGAATTATTAATAATGTAAATAATTAAGCATAGTTATGATCAGCCATTTGAGACCATGTTTGAGCACAACTTATTGTCTAAAAGCTCAGTGCACTGGTGACTCTTAAAAGGATTAAACACCTAGAGCAGCAAATTTCTGTGTTATTCTGAAAATGTTCTTAAAGATATTTTATTCATATATATTTGTTATAGGTTTTTTTTTTTATGAAAGCAAAGGAATACCTTTTATAGATATACATTTCATCAATATTAAAATACTATATAATTAACATTTATTTTACTTTAAATCATCTATGGGATTAACAACCTTAAACTAAAAGTGTGATGTGCTCATCCCCAAGAGATCAGAAGTAACATAGATATCGATGAAAGACAGATTATCAGGGAGGTGATGAGTTGTCTTCCCAGATCTACGGATCTTATTTTTAGTTAAAAAAAAATGGGTGTTTTTAAATCCCAAGACTATTGTTGAATTCTTCATGCTGCTGACATGACAATTAGGATCACAGTAGGTTGGGCTGGATTTGCTGACAGTAATCCTGAAGGCTTGATGATGAGTCTCTTAACAATACTCCATGATTTTTTATGTATGTTCTTTTCGTATAAGGAGATTTTTTATGATTATATTTTTAACTCACAAGGGGCAGGATAATCAGTATAACGTGGGATTAAAGTCCCTTCTAAATCCTACGGAGTGCCTTAGGTATTTTGTATCTTCTATTTAAAGTGGACCTAACAAACACAAAATGTTTGGATGCTTAAATGTGTTGACATATTATCTTTAACACAAAAAACAATGGGACATATATTCGTTATATTCCAAACAGTCTGTTTCCAGTTGTACAAATGTGGCCATGGTTGTGCGTTCATGTCCATCAGGATGCATCTCATAATGCCTTTTTGCGCTGCTTGGTTATTTGAGCAAATTATTTTTTAAAATATACTAACAATAATGGGTATATTTGTAGATTACATCTCTATTCCCTATTGTTATGAACACCAAATGCCATTATGTAATTTTTCCATAGTAGGTGCACTTTAAGTCATACATTATAGTCAAATTATATTTTTTGGAAATGGGCTGGTTATAGTCACAATCAATTGGTTGTGTATAAACAGTATTTTTTACTGGTCACATCATCAATGAAGAGGTAATGGTATTTGTAGTCCTGGCTTTTTAATCGTGACCTTGTTGAACAGATGAGCACCCATTACTTATAAGCTTGGTGTCTGGATTGGGCTGTACCAAACAGATAAAATGTTACCTTACTAGTAAAACAGACTCCAGTGCATGGGCGTAGGAACCGGGGGGATGGGGGGGACGCATCCCCCTCAGCAAATCATGTGGAGATGACAGGTCATAGAAAAATCACCCTCAGCTCCGCCGGCCGCGGGTGCCCTCAGGCTGCGTGCGGCTCCATCAGGGAACTGTACGCACTGCAGACTGGGAAGGGGAGCACCTTCCCCTCTGCGCAGGAGCGCCGGGTGTCACGTGACTACCCGGCGCTTAGTCTGACACTGGACGTCCAGATGTCCACCTGCTATGTTAGGTAAAAGGGGGACAACAGTTTGTAGGGGGGAGAAAAGAACATTTTTTTTTTTTTTTTTAGTGTTAATTAATGGAAGGGTTAAAGAAGGGGGGAGAGGGGGAGGTAGAAAAATGAATGTAAGCCGTTAGGGGGGCTACTAATATGGTTGGGAGGAAGGGGGAGGTAGAAAAATAATTGGAAGGGGTTAGGGGAAAAATAATTGAAGGGTTTGGGGCTACTAATATGGATGGGAGTAAAGGTGTATGGCAAGCACACCAAAGGGTTAGGGGGGCTACTAATATGGATGGGGAGAGGGGTAGGTAGAAAAATAATTGGAAAGGGTTAGGGGGGCTACTAATAAGGATAGGGGGAGAGGGGTAGGTAGAAAAATAATTGGAAGGGTTTAGGGGGGCTACTAATATGGATGGGAGGAGGGGGAATGTAGAACAATAATTGGAAGGGGTTAGGGGAGTACTAATATGAATGTAAATGGTAGGGTGGGTTCTAATATGCATGGAAGGGGTTAGGGGAGTACTAATATGCATGGAAGGGGTAGGGGGGTTTAATATGCATGGAAGGGATAGGTGGGGTTCTTATGTGAATGGAAGGGGTAGGGGTGGTTCTAATATTCATGGAAGGGGTAGGTGGGGTTCTAATATAAATGGAAGGGGTAGAGACGGGTAGTAAAATGCACTTCTGAAAGTGTCAATGAATGGCAGTTAGGAAGTGTTTTATTGCTCCCTGCTTGCACCCTCCTATTTCGTCCTTTTGACGAAATAGGGAGTGCGGCATCATCAGGTTCCTGGCTCTGTATCCGGGTAAGTAAAATCCCTTCCCTGTAGTGACCCTTTAATGTTATTATTTTATCATTTATATAGTGCCAGCAAATTCTGTAGCGCTGTACAATGGGATAAACAACTCCTAGTTTACAAAATAAGAATATACCCGGCGAGTAAAAATGCTATTCCCCCCCAGATTTTGGGGGGTTCCTACGCCCATGCTCCAGTGCAGTTTCCCTGTGAAACATGAATTATAAAAACCTCCAGTAGTGAGGGTCAAACACTATCAAATTATATGTGTAACACAAAAGGACTATAAGTAATTCAGGAATGTTTGAGAGTCACACCAAACTGATAGAAACTATGTAAACAAAATATCCAGTTCATCTGCATTTGTGACGTCTAATAATAGTTTGGGATACAGGTCTGGTGCCAAAGGTCTAAAGCATATGTAAAAAAATGTCCATCTTGATTTAACTCCAGCAAGATCTAACCCAGGCCAACACTGAAAAAGATAACAATGGCATTCAAATGAGTTTGCAGCTAGAGGTATTGTAGAATTCAAACACTTGTTCAACTCATCAGCAATTTAGAGTTGCATATTTCTTTGAGTTGAGCATCTGAGCTCCCAGATAATGTCACTACTTAAAGTGTCTCTTAGTAGAATGTTTTATGTTATGTATTTTTATCCCCATATATTTAGCAAATAATCAATTAGAATTAACTCTAGAAATTCAAAGAGCACCTCCATCTAGGCTCCCTGTCAATCAATGTTTTAAATGTTGGTCTTTTCTGCCGTTTAAATGTTAGTAGAAAAACTGAAATTTATTTTGTATTTCCTACTCATTTGCACTAGGCTGTGGTGTTACTTGGTAAATAATTAATATAAATTTTAAAGAAAACAGAAGCACATGAATAAAAATTATCACACGTAAAAGGGACACACCAAATTCTCCAGACTCCTGAATCACTTTAGCTTGCTGAAACGTGTATCCTCTTTTTTTCATTTTGCATAAAGTGCAGGTTTCAATAGAAATTGGCACTTTTATGAATTAACCTGGTTACACCCCTTTGACTTTAATCAGACAACATGTCATGTTACTCCCTAGTTTGGTTAGCTCAGTGAAGCTAAACCCAAGAGGCAGCAATTGACCAAAGCACCTGCCTTGCAAAGACTTCTCATTGATCTGCACTGGAAGTTTGCGATTGGACAGCCACAAAAAGTCTGGGCAGGGTTAGAAGGGGAGAGTTTGCAAAGGCAGCAGTCAAGAGAACTGCAGGTTTCTCCAAACTGTTTTTATATATGCCCCAATGTAAAAATGAATAATTAAATGCATGCAAGTTTTCATTTGAGGTATATCCACCGAACACTGATTTTTATTTATTTAGTATTTGAGCAGTGGAGTGTTCCTTTAACAAGGCAATTTTCTCAATATACTCATTTAATTTATTTTAATGTTTCTGGAATTAACCTTTTATATAGATTATACAGAGTATATTTTCCAGGGAAGTGATAGTTTCCTTTGAACTTGGACAAGCTCATCTTTTTATCAGATAAAATTCTCACAATGATCTCAAGCTGAGAGGGGGTAGTATTGTTAATGGAGATTAAGACCATGACAGTAGGCTGCAATAATTAGTAATCAAATAATTTAGAAAGAAAGTGTATTTGATTGGTGAAAGGTGGGACAGTGTATTAGAGCTGTGGGAAGGGGCAGTGTATTAAATTGGGGGGACAGAGGGCAGTGTTTTAAATTAAAGTGGGGGCAGTGTATTCAATTAGAGTGAGGGCAGTGTATTAGAGTGGAGGGTGGGAGGGCAATGTATTAGATTAAAGTGGGGGCAGTGTATTGAATTAGAGTGGGGGCAGTGTATTAGAGTGGAGGGTGGGAGGGCAATATATTAGATTAAAGTGGGGCAGTGTATTCAATTAGAGTGGGGGCAGTGTATTACAGTGGAGGGTGGGAGTGCAGTGTATTAGATTAAAGTGGAGGCAGTGTATTCAATTAGAGTGAGGGCAGTGTATTAAAGTGGAGGGTGGGAGGGCAATGTATTAGATTAAAGTGGGGCAGTGCAGTATTCAATTAGGAGTGGGGGCAGTGTATTACAAGTGGAGGGGTGGGAGGCAGTAATAGATTAAAAGGAGGCATTCAATTAGAGTGAGGGCAGTGTATTAAAGTGGAGGGTGGGAGGGCAATGTATTAGATTAAGGGGGGGCAGTGTATTCAATTAGAGTGGGGGCAGTGTATTACAGTGGAGGGTGGGAGTGCAGTGTATTAGATTAAAGTGGAGGCAGTGTATTCAATTAGAGTGAGGGCAGTGTATTAAAGTGGAGGGTGGGAGGGCAATGTATTAGATTAAAGTGGGGGCAGTGTATTCAATTAGAGTGGGGGGGCAGTGTAATAAAGTGGAGGGTGGGGAGGGCAAATGTATTAGATTAAAGGGGCAGTGTATTCACTCAGAGTGGGGCAGTGTATTAGAGTGGAGGGCGGGAGGGCAGTGCATTAGATTAAAGTGGGGGCAGTGTATTCAATTAGAGTGGGGGGCAGCGTATTAGAGTGGAGGGTGGGAGGGCAATATATTAGATTAAAGTGGGGCAGTGTATTCAATTAGAGTGGGGGCAGTGTATTACAGTGGAGGGTGGGAGTGCAGTGTATTAGATTAAAGTGGAGGCAGTGTATTCAATTAGAGTGAGGGCAGTGTATTAAAGTGGAGGGTGGGAGGGCGGTGTATTAGATTAAAGTGGGGGCAGTGTATTCAATTAGAGTGGGGGCAGTGTATTAGAGTGGAGTATTAGATTAAAGTGGGAGGGCGAGTGTATTAGATTAATTAGATTAAAGGGGGCAGTGTATTCAATTAGAGTGGGGGGCAGCGTATTAGAGTGGAGGGTGGGAGGGCGGTGTATTAGATTAAAGTGGGGGCAGTGTATTCAATTAGAGTGGGGGCAGTGTATTAAAGTGGAGGGTGGGAGGGCAATGTATTAGATTAAAGTGGGGGCAGTGTATTCAATTAGAGTGGGGGCAGTGTATTAGAGTGGAGGGTGGGAGGGCAGTGTATTAGATTAAAGTGGGGGCAGTGTATTCAATTAGAGTGGGGGGCAGCGTATTAGAGTGGAGGGTGGGAGGGCGATGTATTAGATTAAGGGGCAGGGTACTAGTAAAGTGAAGAACACACTCATAGGCCTTCAAAATCAACAATATTACGTCATTTGTTTTTTACAGCTGTGCAACAGCATACATTCACAATTTCAGTCCCATTACCAAACTTTTCTTAATATGTCAAGGTAGTTGGACTGAAACATTAGTTATATGCAAATGAACGTCACCTTAAAATAAATTTGCTCTTTTGTTTACTTTGAAACCCTACAAATGTGAGGATGTCCAGTGTCAGTTAGGCAACTTTTTTTATACTGTACTTTTCTAAATAAACCTATGTTTCTATGAAAACTGAAGTTTGTTTTTTTGAAGCCCACATGAACTTAAACCTTGTTTATTTGGCCTGTGTTAGTCTTTCAGTTTGACATGCTTGCAGGGCCAGATTAAGAGCCCAGTGGGCCTGGTGCTGACAATTATGATGGGGCCTAATTACAGAGTCTTATCGACCAAAAACACTAAAACAGTCATACCTTTCAAGCGTCATGTATCTGATGGAGATGGTGTTGGAGGGAAACTCAAAGAATGCAGCTATAAGAAAACACATACTCTATGCTAATCTCTCTATCTAATTTATGATTTCATCTTTCAAGTTAATCCATACCCCCTAACAGCAGTGTCCAGTGAAGCAGGAAGTCAATGGGCGGGGTAAAAGAGTGGGCCACTGATGCGAATCACATGACCAGAACTGCCAAAAGGGGCGAACATGCCCAAAAAGGGGCATGTCTGTCCAAAGAATTGGAAGTCCAGCCTGGCATCAGTGTCAGTGTCCCCATGTCGCCCAGTCCCCTAGTCTCCCAGTCTGTGTCCCCATTTCTCCCAGTGTCCCCATGTCTTAGTGTGTCCTGTGTCACTAGGTTAGTAGGGGACACAGTGAGACATGGGGACACAGTGAGACATGGGGACACTGAGAGACCCGGGGTCACTGAGACACTTGGGGACACTGGGAGACATGGGGGCACTGAGACACAGGGGCACTTGTGGACAGACATGGGGACACTGAAATATTTGGGGACACTGGGAGACATGGGGACACTAGGGACACAGAGACAAGGGAACACAGACACTGGGAGACATGGGGGACACAGACATGGGGACACAGACACTGGGAGTGGAGACATGGGGACACAGACACTAGGGACACTAGGGACACTGGGAGACAAGGGGACACAGACACTTGCTGGGAGACATGGTGACACTGAGAGACATGGGGACACAGACACTGGGAGACTAGGGAACACTGGGAGACTAGGGGCCACTGGGAGACTAGGGGGCACTGGGAGACTAGGGGCCACTGAGACACAAGAGACACTGGCTGGGAGACATGGGGACACTGGGAGACACTGTGTCCCTAGTGTCTCCGTGTCCTAATGTGTCTCCCTATGTCTCACAGCGTCCCCATGTGTCTCAGCATCCCAATGTCTCACAGTATCCCCAAGTGTCTCAGTGTCCCCATGTCTGCCAGTGTCCCCATGTCTCCCTGCTGCCTTTCCCCCCATTTTTCACATACCTGAGCTGTAGCCTGTCTCTGCAGGATGGGAGCTGCTATCTGGACTCTCTGTGCTGTGTAGCTGCTCCCCCAGCAGATCAGTGAGTAGAGAGAGGCAGGGAGAAGCTGTAACTTTCTATCCCTGCCTCTCTCCATACACAGTGACCCCTACTGGCCGCTGCTGGTATTGCAGAGCAATCTCATTTTATACTGAGAAAAATATTTGTATTGCCGGTATTACTGCAGTACCGTCACAGCCAGGCAGCCTCAAATAGGCTGCACCTTAAAATACCAGTCAGATGGCAAACCTATGAGTAATGTGTAAAAAAAAAAAAAAGTAAAAATCTTTTTTTTTTTTTTTTTTTTTAAATGGGCCTTTTCCATGGGCCTGGGCCTGGGGCTGCAGCTCCATCAGCCCCTATGTTAATCCGGCCCTGCATGCTTGTCTTAGAGCATCAACGAATCAGTAGATCCCCATTCACAAAACAGCATGTGAAATATAAGTATTTTTCTCAAGCTGTTTTGTGAATAGGGAGCTACTGAATGTCAGTTTACGCTCTAAGCCAATCAGCGGCGAGGCTATTTGAGGTATCTTCCTTCAACCTTTGGACAAAAACAGAAGTACAAGGCTAAGAGGCGCTGGATTCAACATTTTGGGGTTAAACTGCTTATTCATGGGTTAAAGTCCTAAAGGTAAGCTAGCACCACAGACCTTACTGAAAACATGATGTTGCAATTGATTTAAAGTTATAAAGCACAAAGGTATTTTACTTTAAGATATTTTAAGTGATTGCATCTTTTAACTCTATTTGAATCAAAATCCTATGTAATTATTGATAACCAATTTCTATAAAGTTTAGACAGCAGCAGCCCTGCTACTTTATTGCATAATTACAAAATATTTTCTGCCGCTTTGTGTGGGGCCGAACTTAACTGTTTTAATTGACTCTGCTAATGGCTTTAACTAAGTCACATTTAAAACCCTTGGTTCATTCACATTGAATTGCAGGCACTTTTGGTAGTTAAGCAATTGTGCAGCAGAGAGACAGATGTTGTTCTATATTTGCAATATGCCTGCCAACTAACAACAGGCTTAGCAGCATGATAGTGATTCATACCGAACGCAACAGAATGGCAAGATACTATTTTAGTGCCCTTGTGTTTTCATAGACTTCAAAATAATGGCGTCAGGAGTGGATACAGCATATCCTATGTGAGATGTCCACACCACTCTTATTCATCTATCCTGGAGCATCTCAGAGCCAAATCAATGTTCAATGTTTTGTGATTTCTCATTGTAGGAAGTGCTGATGTATTAAAATATAGGTTGCTAGAGGGCTTCAGCAAAAATACTACACAGTAATGCCAGTGACTGGTCTAAAATAAGAAGAGAAAGTATCAATGTATACGCTTGTACAAAATAATATATATAAGGTAATTTTTTTTCTTGTATTGGCCATCAAGTTTGCAGGTACTACATCTAGAGAGGAAAATGGTTGCAGAACAGTATATATATATACACACACACACACATTATATATATATATATATATATATATATATATATATATATATATATATATATATGTACTAAGGTAATTTTTTTTTGTGTTAGCCATCAAGTTTGTAGGTACTATTTCTAAAGGGGAAAATGGATGCAGAGCAGTATATATATATATATATATATATATATATATATATATATATTTTTTTATATATATATATATATATATATTTTTATATATATATATATATATATATATATATATATATATATATATATATACACATACATACATACACACATTGGTTTGCATCCATTTTCCCTTCAAATATAGTACCAAATTACCTTAGTACATCGTAAGTAATAGCTTGCCAATGTTTCTCCCCACCCTTAGTGAATATCCCTATGTATAATAAGTTAAAAAAAACAAAACCCCACAGGCTTATTCTCTTAATCAAGGATTCAAAGAGGATTTTAGGCCACAGTACACTTAAGTGGAAAACATTCTCCAAATTAACTATTTTGTCCATCTTATTTTGCACTGAAAAAAGGAATTCCATTGGCAATTCTTCCCAAAATCCAGAGTTTAGTTAATAAACCATTTTTTTCAAATGAAAGCTACAAACTAACAAAGAAAACAAATCTATATTAAGAGTATAATATGCCTCGGTGGGAGGTGAGCGGGTGACAGAGCATCAAGACGAAGGAAGGTTTAGAATCAACAGGGAAACACTGGGTCAGATTAGTGTGTAGGCATTTGCATCCGCATTCAAAGAAGAATGATACACTGCGTATGAAATGTAACAATCAGTTAAAAATAAAGACGTGAGAAAAAAAATCCTGCAGCGCAGGAAGGATTAAAAGGAACGTGTGTGTATGTGTGGGGGTGAGTTCTCGGTACATTTTAATTTTCTTTTTAGCCACCCACAATTACCTAAGAATGGAAGAAAGAGAGAGAAAAAAAAAACAGGTGGGATTGTTGTCGCTATTTAGGTATATATTAAGCATCCCTCTCTTCCACCAATGCTTGCTGAATCTGTGAAACAGAGAAAATCTCTCGTTTTGTACTCCCTCCCTTATATAAATACAAGAGAGGCTCTGCTCCCTGCGCAGGCCAGCTCCCGTTGCCATGGAGATGGTTATTGATTGCTACGCTTGGAAGCATGTAGTGGTGCTTCAGCCAAGCCGCAGGAGGAATAAGGCTGAGGCATTCTTTGCCAGTCGCTGTCGATGGGAGGAAAATCTATTGAGCTTAGTCAGCTGTGAGGCGACAGGGAGTCCCCAGCAGACCAACACGCACACTGCAGTGCCACACCTTCCACCCATTCAAAGACACAAATTTCTCCCTCTATATTTATTTGCTCAATTTCCATCAGGACTAGTTATGTCCATTCAAAGGAAATTATACCCATAAAATACCAGGGGTTTTTTTTGGGTTTTTTTCATGAGTGATTTATGAAGCAATATTAGATTGCTGAGAGAGGTCATAATGTAAGATAAGAGGGCTACAACTGAGATAGCTTGAGTGCTATTATCATAAGTTATAAAATAATCTGGTTATTACTTTATAGGATAGAACTACTTGCAAAGTGCTTGGTGAACTGGCAATCTCGAAGCAATTTCAGAAAATTCCCTGTTTATACATTATATGACTTGTTGATGTCCGGTATGGAAGCAAAATGGCATTATGGTTTTTCTGTAAATATGTTATTGCATACTATAATCAAAAACTGTGCACATCAAAAAGAGTCTTGGCTTTAGAGGACAATATATTTATTTTTTAATAAACTTAGCAAAAACATGTCATTTGTAAACTGATGGGTTTCCTGCTGCATTTAAACAATCACAGAAATTACATATTTTTTTGTATAACACATGTATTTGTGTGGGAGCATTTATTATTAAACATGTGTTCTCTTACAATAAGATAGAAACAGTTTACTAAGTTTCTCTAAAATGTTTGTAACTGCATATATTTCACCCCTGCAATGAATATACATTCAACTAGTGTGTTGCATTATGAGATGAAATGCATGTGTTACATATTAGCAGTTATATTTTTTCATATTATCTGTTATAAACTAGATTTGCCAAGTGGTAAATATATTTTGAGGGGCATCCCAGCTGCTTGACTCGCTGGGCTCTGGCAGTGCCAACACAGTGCCAGCTGCACATGCCTTCTGGGTCTGCAATATAAGAAGATCCGGAAAGCTATTTTTATTGTCTATATCTCTCACAAAGGCCAGCCTAACCGAATGATGGAGTCATTTTAAAAGAGCAAAATGGCAGGATTACTCAGGTCGTTCAAATTGCCAAAATGGCTTTGAGTTCCCAATGCTCGCTGAGAGTACTCGCCCACTAAAATTGTGGCATATTCATACAAGAGTCCCATGCAAAGGTATGAACTGAGGACATAGATGGTGCAATATGCTATGTCTTATTGACAGAGAAGAAGAAATAGGGAAAATTAAATTCCAACACTTTCAACATTATATACTTATAAAATACTGAAAAGTGACAGAGCCACTTTAAGTAATTTTCATCTAGGATATAATTTGCATCAGTTCCAGTCCTAGCTCTCAGTGTATTTTTGGCTGCGGCAGAACTGGGAAGAGGCTGTAGGAGCATGTGCCCCAGATGCCAGATCAAAAGGGGTGCTGCCATGTCAAAAGAAGTACAGAGGTTCAAGAAGCTGATGGAAGCAGATCAAATATCTGACCTGACCGGCCCAGCGCCCCTCATATGGCACCCCTCATCCGTCATCTCAGATATATGAGAAGGTCCATCGTTGGATCCATGCAGGGGTCTTGCTCTGTTGCCCGCTGGAACATATTTCCTCCCTGCACTTGAAAGGAGAAATAAGAGGCACCAAACTGAGCATTTACCCCATTGATTATTGGTCTTCAGTAAACACACCTAAATATAAATAACAGTGTGATGGTGGCATTGCTCTACATCAGGCACTGACACATGCATTATAGTGAAGAAAACTGAATTACGAGATTTGTTGAAGGGTGATCATGACAAAAACCAAGCCGTAGTATAAGAACTTAATTTAATGAGCCTAACTGGCAACCCTGGGGCAGCAACCCCCATCTATTTCCTGTAATATGAAAATAAGGGGAGCAATCGGTGTAAAAATAATGACAGGAGGTACAACTGTGTGCCGCATATCCAGAGATTAATTCTATACCCTGGATACCCAGAAAGACTTTTCAGATATGGAGAATTTAATGCTACATAAGGTACAGTCAACTACACTGGGTGTTTGGGCACCAGCTTGTTGCAATTATATCATTACCCATAATCACTACATACTGACAAACCTTCAATCTGAAATAATCTGCTCTCTCACTTTCACTGTAGTAAATTAGATTGTGCATGGCTTG
This sequence comes from Pelobates cultripes, assembly GCA_933207985.1. NCBI lineage: Eukaryota > Metazoa > Chordata > Amphibia > Anura > Pelobatidae > Pelobates > Pelobates cultripes. The sequence continues at coordinate 188,892,016 of OW240914.1, forward strand.
GCTGAGCATTTTTCAGGATGCCGAAATTTTGCCATTGTGCCAGTTAAAACTGAATCAGATGAACCACATGAACACAAAAATTGGTGCAATGTCACTGATTGCATTTTCCCAACATTTGGTTCCTAGATCAGGAGAGAAAAAAAATAACCAGAGGAAAATCAGTGCAGACAGATCCAGTCAGGTCCCTGGCAGCCTACACTGAAGCCACAAACAACAGCGTCAGGGCAAGAGCCTGTAATGTGCTCCTGGCAGCAGGGGGTGCTCTTTGCATGCCCATGCCGTCTGCCACCTCGGGCAACCACCCTTTCTCTTTCCTGCTTTGTATGCTTTTGAATAGAAGGTAAATAATATGCAAAATTTTCCAGAAACTCCAGCTATGTTTCTGGGAAGCGCATCTTAACATATGGGCACTAACCTACTAGTTGCATCTCACAAAAAAACACAATGGTTCACATATACTGCAATCTGTGGAGTCTGTAATATTAAACTATCCATTTGTGATGTGCTAGAGATGGTTTTCTAATGTGCAGGGAATGTTTTCGATGTCCCCCCACAAGAAACACCACAGCAGAGTGGGCACTCGAAGACCTCGCTAGTCCATGCACCCTCCCATAGAGTCCACAGGCCAGCTGTCCTCTGCAACCCCACCACACCATCAAGGCCCCAATAGGGCCTCCACATGTCCCCTCAATCACCGGTCACATTTCTGATGCAGGGGTCGCATGGCCCAGCGGCCACCCCAAGGCACAGAAACACATTGGGAGCAGTCCACACTTAGAGAAGGCAGGAAGGGAGCCTGTGCGGATAGAGCAGTGGAGGTGTAGGAAACAGAAACTACAAGAGCAGACCTCAAAGGCCGTAATAGCAGCTTGGGGCTATAGGGTTAGAGTGTATAGCTCTCTGCTGCAGTGTTTGCACCAGCTTATTCATGGGCATCCATATCAAACCAATATAAGTGTCTGTGGATCCGATTGACCGCTCTTGTTATTTTGTCTCCAGTTTTGAATGTGGTATCTTATGTCCCCCCTATATATTGTTCCTAGAGTTGCCACTGGACAGTAATATAACTAAGTGGTTTTGGACGCATCCGAAACCAAATGTCTCTGTAAACCTGAGGTGTTATTTTCCCTAACATGTTTCACAATTATGTGTTTTCATATGTTGGAAGGCCATTTGGCCTGAATTTGCGGGAGGAGTAATGATCCTATACAAACCCTACCCCCCTACTTACCTTTGTCTTGCAAGCCGTTTGTCTCCTTAGTTACCTGCACTTCCAGTCAAGGTTGCCGCCAAATCCTGCCTCGAGTATCCAGTCCCTCATTACAGCTCCTGTCACCGGCCTCCAGGCTCCTTCACTGGCTTCTAAACCACCTTCGTTGCTCGTTTTCCGGCTTCCGGTCACGATACCGGCACCTACACGTAAGCACAAACGTGGGACATGGCGTTCAGCTATTTCCCACGTTCAGGCCTAAAAACGCCTGAATTATTACTTACCATTTCGTTCCTTACGCCGTTCGTTTACTTCTGCGTTCGTGCGTCTAACAACCGAACGCAGAAGTTCATACTCACCTTTCTTTTTCATTCGTTTAAAAAATTAATATACCGATCGCTCATACTTACCCTTCGTTCGGCTGTTTCACACGTTCATACAGCCGAACACGCTTACGAACGGCTTTAATGCAGCCGTTTTCATTTACTCATACAGTCTGCAGTTAATTTATATGTTAAATCCCTCTCTTGTTCGTTTAGCCAATAGTGGGATGGATAAACAGGTATTCCCTATATGTTATGGATGTAAACCAGTGTGAAACTATACACGACTATTTCCTTTTTTATATTTAAAGTTTATACTCTGTTTTTCCCCCCTGCATATATCAAAGGCAATGTGGCACCATTTCCTGACCCACCGTTACATTTAATTCTGAACTAATTCCCAGCACTCTGTGGTTTCCACACAAGGGTAACCCTCTTAAAGGAACAGTTGGCTGTTTAACCCCTTTTTATATCACTGGGTCACCCAGAAAACACCTCCCCACCCCATTTCAGACCAGTAATACATATGACTAATCTGTTCCTTAAATATACTATTTCCGGGTCATCATTCTTATAATACATTTGTTTTAGGTTCATCTACTCTTCTTCAAGGAAATCTTCAAGAAGTGATTTCCAGGTTCCAGTTTCACAGTATCAGGTAAAAAAATAATAATAAAAAAAAAAATTAAGGTTTTACCAATTTTACGATTCTCCTGAGGCCTCATTCAGCCTTGCTTAAACCTCACCCCCACCTCCCAAAGTGGGTTCTAAACGTTTATACACACCAGGTTTAAAAACGTCACCTAGACACCAACTACTCTCATAAACCTGCTCAACCGAGCTACTATCGTATTAACGTATCATTTCCTGTTTACCGTTTCTACATAATATTACTTAGACTTACGCCATTTTACGCAGTTCCTCTACGTTATCAACAACCAACTGGCTACCCGGTCTCCGGCATTCAGTATCAGTTATTTTATCTTTCTCATTACGATTAAATTCTCATTAAGGCCTCACTTGCCTTTGTTTCATTCATAAATTCACATCCCTGGGTACCCAGGAGCTTGTCTCTTATTATGGACCAATGTTCAGGTCCCTCAGCTTACTCATGCTTACGTTACAGTATCTCTGGTACACACCTACCCATGCGTTCTACATTTTCACACTTGGCACACCGGTGGCATGCCTCAGGCCCACTAGCATCTCCTTTTCCCTTAGGTTCTGGATCAAGCTTGTTTCCTGCAGAAGCTAATTTATAGCCATATCGAAGTCTACCTGTGCTTTGTCCGAACAAACAGGACTTATACTCAAGGTTAAGTATTTACATACGTACATATACATCACTGCGAGAGACAAGCCCTAGTAGTTTAGAGAACTGTCTCCTAGGGTTAGGTTCTGGCCTTAGCTATCTAATTAATACCCGGTCCCGCGAGGTCTACACCCCCACCTCATACACGGAGGTTCGGCCCACGACCAAATCATACTTATCCACCTCGCTTGCCCTTCTTGTGGGCTATAGCCAGGGCTTCCCAAGTCCCGGCCACACATTTTGACTCTCTTTACGGTCACTGAGAGGCCTACACCCCGCCACCACGTGCATGTGGCCACAAAATCCCCTCGGGCCAAATCATAGGTAGAGCATCTCTCCGCCACTTGGCACTAGCAGGGCCTCACCTGTCACTTGGTCTAGGTAAACTTTTCGCCTTGGCACTAGCTAGCAGGCCAGTTCTCCGGAGGTCTCACCTTCACCTCCTCTTCATCCTACTCATTCAAATCATTATTCTCTTTCAGATGTCTCAAAAACCGATCACCAATCTACCATCGGGCAACATAGCCAGTGCGCCAATCAGGCCTGGGTCTCCGGAGAAATCCCTCACCCCTTTTACCCACGGGCCAGGCTCCAAAAATCTCAGCGGAGCTCAGAAGCAGGGGTATCCCCTTTCCTGCCACGGCCAGAAAGGCCGAACTATATAGGCTCATGACCACTCAGGCCAACATTCCCAGGCCAGGCTGTAGTTTACAAATCCTGCCAGCCCACACTTCGTATTCCACACGAGACACCCTGGCTGCTATACTCACCAACCTCCAAACAATCAATCACAGACTAGCGAAACTGGAATCCACTATAGCCACACCAGGTGCCTTGTTGGGCTCGGCAAACCTTCCCCTGATTGTCTCAGCCATACCCACTTCATACTTTTCCCTGGCTCACCCTGTCCCTGACTTCATCAGAAAGGGCATTTCCAAGGATAATTAAGTTAACTGCATGGCTCTACTGCTGACCTCCCAAACTACGCTCACTAGCACGACAATCACTTCCACAGCTCACCCCACCCCACCCCACACACTAGTCAGGGTGCCGGTCGGAGTGACATGCCGGACAGTCACATTACATTTCTGGGCAAGGCTCAGGAGTGCAGTGACTTTAACGCCGGGGTATGTAATCTCACAACATGCGGGGCACTGCACATCTGCTCCATATGCGTCAGAACCCACACAAAGTCCATCTGCCCAGCCCTTCTGTCACCTAAGAAATGCCTAACCGAAGTTAACATTGACATACTGGAATACTGTCTCCAGTCACATCCAGCTAGGCACCTGGTAGATTATCTGGTGACGGGTTTTTCACAGTGGTTTCACAAGGGCCTTATCGCCATCCCCACAGGTACATTTGAATGCCCTAACCTTTTATCCGCTTCCACTGACCCACTAACGGTGGACCACCTTCTGTCTACAGAAATCACAGCAGGCTTTATGATCGGCCCGTTTCTGTCTTCACCTTTCTCATCTTGGCGTACCAATCCCATCGGTATAGCCATTCACAAATACTCCAACAAAAAACTTTTAATTATTGATCTCTCCGCACCTCACTCTTCCTCCACTCCTAGTATCAACTCCCTCATTCCCGCCACGGAGTTCTCACTGCAATACGCTAAAATTGATGATGCCATGGAGGCCATCTTATTAGCGGGTAATGGAGCTTGGTTGAGCAAAACAGATATAACAAACGCCTTCAAAGCCTCCAGTCTTTATTGGGGTCCCTTAACTTTGCTATGCGCATCATTCCACAGGGTAGATCTTTTGTCTCCGGGCTTCTCAACTTGCTCCACGGTGTGCCCGACTCATGCCCAATCGGGACTATCCAGCTAGGGCGGATTTTCACATGTGGAGTAGTTTTCTGGCCGACTGGAATGGGATCTCTTTGTTCATTCCCCCACTTTCAGAGCACTCACCTTCGATTCACACAGACGCAGCGGCACACACAGGGTTCGCAGCCATCTGCAGCAACCACTGGTTTAGGGACGACTGGCCGCCTGAGACGGATGCCTTGCTGGGCCTTTAGAGAAACATCTACTTTATTCGAGATCTACCCCATCGTAGCAGCCACCCACACGTGGGGTCACCTTTGGACCGGCAAGGCAGTTAGATGCTTCTCCGACAAATCCGCAGCCTGCGACATCATTAACAAAGGTTGGTCCTCCTCCCTAACAATTATGAGGCTGATTCGCAGGCTGACGTGGTTGGCAGCTATCTCTCAGTTCTTCCTAGTCTGTATCCACATTCCTGGTGTCCACAACAAAGCAGCTGACGCTCTGTCACGCTCCCAATTTGATACCTACTTCAAGGCACTCCCCACGGCCCACCACTTTCCATCTAGGATACCACCTTTCCATGAGCTAATCTGCGACTAAGCACACAATTGCACCTCGCACAGGTACGCACGCTTGACGCGGGGTCACGACTTTCTCTTCACATATGCCAGGGCTTACTGTATTACACCATGACACATACAGGAGCTGGCTTAAATTCGAGAACCTCGCTGTTATAATCATGGTAAATGTTTTGCCTTTTTCTCTAAAACTCACAACCAAGCTTCTTACTTAAAACCTTCAATGCTGTCACTCAGCGGTTACGTCTCCAAAGGCACTACAACAGCAGCTTCAAACACTTACAAACAATGGGGTCATCAAGAAGCATCAGCTCAGGTACTTACATACCTCAATCAGAGTGAAGCACCTTACAAGCTTTTCGTTACTCATGCTGTATTAACTTGCAATAAAGTGTGGTTTCTATGAATCCACTTTTGCCCTCTTTTTACAGGCCTACTCGTACGTTGGTTTTGGCATACCTCATCCAACTTTGCTTTCCCTTCTACATTCCATTACGTATTAGATAAATTCCGAGCACAAGTTGGAAGGCCATTTGGCCTGAATTTGTGGGAGGAGTAATGATCCTATATAAACCCTACCCCCCTACTTACCTTTGTCTTGCAAGCCATTTGTCCCCACCCACTTACACCCATCTATATTAACACTCACCTTTGTGGGCCCTCTTTTTACAGGCCTACTCGTACGTTGGTTTCGGCACATCTCAACCAACTATACTTTCCCTTCTACATTCCATTACGTATTAGATAAATTCCGAGCACAAATATATATATATATATATATATATATATATATATATATATTTGTAGTCGGGGACATTAAGCCGTATATGAATTGGTAGGTTATGATTGCTAGTCGGTTATGGTGTGCCTAAACCGACGACCGGGTAGGCCTAAAATAATGAGGGCCCACCTAAGAAGTATTTGCTAAGGGGTGTTTAACTATGCCGGTTAACCCCTCCCACAACTACAAGCTCCGCCTTAACATTTGTAGTTGGGGACATTAAGTTGTTTATGAATTGGTAGGTTATGATTGCTAGTCGGTTGTGGTGTGCCTAAACCGACGACCGGGTGAGGGCAAAAAGGTTTTAAACAGAACACGTTAATGCTTATAATTCACCTGAGCAAGTCCTTGAAAACTTTCCTAAGTTCTCTTTCTGGCTGTGGAATGTATTTACCATATGCTGCTGATTTCCACCTACCTAATTTTTTGATGATGTGTACAGGGACGTTTTTGCTGTTGCGGCTGGATGCGACTGAAGCGGTGCCGATCCTAAATGAATGCCCTGAGATGGACATAGGGTTGTGACCTAGTCTGAGCGCCATGGCCCTTACGTAGTGTATGAATTTAGCCGTGGTCAGGGGTTTGTCGGCAATTGTGAGTAAGGGTGAGTAGCTTTGTTGGTCTTTGAGGGAGAGGCAAAAGGCATCCAGAAATGACAACGAACACCATTTATTATGGGTCGGAAAGTATGGGACCTCTGTCGGAGGGCCCATCTGATTTATTTTGGTCTGTCTTAGAAGTAGTACGTAGTGGTCCCCTTGTTTGTGTAGATCCCTTATTCTGATGTAACTAGCATCACCGTGAATTCATTGGGCCTTAAGAACCCGTAAAATGTAATGTACATTGCTGCTTTGAGTATGCAGTTAGTACTGGGTTCGAATGGGCTGGAATCTAACAAATCTGATAGATCCTTAAATTTATTCCCGTCAGTTGGTTGTCTTTTAGCTGTTGGAGGACCGTCAGTGCAAAGTATACCTTTCAGGGCGTTTTTCAGGTGATAGGATGACATGAATGGTTTGTGACAGTGAAATAAGGTGAGTAAGTGGTGTTGTACACCTGTGAGGTACAGTTTGATGGTGTTATGTGCCAGCTTAAGGTGTAAGTGGCAGTGAGCGGTGAAAGCGACTATCGTGTTGATAGAAAAGGTGTTGGTGATGTGGTGCTCGGAAGTGAATCTGGAGAATATATTAAGTGCTCTGTAGTAGGACTTCCTGGTGTTGTCTGACAGAGCGGATTATGCCTGGGACACACAGCCTCTATCTAAAGGAAATGAATTAGAGCAGGAGTTACTGGTTAGTGTAGTGTAGGGGTTAAAATGGTTTGTGTGTTAATGTGAAGTAGTGTAGATAGGCATTAATACATAATCACAACTATGCTCATTTCATATTCACATTCAACAGGAAGCTAAAAGGTTATAAATGGAAAAAAAAATTATCCCTGCATCTGAGAATCAAATTAAGCATCCTAGAGCTTAAAAATGGTTTATTTCCAAACAAAGTAAAACAAGAGATGAAACGGCTGCTTTATTCAGATACAAAATAAAAATGACTAACGAGGCCAAAAACAAAAAGAGGTGGTGGGAGGAAGGGGAGAATGTAGAATGCAAATGTGAAACGCAAGCAGCAGGGCGAGCATGTCAAAGCTGGGTCTGTAGTCTATTAAGCACAATCACGGACACCTTAGTTTGTGCTTTGCATCTAGATGAAATTATTATATAAAGTATGTTTCGTGCTATATATTTTTTCTTGGTCTCCCTTAAGAATTATAACATTTATGTACTGCATCTCTTTGGGTTCAATGATAAGAAACTATGCATTATGCCAAAATGAAAACTGACATGAGATGGTCTAATGGATCAAGTTGCTGTGTTTCAATGACACTCATTATTAATTCTATACCTGCCAGCTGTCCTAGATTTCTTGGCTGTTCCCTAGGTTTTAGCCATTGTACTAATTATACAACTTACTGCTTCTGGATTTTTCATAATAAAATTAAAGGCTGTATTTTTTATAACAAGGCATATATTTTTCTCCCTAATTATAATTTATATATGTTTTATTAATATGTTGGTTTCATAAGGTCTAGGCATTGCTGTTTCTTCTTAATATTGCTGACTTGTAATTTTATATATTTTTATTAATATTTTGGTTTTAAAAGGTTTTAAGGGGATTCTATAGTATTATGAATACAAATCTGTATTTCTAACACTATATAGCCCTCTGGTCCCCCCCCCTCCCTTGCACCCCAACAGCACATAAAGAGTTAAAAAAAACTTTCGTCACTTACCTGATTCCAGCGCCAAGTCCCTCTTAACACCCGCCTCCTTCTACATTATCCTACTAGGGGACCTAATGCGCAGATGCGCTGAGTAACGCAAGCCCATCACTCCCTTCCCAAAGGAAAGCATTGCCTCAAGCATTTCCTGTAGGGTTTTCACTGAGGCTTAAGTCCTCATGTAGAGCGTGAGGACGTCCAGCATCGTTTAAGAGTTGCGGTTCATGCTGAGCAGGTCATACTAATGGAATATTCCATTCATTTGTACTTGCACCGCATGCTTGTAACCTCCATCAGTGTAAACCACTCAGCTTTAAGAAGCATTCACAGAGATCTAAATATGTCTACTAAATGCAGATTGTTTCCTGTGGCTCCATTGCTACTAATACCTCGATTTCCATCTCCATTTTTTCTGGTGCCATGAACAGCACTCAAATCAGTAACCTAAACAAGTATGTTCAGGCTTGTGCAAGTCTATTCCCCCAAGTTTCTGGTGTGCGGTGGCTCGAAAATCGAAATTTTGGCCAATCACCACCATATTGACCTGAATTTAGCCAAATTCCAGTTTGTCTCAAATCTAATCTCTGGTCTAATCTGGAGTGTTGCTATAAAAAAAAATCTGTAAATCTGAGTCTTTCTTTTATTCTCCCTGGGATTCTACAATAGGCGATGCACTGTATCACTGTGTCAATTGCTATCACGAAACAATCTCTAGCCCATGCAGGAGATCATTGCTTGATGAATTTCTGAGAGCGTTTCCAATTACATTAGTTGCACACACCCTTTTATCGAACCATTGTCTTGTTTAATCAATTTGCCTGTCCATTTATACAGCATAGAGAACATTTAGTTCTTGGTTTAGTTACATGGCCAGAGCCGTAGAAAGTACTTATTACCCCCTTGAAAATATTTGTGGTGATTTTTTTTTCTCAAAGGTCAATTTTTTCAGATTGACAACTATATTTTATATATACACTAACATATCAATTGGTAAGGGAAGAAATGAAAATAGCTGTTTTAAAAATTGAATGTGATATTCTATATTGCCCATCTCCCAGTTATCCTTACATGCACACTTTCTTGCTCTCATATCTGCAAATATTCATGCAAATATATGCCTGCCGACAGGGCTGTATTTTCCATTAGTCAGACTACGCATCCTCATTCCTACCAATTCATATTTAATAGAGGTGTTGCAGATGCCTAGTCTGTCAACTAAAGGCCCACACCCCATGTGAACAGCAAAGACCCCTACCACAGCCTACACATCTCTCTGTTAAGTCTACGGCAGTCATAATCTCTGCAATGTCCCTTCTCCCTAAAACTTAACATAGTGATCTGAGTCAATGAGAGGAGGGGAGAGGAATAAGGCCAAAGTGACCAACTTGTGCAAAGCATGGCAGCTACATACATACTGCTACATTTACTGCTACCCACATACACAGTCTTATACTCTCACTGTTACCCACATGCAAACTACGATATCTAGTCACTCACTACTGCTCACATTACTACACACATACACTGCTGCACACACTACTATAACATATCCTGCCACCTCACTGCTACACACACTGCTGCACAGACACACACTCTGTATGTGTGTATATATGTAAATATATATATATATATATATATATATATATATAATGTGTTAACATATTTGCATCGCATTTAAAGGATAGCATTTTAGGTGCTATTGCCAACCTCCAATGATGTCACTAGGGGGTGCAGTGGGTGCAAACCACACCTGGTGGCAACATCTGTGGGGGTGACACCCAGTGCCGTTTTTTAGCCTCAAGTTCGGCAACCGAATCACTACATAGTTACATAGTTACATAGCTGAAAAGAGACTTGCGTCTATCAAGTTCAGCCTTCCTCACATATGTTTTTGCTGTTGATCCAAAAGAAAGCAAAAAACTCAGCCTGAAGGGCTCCCAATTTTGCAACAAACTAGTAAAAAATTCCTTCTTGACCCCAAAATGGCAGTCGGATATCTCCTTGGATCAAGGAGCTATTACCCCACTAATTAGAAATGATATGCCTGTATGTTATGTTTTTGGAAGTATTTATCCAATTGCTGTTTAAATATCTGTATGGACTCTGATAAAACCACCTCTTCAGGCAGATAATTACATATGCTTATAGTTCTTACTGGAAAAAAAACCTTTCCTTTGCCTTAGATGAAATCTCCTTTCTTTCAGCCTAAATGTGTGACCTCGTGTCCTATGTATAGCCATGTGTATGAATAGATTTCCAGATAATGGTTTGTACTGGCCCCGAATATATTTGTATAATGTTATCATATCTCCTCTCAGGTACCGTTTTTCAAAGTAAAGAGATTTAAATGTTTTAACCTTTCTTCGTAACTAAGGTGCTCCATTCCTTTTATAAATTGTGTAGCTTGTCTCTGCACTTTTTCTAGGACCATGATATCCTTCTTTAGAACAGGTGCCCAAAATTGCACAGCATATTCAAGGTGTGCTCTTACCAGCGATTTTTAAAAAAAATTTTTTTTAAAGAGGCAAAATTATATTTTCATCCCTAGAATTTATGCCCCTATTTATACATGACAAAACCTTATTGGCCTTAGAAACTGCAGATTGGCATTGCATATTGCTGCCTAATTTGTTGTCTATAGAAATTCCCAAATCCTTCTCATGTGTGATTATCCCTAATTCACTACCATTTAGAACGTAAGTTGCTTGTGCATTCTTGACCCCGAAGTGCATAACTTGGCATTTCTCTACATTAAATTTCATCTTCCATTTGAGTGCCCAGTCCCCCAGTCTATCTAAATCCCTGTGCAGGAAAGCAATATCCTGCTCACATTTTATTACTTTACAAAGTTTTGTGTCATCTGCAAACACTAAAACATGGTTTTCAATGCCTATTGCAAGATCATTTATAAATATGTTAAATAGAAACAGCCCCAAAACAGAACCCTGGGGGACACCATTTACCACTTTTGTCCAACTTGAAAATTTACCATTAATGACAACTCGTTGTACTCTATCCATAAGCCAATGTTCTTCTACCCAAGAACAAGAATATTCATCTAGACCAATTTATTTTAGTTTGAAGACTAACCTATTGTGAGGAACCTCCTGCACACACACTATCATCTCCTGCACACAAACACTACATCCCCTGCACACTATCATCTCCTGCACACAAATACACTACACCCCCTGCACACACTATCATCCCCTGCACATACTATATCCCTTGCACACACACTATCATCCCCTGCACACACAATCATCCCCTCCACATGATACACTATAATTTCCTGTGATTCAGTGATATATAAGAATTACATTTTGCAAGTAACCTTAGTACTAAAAGACATTACTAACGATTCTGTATGGTCTGGTTGGGGAGGAGGTCCTTGTACCCGAATGTTTTGGCTTCTTACCTGGTTTGAGCTCTGCTCGTTGCGGTTTCAGGAAAGCCCTACAGTGGAGGAATGAGCAACGACTGGTGTGCTGCAGTGGTTGGTACTTGGAGTGTTCATTTGGCATATTAGTCCACCTAAAATGAAGTGCAACTTTAAAGGGATAACATGAAGAAATGAAGCACTTGCAAGGCTACTCGCTAACATAAAAATTCACCAGGAAATTATATTTCAGACTCCACTAATTTGGCCTAAAATTTGTAGTTCCCTGTTGAATTAGTGACAATTCGTGTTTCTTTCTTACTACACACCAACTTCTAATGAACTGCAAACCAAATTGCAAAATTGAGGCTAAAAAAAGCCATCCGTGATTACAGGACATTTTTTTTTTCCCAAGTCAACTATTTTTGCCTAAATTTTGCGATTACGTTTTCAATTCACTACAGTACATATTTTAGTGAATAAACCCCCCCATGCTTTTTTCTTTTTGAAATCCCAAAGCTTGTTCTATAGGAGGGCCTTTCAGGAGAGCTTTGAACCCCAGTAGCATTAAGCAGCCATGTTGGAGATGATCATATGGGTAATTTTATTCTTTTTTTTTTATGCTGCTACGCACCTCCTGCTGAACTTCATATATAAATACATAATCACACAATCCATGCCAGCAGGCGTTTTGCTTTGATCTCGTAGTATGTGCAGTATAGTTTCTCAGACTTTCCTTTCACAATATTCATGCTATCTGTTGATTCAAAGGGAAAGATAATCATATCTTTCAACAATTATATATGGTCCAAAGGCTGCCTGGGTCCTTTGATGTTATATGGTAGTGATGGCTGACCTTGGTACATAAGATGTGTGCGAATTGTCATAATGTTGAGGCAGACTTTTCCTTTGCTGCACAAACATCTGCAGTGCCAAGGTTACCCAGCTCGCTACAAGAGATTTCTGACTGTGTTTTCCTTACTAATAATTGGGTGTTATGTGGTTCGGAGGAATTAGAGATAAGTCAAATGATTTATCTTTCATACTAATCATGTTATGCAAACCAAGGAAACAAATTCTCAAGCTTTATATTTTAATTAGGGATGCAGCCATGTAGTATAAAAATAGAGACATTTATTGAAGAAGATATAATATACAAAAACATAGGACAATGACACCTCAGACTCCTTCAAGGAAGGCACCCTGTGACCTCACACAGTTCTCCCAGCATCTCTTTCACTGTTAAAAACACTGCAAAATCCTTTGTTGGAATTGCTGTCAACTGTTTCCTCATATTTACCTGAATCTCATTGATGGTCTTTATTTTTGGGAAAAGCCATATGAGTAAATGTAGGAGCGTGTTTATATGTAGTGTTGGTGTTTGGATGCAGGTATACGTGTGTGTGTGTGTGTGTGTGTGTGTAGTATTGTTTCTTTTTTTTTTAAATTCTTTATTTTTTCATCTTGGCAATGGTAGTCAGGTAACATTAACGTGACGGCTTGTGCAAAAGCCTGATAAATAGTAAGCAAGTTCAATTGTATTTATACATGTGCTAATATAATGCATAGACAGTAAGTTATGGTACCGATAAGCTAATTTGGCTACCTGCCAAGGGATTTTCTATTTTTATAAAACTTTGAGTTTGCACAATATACACAACAGGAATGCATATAACTTTGGGGCTTACGCAGAAGCCAACTTGGATATAAGTTATGAGAACATGGCGTACATCCCCTGATACAACCTTAGCCCTTTCCTCGAATTAAGAAAACCTTGGTACCTGACGGCTACGGAAGGTTTTACATACACTATAAACAAAACAGGTATATATACACATTTAGGCTCACAAGGGAGCCACAAGGAATTACATAGCTTGTAGATAGGTAATACTCGACCTGGACCTTGCATGCGCTTTCTGCTAGAAAAAACCTTGGGGCCCCCAGTGTATTAGGGTAAGTTATTTTAACCTAGGGCAGACCGATAGGGAAAAAGATTAGGCTTTATGTACGTTTATCCCTTCAGTACTTTAGCTACTTCAATCCTCTGACCGTATGATCCTGCTTGAATAAAGAAACGGAAAACAAAGAATTAAGAAGAATTAGAAAAGGAGAGGAAAAAGATTGGATAGAAAACCCAAGAAAAAGGAAATAGCAAAGAAGGAGGTGGAGGGAGGGCGGGTGGGGGGGGGCAGTTCAGTTGTGGCGTTAACAGACGTGTCGCTTTACATAAGGATGTGGATATCATGAGTTCATTCCCACTTTGTGTGAGGCTCTCAATCTTCGCTCGAACCCAGTATGCTATTGTCCCATGGTTCCCATGTTTTTTGGAATGTCGTAGTGTTCCCTCTCACCCTTGCAGTTAGATCGTCCATGATTCTACACTCTTTGATTCTAGAGATAACCCCTGAGAATTCTGGGCCCTCAGGAGTGAGCCACGCTAACGCTATCGCGCGACGTGCACACAAGGTAATCTTGTGTACTAGTGTCTGTTCCCTCTTTGTCCACCCGTCCACCGATCTATTCAGCAAGTAGATCCATGGATCAAGTTTTAGGGGCCGATCGAAAGTTTGTCTCACCAAATCCTCCACAGATCCCCAAAAACCCCGCAACTTCGGGCATTCCCACCACATGTGGATGTATGATCCTCGGACCCCGCATCCCCTCCAGCAATCATCCGTCTCCAGTTTGTGCATTTTATGTAATTTAATTGGGGTAGTGTACCACCGAAACATAGTTTTCCAAGACTGCTCCTGGAGGGTGACACATATGGAGACTTTTGCGTTCGCCTCCCATATTTCCTGCCACTCTACCCCCTCTAGAACCTCCCCGAGGTCGGTCTCCCATTGGGCCGTATAAGACAAACTTCCCCATTCTCTATTTTCTTCACTGAGATGTGCATATATTAACGTGATCATCCCCTTGGGGGAAACCCCCTCGGAGCATAGCTTCTCATAGAAGGTGGGTTTCCCCAGGGCAGCAGTTTTAATATGTTGTTGTTTCGCGAAGTCCCGAATTTGGACAAACCTGAAGAAGTCCGCGGGGGTTAGATGGTTACCCGATTGTAAGTCTGCAAATTGTATAAGCTCCCCGTTTTGATAGAGCTGATGTAGCCGTTGTAGACCCGTTCTTTCTATATTGCGGAAATTTCTGGGGGCCATGCCGGGAGGGAATTCTCTATTGCGGAGGATCGGGGTCAAGGGAGAGGGGGATGACGCCAGCCCATATTTGGTGGTACATTTGTCCCATATCCATATCGAGTTTAGGATCGCCGGGCACGTGACCCGTATCATCGGTCTGTGTTCTTTGGGAACCCATATTGTAAACTGTGGCACATCTACGCCCACCATCATAGACTCGATGTTGTAGTATTGTTTCTTGAATGTAGGGACGTGTTTTTATATAATGTTGGTTTTTTAATACAGAAGTGTGTTTGTATGTAGTGTTTATATTTGAATGCAGGGGTGTGTTTGTATGTAGTGTTGACATTTGAATACAAGGGTGTATTTGTGTGTTAGTGTATGAATGCTAAGATGTATGCACACATACACATACACTGCCACACACAATGATACACATACGCACACATAAACACACAAGCAGATAAACAGACACAGATACACACACTGAGACTCGCATACAGATACACAGAAACAAACACTGACACACATGTAGATAAACAGACACACAGATACAAACACTGACACACATACAGATACACACACTGACCCCACCATAAATAACATCAATACATCAAAATAACCATATAACATTAATATAACACAAACAGTTAACACAGCCACCAATGGCATCCATTTCCACTTGTAGGGATATACCGAGATACTCTTACACACCCGGGTTCCGTGCTACCGACTGCAACATATTCATCCTCACCTTGTGGCACCTGCAGTAATTGCCTTGCTAACAAATGCGGTAGTGCCGTTCAGCGGCCATGCATCAATGTGTCTGACTCCTGCAGCATGTTGGTGGACGCTGGCCACTGCGGATCCACACCAATTTGTAACCCCTTGTCCGCAAACGGCATTGACAACGTCGGCGTGTGTGTGACATCAAGTAAAGGATTCGCACGCACGTTCTGGGGTCAAAGGTCGGGTACAGCCAATCGGATCTGAGAAAGGCTTATTTAAACTCCTTTTGCCTTTTCCTCATTCCCCTGTCATGGTTTTCCTTAGTGGTTGTCCGAGAGTGTGTAACTGAGTGTTTATTTCTGGATATTGACTTTGGCTTCATTTGACTTCCCTGAATTCTGGTATACCTGACTTTTGGCTTTCCCTCATCATTGTGTCTCCTTCAGTGTCCCTGACCTTGGCAAATATTATGACTATACTCTGGTACGTTAAGTCTGGCCACTCTGAGGCCCGGTAAGACGTTACCTTTAGTCCTAGGTGTGACATAATGCTACGTGCTGTATCAAACTAGTATCCTGACACTGGCGAGCTGGAACCTAGCAAAAGCAATCCAAACATACTAATGATCCTGAACTTAAAATATATCCCACCTGTTGAGCCAACATACCCCCCAATTTCTCTCCATCCCCCGCCACAGCTCAAAACGTGACCTCCTCAAGCCACCTGAGCGCTCCCACCCCCCTGAATACAGCCTGCCCAAGACCATCCTGAAAGCCTAAATTCAAAAAATCAATGCCCACATCTGAAAGATGCACCCCATCATGCTGGAAATTAACCTGGAAGCATCGCTTCCAACTCTTGATGCATAATTACCACACCCCCAAACATTTAATATAGACTGCCATTAAAAGATTGCTCTTTCGTCGACATCTAGCAATCGCCGTAGGATCCCTAGCATAGCGCCAATTAAGACGCGGTATAATTTCCGACTGTGACGAGACCAATCTCGCCACATTGCATTGGAGAAGCCTGGTTGCTCGCCTGCTGCCTTTGGACTATGGCCCCCTTTTAAAAGACTTTATTTTTGCATGCAGAAAAGCTGTATTCGTGCTTTTCTGCCGGTTGTTCGGTAGTTCAATCTACCGAACAACCGTACGAATGACTGGACCACCTGGGAGCTGGAGTGTGCCGGCAATTAACCTCCCTGAAGCTGCGGTTAACCGCAGCTTAATTGATGGACGCTGGGTGGCCGCCGTTCGTATCCCGAACACGAGGTCGCCGCCATTTTAAACCATACGAATGAACAGCGGTGTTCGCCTCTATTTTTATGGAACTAAAATCGGACACAGTTTTGCGCGAACACCGCTGAAGCCGCCGACCTCCCTTCTCGTTCGGTGAAAGCACACGAATGACCCGGTGTTCGATATTTTTGTGTGAATATCTTATACCCCAGATAGGAATCCCATGGAGCCCATTCGTATGAAACTGACTGTAAAGACTTTGGCTCCATGGCGATTGAACTGTATTCGTGTAGTCTGAGTGCCATTCACCTAATAATATGCACTCAGACCTGAGCTATCTGGGGATATGTTACATGTCTATGGTTTATGTAGTAAATGTTACTTTGTGCATTTTAAAGTGTTATGCTGGTTTTGTGTTCCCACGTGTGTAATGGAGTTTTGCCTTTGTCTTGGGAGATAATTGAGTTACTTCCCAATTATCTCCCAGGGCAGAGGGGAGGAAGCCAGGATGCATTGTGGGAATATACTGTGACTGTGTGTTCTATTTGTATACTTGTCTGTCCCTTGTCACAGTCTCCCATTTGGTCCCCTAGGGGAGTGTCCACCAGGTGGGAGACCTGCATAAAAGCTGGGCAGGTAGCCCTCATTAAACAGACCACTGCTTGACCCTCAACACGGAGCCTTGTCTCGTTCTTGGGGGGATTCACTGTATGCTGTTAGAGACTGATTGCCAGGAGTGTAAGCTGCTTGGGAGCTTTTCCTGTTCGTCTGCTAGCAGCTATTTGGGAGGTTCCAGTTCGGGAGTTGGAGTGCTATTTTGTATCCAGTTTGGGAGTTTGATGTTCTGCAGTAGCTGTGCCTGTATCTCTGGAAAGGGGGCCGATCGCCTAAACGGTTTTTACCCCTTGTGTGCAAAACGGTCCGTTACACCGACCAAATAATAATCACACCAGGAACCAACCGCCTAATCTTATCCACATCCCTCTTCACCAATTCCCGCTGGGGCACAAACCCCACATCATTCCTCCCGGCGTGAAAATGAAATCTGAAGCCTGTCCCTGACCTAGCCTCCGAAACAGTTTAGAACAGACATTATTTCACCCAAAACCCATGAAAGACAAACCAGTGCAGACAAACCAGATCCTATGGAAAGCCCAGCTGCATACCTTGGTAATGAAATAGATGTAGGAGTGGCCTATCAGCCAGGCGACCCATTCTTTATGAAGAAAGGGTACAACTAACACTACCATATCATATAACAAAAACCTCTTTCCAAAACCCATGAATCACACCGATCAGGACACACGTAGGACAGAAACCTAACTGATTCCCACTGCCCGATCTTCTTCATTTTGATCACTGCAGCTGTAAGCCCCAAGTCACCATACATCCCTGCATGAAGGCCTTTTAATTTCGATCACTGCAGCTATAAGGTACAGACTGAGATGGAGAAGATATTCAACCAGATTTCTTTCATTTTGTTACTAGATTATTACTTTACTATAATGATACTACCATTGTTACATATAGTTTACTACTGTAATATTTTGTACTTGATGTTACATGTAGTTATTAATAATCTGGCTGATCTTTGGTTACCAAGTACTTACTTGTTTATAGCAAATGGTTAGCCTGCTCCATTCCCCCTGATTCCCCTCCCCCCCACTGTTTGCCACTCCCAGCTGTAAATGCCTTTTAGTTAACTGTTTTATCTCTCTTCCTTAGCCCCAAGTCATCATACATCCCTGCATGAAGGCCTTTTAATTTTACTTTTTTTTCCCCTCTGCTACCTCTTGTCTCCTCTCCCCAGTTTAACCTTTAGATTGTAAGCTCACGGGCAGGGTTCTCTACCTGTTGTATCGATCTGTTCTTATTGTGTTTGTCTTTTTCCCAATTGTACAGAGCTGCGGAATTTGTTGGTGCTTTATAAATGCCAGTAATAATAATAAT
This sequence comes from Pelobates cultripes, assembly GCA_933207985.1. Classification (NCBI taxonomy): domain Eukaryota; kingdom Metazoa; phylum Chordata; class Amphibia; order Anura; family Pelobatidae; genus Pelobates; species Pelobates cultripes. Next base: position 188,910,713 of record OW240914.1, read on the forward strand.
AACTCATCACCCAACCCCAACCGGGCTGCCTCTGTCTCCGCCCCAATACAAAATGATTGCGTACGAAACTGTGACGCATCCAAACCCAACCGACCCAAACCTAGATGAAAAACACAAACAAACTGAAACTTTGACAAGGAAGAACCATCCTCATGTTAGAAGAAAGAGCCCCCAACATTGGAACGGACAGACATGTAGTCAGAGGCACAACCCACTGGGAAGACAAGTGCCCCTGGTAAGGAAAACAAAGTAATCAAGCATCCCTTACCGAAGACATCAGTTTTGGAATGCCGAAGACTAATCGATACCCTATCACCCCAAACTTTCATGTCTAAAGTCTGGAGACCACCTTCACAAAGTTGGCTACTACTTACCAGTTCACGACATGAAATGCCCCCCAAAAAACCCAAACAAAAGCAACCGAAAACAGTAAAAGCAAGAAAACCAAATACCCAATAATACCCCCACAAGCTGGTTAAGCAGCGCAAAAGACACTGGCCTCCTAGAGTCCAGAGCCTTCTTCCCTTTCCGAAAACCCTTAGTAGCCTGACGAACCAGGAAGTGTTTTGTCAGGTCCTCCCATCCATTTTGTTTAAAGAGGAAAGCCAACGGCGACAAATTCCAATGGACCAGTGACAGAGAAGTGCCAGAGGCAAAAAAATTGACAAAGGAACTACAACAGGGTCTCGAGACGAACTTCCCCTGAATGATGCCCCCCTGTACAAGCCAATGTTCCTTCCCATGCATCCCAACCATACTGTAGGCTGCCCACGAGCCCAGTTGGTGCCAACGAATTCATGATCAAGCCTCCAAGCAGGAAGTCCCTAGCTGCCACATTTCGTCCGTATAGGCTAAATCTTCCATCTGCGCTCCCGGAGCTTCTGATTGAAACCTCGCCCACTGGAAACGAGAAAGTGATCCAGCAATTACATTTAAGAAATCAGGCACACGACGTGCACGAAAAACAACATTAAAACGCATGCAACTCAAAACAAAATGCTGAAGCAGTCTTACAACCAGGACCGAAGAAGCCGATAAGTTATTCAGCCCATCCACGACTGCCATGTTGTCTGTAAAGAAAACAACCTTTCTGTCCTTCAAAACATGCCCCCATAATGATAAAGCAACCACCAATGGGAACAATTCCAAAAAAGCCAAATGTCTAATAAGCGAGCTTGTGGTCCAGTCTGCAGGCCATTCTTCTGCACACCGTGAAGCGTCGGTAAACAATTCTAGTACCAGCGATGAAACTGCCGTCTTCCGAAACAAAACCCTCCCATTAAGGAACACCTCCCATATGCCCAAGATCTCCTTCATCAGATCCATGACCCGAATAAAGTGATGCGGTAAGTTTACCCCACAGGTGGCCTTGGCCAAGAACCGATTAAACACCCTACCCATCGGGCGCACCCGACAAGTGAAATTCAGTCGACCAATTAAGGACTGCAAAGCCCGCATATTCACTTTCTAAGATCCACGTACTTCTGCAGTGATCTCCCAAAGAGTGGCCAACTTATCCTGCGGTAACTGGAATTCACCTACCACAGTATCAATCTCGAGCCCCAAGAAACGAAGGCACGTAGAAGGCCCCACCATCTTGTCGTCCGCCAATGGTACCCTGAAAACATGAGCCAACCACTCCAGCATCCTCAACCCAATCCGACAGGTATCTGAACCCGAGGGGTCAACACACAAGAAGTCATCCAAATAATGTACAACAAACTTCGCCTCCATCTTAACTACCCACTCGAAGTACAACATTTTTCAAAGTAAGCACATGAGATGGAACATCACATAGGTAGACAAAGATCAATAAAGTATTTCCTGTGAAAAAAGCAACCCAGCAAATGATGACATGCAGGGTGAATAGGCAAAAGCAGGAATGCTGATTCCACATCAGCCTTAGCCAACAACGCCCCAAGATCCTCTTTCTGAACCAACTCGACTGCATGGTCGAATGATGCGTAGGAAACCAAACAGAACCCCATCAATGTCATCATCTACCGACGTCACCTTTGGGTAAGAAAGATAATGTATTAGTCGAAACTTCCCTGCCTCTTTCTTGGACACCACCCCCAATGGTGAAATACGCAGATCACGAATCGGCAGCTCATCAAAAGGTCCCGCCATCCTCTTCAAGTTTACTTCCTTGAGTATTTTCTCACACACAACCCCTGGATTGGCGAACAACCGACCGCTCCCTAAATGGAATGACAAACCCTCTAGTAAACCCTTCCACACCCTGTCTAAATAGCAGAACAGTTGCAAGCATTTATCAGGAGATTTCTCTCCCAGCACGCTGGCCAAGATGCAAAATGCCCTCAACCAGTTACCAAATGTTTTAGGAATCTTCTGATACCTATGCCGTTTCTCCTCCTCTTAATTCTTTGAATCCTTCTGTGACAAACTCCCCCATGGAGTTTGCCATGAGTTTTTGGAGGGGCCTGCTTGCCAGCCTCCTGCCCTGTGATTATGGCCCCTGTAACTTATTGGGTTTTAAGGCACTTGGGACAGAACCCTCTGTCCCTGGATTGTATATTTTGCCTTCATTGCTTGGATTTTATATTCTCCCTTGTGTATTCGTGGATTGAGAAGATTTGCTCATGTGTCTGCTGTTCCAGCTTGCAGGAGATTCAATGGGGAAAGTCCTTGTAAGGACTAGAGCTAATTCCCCATTCGGTTCCAGAGTTCCCAGAACTGAGTGTCGTCCAGTGCCTGGAGGTGTCAGAGCTAATTTTCCCTCCCGATCCAGGAAGGAGGTGGCAGTTCCAGGGCCCCAGTCAAGCTACGGCGACTGAGGGCAAGAAGTGCTGCGGTTTGTCCCCTGTTCCAGCTAGGAAGTGGTCCTTTGGCAAAGGAACCCAGTCGGGGTGCCAGGTGATCTGTTACAGCTTCTTATCCCCCTCCTTCAAGTCAAGATATTTCTCCAAGGGGAGAAGGGAAAACATTTCTACGAGTTCACCTTTCCATACCCTCTCTTTCACCTCGGGCTTCAAGTGGCATCCAAAAGGACCCACGAACTAAACATACATAGAAACATAGACATTCTGATGAGCGGCATCAGGAATGTCCCCCAATAACAACGTGCACTCGGCTAACATCTCCGTGGCAACTGATCCAGATGCCACCACAACCGTCACACCCGCAGTGCTAACGGCCCCAAGGTTGTCCCCAGTGGGCCTGTCCCTACCTGTGAAGACCCCTGAATCCACACTTGAGCCTCTATAGACACAGGAACCTGGGGACCTGGCATCCCTATCCTGAGTGCAGCACATCCTGGCCACCCATTAAAGGTCACACACAGGGTGTCTCGCACCATCCCTAGCCATATGGGATAGCCTGCTGTGGCTGGCGGTGATATTGCTGCCTGTCACCATAATCTCTGGCCGGGCGCTCCACACCACTACCTGGAGCTGCCGCGCTCTGGGAGGAGATGCCTGGGACCCCTTATACTCCTTCTGTTTTCATTCTAGGTGCCTGAGACTTTCCCTCTCCAACCCTGGAGCATTCAAAGGGTGCTACACTGTCCCCACCGGACAGATCCTGGCTGGGTAACGGGCCCCCCAACCTGCATCCCATGCTGAACTCCACCAGGACCCTGGCTAGGCCCAGAGGCCGACTCACCCAGCACTCCTGAGCCGGCATCCGGATGTTCCACCATCATGGCAGCACCCCCCTGGGATCCTTGGGCCTGCCGCAGCCGTCAGTTGCGGCTTCTCGTGGTCCAGGCCGCACGCCTCAGTACCCGGCTGGCTCCAGTGGCGTGTGGCCACCGTGGAACTCCTCCCCCGACCACCTTGAGGCTGGACCCAGCCGCCATCACTCTCCATCTTGGCTTCAGGGCTCAGGCTTCCTGTGCACCATGGTCCCACTTCAGCTCCGGGACTCAAGCATTGCGGCAGCCTAGTTCGGTGCACAGGCCTCCACACCTGGGCCGCAGGTGCAGCAGCTCCCCCTGCCTGCATCCCCAGGAATTTTTCAAACCAGGCAACACCATGCTCCCTGACAGCTGCTCTGATATCTTCCAAAATCGTCTCCATATCACCATCAGCAACCCTGGAATCCATCTGAAAGACAAAAAACAGAACATGTGGTGGTGGAAGGGGGGTGGGGAGGGGTAAATGGTGGTTTTAATAGGGTCAGGCAAAAAAGTTTGTGTTCCTGACCCTATAGTGTTCCTGACCCTATAGTGTTCCTTTAAGTGGTAGTTCTGCCTGTGATGCTACTAGCATAATTAAAGCAATGTCTCATCTTGTTAAATATAGGCATATACATTATATGCAGCTTTAATTTTAGAGGTATGAGTTATGAGTGGGGGTGTAGACAGAGGCAGGGCTATTCTGAAAAATAATAATAACAATTTTATGCAACTGAAATATAATTTAGGACATAACAATATATCTTATTTACACAGTTATTGAAGTTTAAAGACACATTACTGTGAATATTATTGCTGTGGAATTCTATGGTATATACTCAGACAGGGGTCTGCCTTGACGTTGGCAGGCGGGCATTCCCTCCAATGGTCATTGGAGTAACTAAATGACCTCCATTTGTCTAAATATACATAGGGATAGGGACACTTGAGTTGTGTGCTTTCAAATCATACCGGACAGAGTGCAGGATTCACAGGCTTCTTGAAAAAATATGTCAAAGTGGCAACAGTATGATAACCTCAGGAAGCTAAAAGTGCACTCTTTCAGTTCACAGGTATCCATATTGTATCATTTATTACCAGGTAATTTCACTTTCTGAACCTGCTGTTCCAGTTTTGTATATGAGTCAGGAACGCTTAGTGCTCTGACCTTATGGGGAAGGGTAACAATGTCCCAGGGCTTGTTTAGGTGTGTGTGTAAATCACTATGTTCAGTTTGTCACTTGATCCTCTTGTTTTGAATATTTTAGCTTAAAATGAGTGTTCAAGAGAGCTAATCCTCTAGAAGTATTTGAAAGGTAACAATTTCTTTAAGAGGATGACACCATACCAAAAATATGAGGGTGAGTGAAGTGTTTTGGAATCACGAATCATAGATGTGTGTGGTTAGTTTTATACTGTACGGATGAATGAATGTGCGTAACTATATATATTTTTAAATATCCTGCTAAAATTATATTTAATAGCCCTGCATGCAGCAAAATGTGTTCTGTTTACATCACTTTCAGAAACACACCTGGATTATTGGCTGTTTAAATACCAGGTGGTAAATTTAACTGAAATCCATGCACTTATAACAATTACAATTTTATGTTGATAGCGGAAATTACTTTGAGTAATGTACAATGCATGTGCATCCCCTTCATACACTTAGGGGCTTATTCACTAAACATTGAATTGTCGTGAATTAAAAACATACTTTAAAAGTCAAACGGAAACTCTAAAATATGAACCAGCTCAGCTTTTGTGGCAGCTTGGCTATTTTTGTTTAACTTTTAAAATCTGACTTTCAAAGCTCTACAGTTTTGATTTATTCACTAAAGGGTACATTTTCATGGATTGAAGATCACGTTTGCCAAATCTAGACCCAAATAGCCAAGCTGGAAATATAACTAAATTGGAGATTTTTGGCCTAAATCTTACAAATCTTACAAATGTTTTTGAATGCTAAAACAATCAAGCTCCTCAGAGCTCCCTAATTTCTTAAATATACATAAGAAAGCAATACTGTAACATGAACAGAGCTGAGGTAAAACAAAGTGGGGTAAGTAGGGGGGCTAATGGCACCTGAAAGAGGGAGTGCTGCAAGACTCAACATAGAGGGGAAGCAGGAACTAATTCCTTCTTGACAGGTGCTGTCGGATTTGACGGCATATGTGCTAACCTTACCCAACCCCCATTAAGAAACGGACACGGGTTATACTGTGGGAAATATTAGTCCACAGCTTTATTAATTATTAATTAAATAATTAAGGAATAACAAATGGGGTCATTGCCAACAAATCTTATTAAAGTTAACATCCCCATATACATAACATACCCCTAGCAATGACCCCACAATAATAACAATAGATAACAATCTAAATAACATGTTAACACTGAAACTGCCCATCCAATATGACCACATTTCCCACCAGATAAATTGTAGGGGTGTACCGAGATACCGCTACCCACCATATAAATTGTAGGGGTGTAGCAAGACACCGCTACCGCCACGTTCCAGTGTAGGGTGTACCCAGCTACCGCTACACCTCCAGGTTCGGAGCCACCGATGGGCTCGAACCTACCAACCACGTGTAACACTGCCTAATCCATCCTAAACCTCAGGATGCCCACTTTTTCCTCCATTTACCCCCCGATTTAACCTGGCCATTCCCTGCCGCTGTGAAAAAAATGAAAAATCATCTAACCTAACCAAATTACAGGGAGGGCTACATTCTCTCTGTGTGAGGAACAGTTTTCTGGTAGCAGGTGCCAGAGAAGAAGCTGGAAGCCACTTTTCCTCTTCCCACCAGTGTCCACACAGAGTCCTTACTGTGGACAGATGCGAAGAGCAGTGAAAGCTAGTCGCTCCTCGCATAATTAACAAAATTGAAGTCTGTCAGGATCATAACAATATATCCCAGCAGCCAGCACTCTGATCAGGCTGAGGACAGGCACAAGGAAGAAGAGTCAGGCTTCATCAGCCCAGCAAAAGCAGAGTAAGACAGCTTCTGGTAAAGGTTGTGTACAACCAGTGTGTGTTTGTATTGGCCACTGTGAGTTTGTGTCTCTATGGGTCAGTGTGCGTGTGTTTGTATGGGTCACTGTGCCATTATGTGATAATAATTATGAGTGTGTGCCAGTGTTCGTGTCAGAGGGAGTGTGTTTGCCTGAGTCAGCGTATGTTAATATGTATGCATTGTTGATTGTGTGTCAGTCTGTCAGGGTTATTTACTAAAGTGAAGATGAAAAGTGAATTCACAGGGAATTTAAAATATATGGTCAAAATAGCCAAATTAGAAAAATTCACTAAATCAGCTATGCTTTCATTTAGGCTACTCTGACCTTAAGTTTGAAATTCGTTTAGAATTTTCACTTTAGTGATTACCCTGCATGTGTGAATTAGTGACTGTACGCCTTTTTAACAACTCAGCCGCCCGTGAATTCACCAATGTGTATCTGCTAAGTTATCCAGTTATCTGCTGACATTGCAGCCATTCTGCCCCAGGTTTTCTAAATTCTAGACTAGGATTAATGAAGAGACCCCTGCAAGGAAAACAAGTAAATATTACAAATCGTCCCTCTGTTTTCATACCTTTACTTTGTAATTAGGTTTTGTTTGTGCTAGACTGGTGTGTTTTTCTTTACATATTTTTGTATGATTCCCTGTAGTGTTATACAAATTGCACTAATGGAGACATAAGTAATCCTCTATGTCGAACAACTGAGCAGGATTGAGTAGCAGGCTCTAAGTGAAGTCCCCTCTGGCAGTTGAAGGATTAATGTATCCATCGCTAATTGCTATACCTCTCTGTTCTTGCTTTTAATTTGGCTCCTGACCTTTCCCTTTAATCCCTCCATTAAGAGATAATTCTAAAGTCATATGTCCCCCAGGCAGCACTTCCCAGTCCCATATCCTTGCATCTCTCTCATACACACCTCTGTAGCTGTTGCCACTGGTGTAAAAATATTGTTTGTGGGCCGTTGTGAATGTGTTCATATTCGCCAGCAGACTTGGTTGCTCTGTGCACTTTCCAAGCCTTCTTTTACCTGGTAGTTTAGCTTAATGGGGGAAACGAGAGAACTGTGATCTAGTCTGCCCCTGTTATGCATTATCCTTGTGTCCGCTCTAGGTAAAGATACTTGTCCTCTTCGGAGTACAGCTCTGTATACGGGACAACCAATTTAAATAACTTTTAGATTTATATAGGTTTCCTCTTGTAAACCATATTTGTAAACTATGATTAGTTTTGAGACTTTTAATATGTGCAAATTCAAGCTCCTATCTATGATCATATTTTTTATGTATGTTTTATGATGTCCTATTTTCTTGGATGGTGGACAGAGATATTTTTTCCATTTTCCCATTTTTATTCTGTAACCTTTTCTCCAGTTGATGCTGCCAAGTTTTTGGGTTTTTTTTTATTAAAATTTTAATAAAAACTATTTGCAAAGATTTGTCTGACTCTTAAAATCTTTTTCCTCTTCATCAATTTCCCAAATTTTATTCCCATTGGGAGATAAAAAGCTAACATGCCACTCTGGTTTGACCACTATATACAATACATGGACATAAATGGGTGCTGATGTGCTGCTTAGAGGTCAGGTGAAACAGTGTGGTGAACACGGGAGTAGCATTTTCTAAAAGGATCAGCTTCACCATTAACAAGGATTCTTTCGGATAGACTGTTCCTTGCCATGAATTGTAGTCCTTACCTTTTGTAGAAAGATTCATAGGTAATGGCATAACAGGTCATTACCTAGAGAGATAATTTAGTAGCACCCATATTGTATGAAACCCTGTTTTGATTATGGAGTTACATTGTTGTATATTACTTGGCATCTTGGAAAACAAAACGTTTTATACAGGTAAATGACAGGCTCAGCTCAATTGATCACTACAGTCTTGTTGTTCAATCAATCAACCTATCAATCAATAGACTAAACAGTCAATCAATTAAGATTTGTTTAACTTGATAATTCTCTTTTAACCAAAATGACCTTTTTTGTTTTTCAAGGACACACGGGATAAACAATCACCTTTTAAAAATATGAATTTTAACGATTAAAGTTTCATTACTTAGTATAATTTTTCATGATCACAATAAACAAAAAAACAAAAAACGTACAAAATATTATACAGTAACTATGATTAATCTAATTAATTAGAACTTAGCAACATTATATTAAAATAACATTATGATCTAAAGTACTGAGAGTGAAAATTAGAAAATCACTAATTATGATTCAGTGACTTCAAATTATGGGTCACTGAACGCCATAATTCAGCCCCTTTGTTCTTCAACAAGTGGAGACTTTGTAAAACCATTTATGATGGCATTAAATAAAAAGGAGGTTTATTTATGGGAACATGCAATTTCAGAGTTACAGAAACATAATTAACAGCTTCTTCAAAGACCAGACGCATTGTCATTACAAAAACAATAAAAGCGTCAATGATATCATACATACTTTATTGTCAATGAAAGACGTTTATTGATGCTGTACAGGACCAAAGTTATTGATAAGGTAAGCAGCATCAGATTTATCATCCACTATTATAATGATAAAGAGACAGAATATGTGCAATAGGTATAGAAAACAAATGATAAACAAATGTAGGTATACAAAAATGTATATACAAATATGTGTTGCTTTGTTGGTGATGGAGTCGGAGTTGTAATTTTAAAACAGACGATGAGCCTAACTTTGGGCCACACTTGGTTTACAATCTAAATAATACAAATTTCGAAATAGTAAGATGCAATGTATCCAGAAAGGACATATCTCAACATGTACAATTCTTTTCTAGGGATTCACAGTGCTTATTGTTATACCAACCAAAAAAAGTGTAATTTTGCTAATTATCTCCATTCAGCTCTTCTTACAGTAGATTCTTGGTATTGTGGTACGGCTTAGCCTGAGGAAAAATGGTTACCAACCTAGTCCTCAAGACATATTAACAGGATTTAGTAATTCCACTATCGTGTTCCCATGGACATACTAATTAAACCTGGACCATTGGTATGCCTTGAGGACAGAATTGGTGAGCATTGATTTCAAGTTATGCGTGTTACTGTGTAAGGACATTGTAATGTGGAAGAAATGAAATGTGATCCAGATTCTCTGGTCAATGAGAAAGTTTTATTGAAGATGTATTCCTAACACTAGCGTGGTCTTAAACTATATCCAAAACATGGACATAACTGGGCACTGGTCCATGTCCATTTAGATTCTCTAAAACTGCAATATTTACATTGCAGGACTAAGGGAGTCCAGGACAGTGCACCCAGGCCATTTCAGTGAGATTAGGTGGTCCTATTGTGCCCCTTTAAAAACTATTACTTAAATCCAAGAGATCATAGAAACTCAAAATCATTTACACCTCTTGACCAGAAGCAACTTCCAAGAGCCAGACACTACTCAGGCCGCCTAGACAGCTGACACTTAGATGGGGCCACTCTCTGGCCCTGGAGCCCTGAGTATGGCTGTGAGGGGGCCAGGGCCGGTACAAAGATTTTTGGCTGAAGATGCGTTTTGCTGCCCCCCCTATCCCCCCCAAAAATGCATCTTCACCTTTGTGTCTCGTAACCCCCTTTTGAATTCTTATACTCTTTAGTGCTTCATGTTCCCTCTCTTAAATGTTTTTCCCCTTTGTTTCTTACACCCCCTTTAGTGTGTCTCTTACAACCCCTCTTGTGTATTTCTTACTTACCCACCAGCCTCTTTTTGTGTCTATTTCTTTCCCCCAGACCCTTTCTGTCGCTCTCCCCCTCCCCCAACCGGCCCATTTCTGTCTCTTTTTCTCATACATACATAGATAAATGGGCAAAAATAAATATAAGATCAAAGACACAAAAATAGAGACACACAATCAAACAAACACAGACATACAGACACATAGTCATACAATCTACACTTACAGGCAAACTGCCATATAAATGCAGACAGACTGTCATACAGACATAAGCAGTTACAAATACAGTCACAAGTACATATTTACATCTCAGGCCAGTGTTTGTGTATTTGAATGTAAGCATGTTTTTGTATGGAGTATGTTTGTGTGAATGTAGGGGTGTGCTTGTGTGTAGTGTTGACGTTTGAATGCAGGGGTGTCTTTGTATGTAGTGTTGGTGTTTGACTGCTGAGGTGTATGCGCATTTACACAAACACTGCCACACACATTGTGATACACAAAAACACAGATCCACACACGGACACACATGCAGATACTCTGAGACGCATGCAGATACACACACACATATATAGAAACTGGTACATATACAGATAGACACAGATACACACATTGATAACATACAGATACACACACACACACACTGACATACACAGACACACAGTGACAGACATACAGATACAGTGACATACAGACAAACAGATACTGTAACATACAGATACAAACACATACACACTGACAGACATACATACAGATACACAGACACACACTGACAGACATAAAGATACACACACAGACACACGCACTGACAGACATACAGATACATACACAGACACACACGCTGACAGACATAAAGATACACACACACACAGACAGACAGATACAGACACACATACTGACCGACATACAGATACATACACAGACACACACACACACACATACAGATACACACACGCACTGACAGACATACAGATACAGACATGCACTGATAGGCATACAGATACACACACAGACACACACACTGACAGACATACAGATAAACACACACAGTCACACACTGACAGACATAGAGATACACACACACACAGACATGCTGATCATATATACGTTTATAGCCACCCTCCTGTTTCCTACCTTTTGGGTGCAGGAGGGTGGCTTCCCTGGAATCCAGTGTGAAGAACTGGCTCAGGTAGTTGGGAGTTAGGAGCTGGCTCTTCTTTTCCCATCCCCTTCTCTCTGCTCTCCCATGCAGCTCCAATAAGGCAGATACGGAGGCGGCGGTAGTTTCAGTTCCTGCAAGGACATGCTCATATCCCTGCCCCCTTTCACACAGTCCGCGGCATGATGCAGACAGGCTGATCTGTGGGGGAGCTGCTGCCACTCGGCCACGCTACAAGAAGTAGCTACAGGAGAGGAGCGCTGATTCTCTTCTGCCGGTCACCCGGACATTTGCGCCCCCAGGCCAGTGCGTCCTAAGGCGTCCACTAGTGCCGCCTTATGGTAGCACCAGCCCTGGCAGACTAATCAGAAGATTACCCTGCTTGGTCCTTTACGGTGTTGAAGGAACGTGTTGGTCTGCACCTGTATCAACTCCTTTGCAGACCCCTGGTGCTTCTTAATGACTCAGAGTGCTGCAGCCAACACTGTTAGTCATTAAGTACTGGAACCATGAGAAAGCTCTTAAAAAAGCACTGCACCCGATATTGGTACAGATAACAATGCTACCTGCCAGCCCACCAGGGATTCAACTCACACTACACCAGAGCACCAGGGATCTAGCTCCTCAACTTAGTCTACTCTGGACCACAAGGGATAATACCTCCATCCTGCCAAAAGTTAAGCAGGACAGAAGCATTTTAATAACCTCCACAATCACTCAGACAGTACACATACAACACTCAGCTACACTAACCCCCTCCACACACACAAAATTAAACCACCACACACAACACTACAACACACCACACTCAGTCTCCCTCACAGATCTACAACACTCATAGAAGCTGAGCCTAGGACTCTAGGAGGGGCCCCTAATCTGGCACCCTCTCTAGAGCCATGGACAATCTTAATCCAGCTCTGTTCCTGCCAAATCTTCCACTCATCCCATAATACTTAAACATTGTTTCTCTTTACTAAGCATGTTTCCAAAAATGGATATTAAAAACAATACAGTGCCTTGCAAAAGTATTCACACCCTTGACCTATTTTGTTACATTACAGCCTTTAATTCAATATTTTATGAATCTGAATTTTATGTGATGGGTCAGAACACAATAGTCTAAGTTGGTGAAGTGAAATGAGAAAAATATATACATAAAATTATTTTTCAGAAACAGAAAACAGAAAATTGGCATGTGCGTATGTGTTCACCCCCTTTGTTATGAAGCCCATAGAAACCTCTGGTGCAACCAATTAACATTCAGAAGTCCCATAATTAGTGAAATGATGTCCACCTGTGTGCAATCTAAGTGTCACATGATCTGTCATTACATTTACACACCTTTTTTGAAAGGCCCCAGAGGCTGAAACACCTAAGCAAGAGGCACCACTAACCAAACACTGCCATGAAGACCAATGAACTCTCCAAACAAGTAGGGGACAATGTTGTTGAGAAGTACAAGTCAGGGTAAGGTTATAAAAAAAATATCCAAATCTTTGATGATCCCCAGGAGCACCATCAAATCTATCATAACCAAATGGAAAGATCATGGCACAACAGCAAACCTGCCAAGAGATGGCCGCCCACCAAAACTCAAACTGGGCAATGTGGGCATTAATCAGAGAGGCAGCACGGAGACCTAAGGTAACCCTGGAGGAGCTGCAGAGTTCCACAGCAGAGACTGGAGTATCTGTACATAGAACGACAATTAGCCGTACGCTCCATAGAGTTGGGCTTTATTGCAGAGTGGCCAGAAGAAAGCCATTACTTTCAGCAAAAAACAAAATGGCACATTTTGAGTTTGCGAAAAGGCATGTGGGAGACTCCCAAAATGTATGGAGGAAGGTGCTCTGGTCTGATGAGACTAACATTGAACTTTTCGGCCATCAAAGAAAACGCTATGTCTGGTGCAAACCCAACACATCACATCACCCAAAGAACACCATCCTGTGGGGATGTTTTTCAGTAGCTGGGACTGGGAAGCTGGTCAGAGTTGAGAGAAAGATGGATTGTGCTAAATACAGGGATATTCTTGAGCAAAACCTGTACCACTCTGTGCGTGATTTGAGGGTAGGACGGAGGTTCACCTTCCAGCAGGACAATGACCCCAAAGACACTGCTAAAGCAACACTTGAATGGTTTAAGGGGAAACATGTAATTGTGTTGGAATGGCCTAGTCAAAGCCCAGACCTTAATCCAATTGAAAATCTGTGGTCAGACTTAAAGATTGCTGTTCACAAGCGCAAACCATCAAACTTGAAGGAGCTGGAGCAGTTTTGCAAGGAGGAATGGGCAAAAATCCCAGTGGTAAGATGTGGCAAGCTCCTAGAGACTGGAGCTGTGAATGCCGCAAAAGGTTGCTCTACAAAGTTTTGACTTTAGGGGGGTGAATACTTATGCATATTGACTTTTTCTGTTATTTTGTCCTATTTGTTGTTTGCTTCACAATAAAATAAATAAAAAATAAAATTTCAAGTTGTGGGCATGTACTGTAAATTAAATTATGCAGATCCTCAAACAATCAATGTTAATTCCAGGTTGTGAGGCAACAAAACACGAAAAATGCCAAGGGGGATGAATACTTTTGCAAGGCACTGTAAGTTAAAATTAACCTCCTGTCTTTAATACTTTATCTAATAATGATTTTAAAATATCCAAAAATATTAAAATAATATAAAACAATGGAACTACTCTATAAACTGATCAAATTAAGCCTGCCACATCAGGCTTGTGAACAAAGCTGTTGAAGTAATTGTCAGAGCCATCAACTGCTTATGCATGCAGCCATGATCCATGGCTCATTTCTATCTCAAAGGAGGAGAGAGATCAGTCCAAGTTGTGCATGTGGCTGTAATTATATGACACACTCTATTCTACACCTTAAATTATGCAATAATGAAAAGTTATGGTGATTAGAGTGTTCTTTTAAATTCCTCACAACACTGCTTCCTCTTTCATCTCTACACTTGCTAAGGACATTTGCTGTTATATTTTGTTAACATTTTGCAGGACACTTATTGGCCAATTTTCATGCCATTTTGGTTCGACATAAATTATTGCATGGCCGAAAAGAATCTGAAACAAAACACCACATAGACACAAATCACCCAAACCTTTTTTTTTGGGGGGGGGGGGCTAATTGATTAAGATGAAACCATTTTTTTGCGCTAGTCTAGTTTATATCACCATGATAATCGTTACTATTAAACACAATGGAATTTGCTGGCAGGGGCAAATTAAATGTAATTGTAAATTTAAAATATGCCACTTTTGCATGACATCTATATATTCATGTCAAATTAATAAGGAATGCAAAATTGGCAAAAACATTTGGATGGGTGTCTTAGAAGATCTGGAATGTTTTTTGGTAACTGTGATTATGTGGGAAATCAAATGCATTCTTACAGAATACAAAAGTTCCTAATTCATTTAAAGTTCAAAATCAAGCTACCGGTAGAAGATAAAAAAGTAATTTTCATCTAACGAAGTATTCACAAGTTCATTTTATTCAGTATATGTTCTCCTGATTATCTATCTTAGCTCCTATCTATGTAGTATTGATTTGCTTTTTAAGTTTGGATAGTGGCAAGGAAAAGGATGAATGTAGTTAAATATACAAGGCTTTGCTGACAATCCACACAAACCAAAGGAAATGGCATCTATGTTTAAATGCTCAAGGTCTGCCATTCAGTATTCTTCCCCTATACCTACCCCAGATCAGCGTTATGTTTTTTAAGGGCATTTGTGAAAAGAAGAGGGTTTTATTTAAAAACACAAGAACTATATTTTTTCACTGGAACAGCTATTTGGACAAATATATTTTACCCAGTAAAGGGCTGTTTCACATGATTTAACTCAAATTGGATTATTGGCTAAAATTCGAAATGCTCCATATCAAATGGGGCAAAACCATCAAACTGCAAAACTCAAACATCGTTCATGCTATTTAAAAATGTTTACTATTTAACAATGGCCCTGAATAGGCCTGAAGTTGGTCAAGATTTTAGCTGGACTGTACACTGATGTTGGCTGAAATCTTCACCAAAATGCTTCAAATCTGGGCCTGAAAGTTGTAAAATTAGAACTTTTTGCTTGCTGGACACATGGATTCATTATGTATAAGCTGACCAGCATAGGCTAAATAGTTAAAATAAATAGATAAATATTCTATGGGGGTCAGAAAGTCTCCCATATCACTATAAGAAAGGTTTAAAACCTTTTCTCTGTCCCCACTTGCATTGCAGTCCCCAATCCCTTAGCCACCCACCATTAAAAGAAATAACCCTACCCCTTCACCCTAATAATAGTGGGGGACATTAAAGCCAATTAAAAAGTAATTAATGTAATTAAAAATAATAAAACAGAGATGTAGAGAATCAAAAGGAATTTAAATAACAAATATTCAATTCTGTGGGTCTCCAAAAGCGGGGAAATAGCGGGAAAAGGGTATTTTTCAAGGTTAGGGGTCGAAACATTGGGACAATCTTGGAATAACAGAATAAACTTCACATTTGGAAGAAGACCTGTGAGTGCACCTCTCTATTCGTTATATATATGTATATATTTTATATGCTGGTAGCACCAAGGCAAAAAAACTAAACAAAAAAACACTGAGTGCCGTGATACATTGGATTTATATAGATCTCCCAATACTGTTATAGAAAAAGCTCCCACCCGAGGCTTCCAAATAAATTAAATAGGGTAAATTGGGAAAATAAAGTTAATTGGTTGGCTAGTAAGCTAGTTAATCAAAAAACTCTGACAGGCAAGTCTTGTTAGAAGTGAAACTTGCCTCTCAGAATGCTGTGATTGGTTAGCTTACAAGCCAATCAATCAGTGCATTCTTCCCGATATTGCATAGCATGGTACATTTTGCCACTTGATGCAAAAGCTTACATAATGTGGGAAAGCCCTTTTTAAGTGCTTTTTCCACAATGAGAGCTAATTCTATTCTGAGTCCTATGCTCCTCTCACCCAGTATTTACCAGGCACAAACCCTATGGAATGGGGCCTTTCTAGCGACTGGGCTGTAATGGGGCCTTTCTAGTGACTGGGCTGTAAATTGTAATTGATTTGCCTCACTTGCCATAGGAGGGATTTAAACGTTCTTTATAGTAATACTGGGGTCTTATTTTAAATGTATATAGCTTTTAACTTTTTAATGTGGCGACTGGCTTGCAAGCGCTGACCACCACATAATTAACCCTTGAAGCAACGAAGATTATTTAACTATTTGTCTAGTGCTGTTAGTGGCCAAATAGCACTTAAAATTATCATTCACTTGCAAAACAACATGAGAATGATCATTTGTGAATATGCATCCTGCTGTATGCATTTGGCTTCAAATTTTAGTAAAACTGGTGTTGCGGAAATCTTCAGAATCCTATACAGTGCCTTGGGTATTCACCCCTATTGACATTTTTCGTGTTTTATTGCCTCACAACCTGGAATTAACATGGATTGTTTGAAAATTTGCATCATTTAATTTACACAACATGCCCACAACTTTGAATTTTTTTTAAATTTTTTAATTTTTTATGGTGAAGCAAACAACAAATAGGACAAAATAACAGAAAAAGTCAATGTGCATAACTATTCACCCCCCCCCTCTAAATTCAATACTTTGCAGAGCCACCTTTTGCGGCAATCACAGCTCCAAGTCGCTTTGGATAAGTCTCTATGAGCTTGCCACATCTTACCACTGGGATTTTTGCCCATTCCTCCTTGCAAAACTGCTCCAGCTCCTTCAAGTTGGATGGTTTGCACTTGTGAAGAGCAATCTTTAAGTCTGACACAGATTTTCTATTGGATTGAGGTCTGGGCTTTGACTAGGCCATTCCAACACATTTACATGTTTCCCCTTAAACCACTCGGTCAAAATATGACTTCCAGGAAATTCCGGAACCCCTGAACTGATCTGGGTGATTTTTGGATATGTTGGTCACCCAGATCAGGGCTATCAGGGGATGTAACATTTGTGGGGATATTATGTGTTTTTTGGGTACTTTTGGGACTTTGTAGAAATGTGTATTTTTTCTGCCTGGAGATAATTGAGTTAATACAGTATCGGATTAAGTTATCTCCCAGGCAGAGAGGAGGGATTGTATGCTATGTGTGGGAGTGTCGTGCATTGGAATACTGTTCTCATTGGTCTATGAATATTGCCACTCAGTTCCCCACAAGGCCCATGTGGGCATACCCCTTGCATGGGGATTGTCATATAAGGCCTATTTCAAATCAGTTCCTCTTCAGCCTCAACGTAGTCTCACCTCATGTGTGGAGGGGACAGCTATATTCACACTGGGGATTGATATACTCCTTATACTTCCCTGGGTTCTAATTACTAGCTCTTATAAGAGCTGTTCCTGCTACGCTCTCTGGAGCAGGAGAGGAAAAACCACTGGAAGCTGGATGGCTCCAAGTTGGGTGGAGGACGGCGAGACCCCAACCAAGCTGCGGTGGTTCGTGGAGGTCTATGGTGCTTATGGTGTCTGGTGGAGTGCTTGGAATCCTCGGTGAACATTAGGAGCATCGACTGACGGATGCACCCGGTCAGGGTGCCAGGCGGTACGTCACAAAAGGTTTAAAAATAATATCAGGAAGTATTACTTTACTGAGAGGGTAGTGGATGCATCGAATAGCCTTCCAGCTGAAGTTGTAGAGGTTAACACAGTGAGGGAGTTTATGCATGCATGGGATAGGCATAAGGCTATCCTAGACTTAAGAGAAGGCTAGGGACTAATTAAAAGTATTTTGAAATATTTGGCAGACTAGATGGGCCGAATGATTCTTATCTGCTTCACACTCGATGTTTCTATGTTTCTATAATTGAAGATGCTTAGAGTGCCTGGATCCTCTTTCTACCACTGATATCTTCTACCTGGGGCTGGCCCTTGGTCCAGTTTAGCACCTGGATCTTCATGTGATTTGAGTGCAGTTCGTTTTTTCCTCTTTTTGCAAATCACCTGTAGACCTATGATCACTTGTCGCTTTCAGTTGATCAATTACTGTCTGGTATACAAAAGCATGTTGTTACATTAGCACGCTACAATCTAGCTGACACACAATTTGATGGAAAATATAGAGGCTGTAGTGTAATAAAACAGCTAATTGCTGTCTTTATCCCATTTCTATGAAAAATTTGAGGATATGTCTCTGATAAATATGTGGCAGATCATTTATGTTAGATAAGAACAGAGTACTTTGTAGCATGTAATACAGAACTACTTAAAAAATAAAATCCAGGGTCATGATCCTTGATCAAATACAACCCAAAAATAAAGGATAAAGTATGTCAGAATCTGGTCTAAAATACGTCACGACTTTCTGGTCAGATATGAGATAGAGGAAGTGATCCAATTAGCGACAGCAATATGCAGACGGCGGGATAAACTAGAAGGTCACAGACCTCCTCTTGCAAAACCAAAGCTATGCTTTTATAAATTACTTTGCTGCTTCAAATACAGCTGGATTCCAATACCAGGAGAAAGAAAATTACTATTTCCAGCATCTTACATACAGTTGTACAAGGTTAATTCTCTCTCCTATTTCAAGGGATTTGCAAGGATTTGAGGTTTATCTGTAACAAATTATATGTGTTTTTTTCTTCTTCTGCTGTACTGTTCTAGAGACAATGCTAGGAGGGAGGGAGAGAAGAAGAGAGAGAGTTATGAAAAGGAAAAAAAACTAAATAAGAAAGAACAATTTAGATAAAGAGAAGAAGTAAATTGTAAGAAAGGTTGCATTTACAATCCCTAGGACTCAAAGGTGGGCAGCATTCAGGCACAATACCCCCTAACCCTAAAGAAAATGAACAGCAAAGCAGTCACATATTGAAATTAAGTGGGGCGTGTAAAATGTGTGAAATATAGTCAAAACTGGGTAGTGGTGAGTGGGTGACAGTGAACAGAGCCATGAATAAGCCATATTTTTCTTTCAAGGTCCTTAACCCCTTAAAGACCAAACTTATGGATTAAAATGGAATCATGACATGTCACACATGTAATGTGTCCTTAAGTGGTTAAACAGTGAAGCTCAAGTTATAACTATGGCTTTTTTTTTTAAAATGGTCATGAAGGAAGGAATCTGTATATGCTGTGTTTCTGCTTGAAACACTGCACATACAGAGATCTTTGCACTTGCGTGCCAGGAGATAGTTCCAGACTGCCAAAGGTCAATTATGTGCAAAAAATAATGTCTGTCATCAGCACGCATAGCACGCTGGTGACAGACGTTTGTTCTCTGATTCTCTTGTGTCTCTCCCCCCCTTTATTGCAGCCCTTCTGTCTCCCTATTCCTTCAGTTTAATTTTTTTTTTTAGGGTTCCTCCCTCCTGATTCCATCTCACCCTCCCCTTGCATGTATGCGCTCTGAGCCAGTTAATTGGTCCTATCGAAGGATCATGGTGGGCATTTTAAGTAAGTTAAAGTTAATTTTAAAACATTTTTGATTCATTTGGAGGAGAGGGGGGAGTCTAAAGAATTTTAAATTGCATATATTTTTTATTTAAATAAGTTAGAAGGGTTGGAATAGCCCTTTCATTTATGAAATGTTATATTAAAATTATATCAGTGAAATGCTTCGGCTCAGCACAAAGAGTAGCATGAGTAAAGGAGGTCAAAGTTATCAACCAAACTCATATTAAAGGATCACTATAGGGTCAGGAACACAAACATGTATTCCTGACCATATAGTGTTAAAACCACCATCTAGCCCCCCTGGACCCCATAAATATAGCAAACTCTTACTGTATGTCTCCATAAATATAGTAAACTGTATTCAAGCCTGAAGCTGTAACTCTGCATGCTGTTTGACTCAGAAAAACAAGCAGTCTGCTGACATCAGCAGAAGTGGTAGCCTGATCCAATCACAGTGCTTCTCCATAGGATTGGCTGAGACTGACAAAGAGGCAGATCGGGGGCAGAGCCAGCATGATTCAAACACAGCCCTGGCCAATCAGCAGCTCCTCATAGCGATGAATTGAATCAATTAATCTCTATGAGGAAAGTTCAGTGTCTGCATGCAGAGGGAGGAGATACTGAATGTTTGGATGCATTTTAGGCAGCCATGACCCAGGAAGGATCTCTAACAGCTATCTGAGGAGTGACCAGTGAAGTTATCACTAGGCTGTAATGTAAAGACTGCATTTTCTCTGAAAACACAGTGTTTACTGCAAAAAGCCTGAAGGTAATGATTCTACTCAGCAGAACAAATTCAATAAGCTGTAGTTGTTCTAGTGACTACAGTGTCCATTTAACTCAATACTTTTCATTGGAAACACAAACACAATTATTCCTTTCTTTCTATGAAGCAAGAAAAAAAATAATGTGTTCCTTAAAGGGACACTCTAATGCTTTCCTAAGGGAAAGTTTGAATGTGCATGTGACACTCTCTGTGCATGCCCATTAGGTTCCCAAAACTTTGGAGGAGCATTAGATTAGACCAGTGCGGAGGAGGCCATGCCTCCTCCATGATATTACAGGAGGCAGAGAGGTGAGCAGTGTGTGAATGTCAGTGGGTGTATTAGAGTAGGAGGGCTGCCTTATGGTAGTATTTGTGTAGCATGCTAGCATGTGTGAATGTGGACATGTAGTATTGCACTATATGTGAAAGTGACAGTATATGTGTTTAGATGGTCCGTTTGTGCACAACTTGTGTACGTTTACTGTGTATAAGGAGGTATGGCATGCTTATTGGTACATTTTTCTTCCACCATCTTCACATTCATTCTTAATCTCCTCCCATTGTCTCTGCAACCCCCCTTCCCTTATAGTTTCTAAAACTTCCGATTGGCTTTGTACCCCCATCAGACTTTCTCTGCTCCACTCTCTTATTCACTCTGCACACCTAAATTTTCTCTTTTGGTCCTCCATACACCCTCTCCCTAAACATGGCAAAAAACTAATTACCTTGCGTCTATTTTGCTTGATGGCCAGTCTGGGTCTGCTGCTGGGTCTAGACATAAGGAACTATATGGAAACTACATATATGGTGCTGACCGTATGGAACCTAGCTATATGGTGCAGAACATATGGAAACTACATATGTGGTGCTGACCAACATATCTATTGTTCTCAAACAGTGGGGCAAACAAACCAGTGGAATATTCCTGCTTAAAGGGACACCGTAGGCACTGTATCTGCTTCATCTCATTAAACTGGTTATAGTGTCTGGAGTCCTCTAGTACCATCATTTCTTTCAGCATTAAACAGTTTTTAAACTTTTAATGTTTTAATGCTAAACAAGTTTAATGATCTTTAATGTTTTAATGCTAAGGCAGCTGTGATTGGTTGAGAGTGTCAGCTGACTGCTTTTAGCCTGTCAGAGTTCCAACTGACGGTATGAATGGGTATGACAACAAGGAAGTGTGTAATCTCTGCCTTAGCTACACATACTAAAGGGGCCGGAATGTGGGTGGCCAGGAACTCTTATTTTGTGGCATATTGCACAAACATGGTGCAACACTGAATGGAGGGACAGTGCCAGGGCACTCCAGGCACTATAACCAATTCAAAGAGATGAAATGCTTATAGTGACTACAGTGTCCCTTTAATGGTTTATCGCTAGAATGTTGCTCTCCCTTTATAGAAACTCCAGTTAACCCAAAGGAATTGCAATGATATTCTAAAGGCACAGTTCTGTACAAACACGATTGAAAAAGCCTTGCCATATTGAGGATTCACAAAACACCCACAATATTTCTTCAATAGATGACAGTGCTATGCAGCTGTGCTAGTTGGTACATAACCCCTAAAGAGTCAGCAGTGATTATTGCAAGTCTATAAAGCATAAAGAGGTAAAATATATTTTAAACATCAATCTAGACTGCAATTACTAAGTAAACTATGCAATTGTTCTGCTTTCCTGGACCATACAACAGTTTAATTGCTTCTTTAAATTAAGCTACTGCTTTGCCAATTGAAACAGACTTTCTTTCTCATTTGGTTTCCATTTTATGCAAGATTTTTTTCTTGTATTCGTATTTTTCTTGTTCAGCTTGTATAATGTTGAACTGATGTATGGGCACAATAATAACCTATTGTATGCTGAATTATCTGTAAGTACTTCTGTGAGTCAGTTTGTGTTGTAATAGCCAGGTTATTTGCAGTGAGTATCTATTGTTCCAATGTACATGTAGGCTTGTGGTGTAGTAAGAATCTCTGTTTCTAATCCTTCCAACTATGTATGCACTCTTCACTGATTGGCAAATGTTGCAACATATAATTTAACCAATCATAAGAAACCTGAAAACATAAAATATAGTTTGGATGTGAAAATCCCATCATTGTGTGTACATCTTAGTTCCCTAGAGCCCACAGTGCCCATGGAGAGGCACTGTGGGCTCTAGGGAACTTTAGAAGAGGCATGGGTAGGGGTCAGGTAGAGGGGGACAGCCTCCACTGGACACCGGTCTGATGCGGTGCCCTGCCGGCATCAGAGACAAACTATCTCTGATGCTGGTGAGAGGCAGGGCCAGATTAACATGTGGGCACACTAGGTAGGCTGATGGAGCTCCAGCTCCCCTTACACTACTTCTCGTCAGCAATGGTAGGAAGTGATATGACATAGCTGTGGAAGCAGTGTGGGAGAAAAATCTGTATTTACTGCATACAAAGCTATTCCCTCTGGACTGAAGGAAAGCTACCCTCCTGCACTGATATGGCAACCCACATACCAATTTTGTTCTGGCCCAGCTCCGGTCCATACCACCAATTTTCACTTTGCCCACTTACTGTACTCCAGAGTATTCCTAAAGACTGGGATTCCAGTACTGAAACTTGTTCTGATCCAGTGCAGGGCCATGTATGGGCTTTTAATTGGCAGACATTTGGGCCCAATATTATAAACTGGATCTTGGCCATCATTTATTGCAGTAAGTGAATCGAGGGAAAATTAGTGGTGTGAATCCAAGTACTTAGAAACACCATAGCAACTTCATTGAAATTAAATTGCTATGGGGCTAGTAGGTCAATGGTGCTTTTTAGGGGCTAAGTCATTAACAGTACTTATTTCTATGGATGGGGATCTACTGATTGGCTTATAGTGTCAGCTGACAACTCTAAGCCAATCAACAGTGTTTCTGCCCGGTGGCAGGTCGTGCTTCCTCAAACTGAATTGGATAAATCGGATGCCACTGGGTGGAGACAATGTGTTACCTATGGGGGTTACATTGTCTGTGATTAAGAATGTGCCAGGGAACTCCGGACACCATAACAACTTAATTTCGATGAAATCGTTATGGTGCCATATAGTTTATTTAAAGGAACACTATAGCCTTAGGAATACAAATATGTATTCCTAATACCATAGTGCCAATGTCACTTTTTTTATGAACAGGCTACCATTGCCAAGGTTAAAAGGGGAATTTTACTTACCTATTCTCTCTTACAGAGTTTTAGGCACGTGGCACCCAAACCACTTCATTGAGATGAAGTGGTCTGGCTGCTTATAGTGTTCATTTAACTATTGCAATGCCAACGTATAACCAAAAATCCCCCAAAATAAGCCACAGTACAGCTCTAACCTTGCCAAAGTCATTTGAACAGAATTATAGGCAACATGAAAACTAAATAAATAGTCATAATAAAAAACACGCAAAAAAGTTACTTACTTTATTAAATAACCACTAGTCCCCAGCAACAATCTACAACATGCTATAGAAATAGAAAGTTGATATAAAACACAAAGAATTAAACAACTGCAAACAATAAACATATAAATTTCCAGCAATGTAATTATATCAAGTAATTTTAGCCTCAATGAACAATGTCAATGAATGGGCTGGTTGCCATTTATGTGTGGTTTTAACCCTGCAGGGGAAAACGTTGTTTTACAGGAACAGAAATGATTACTTTGCAGGGTTTAAATGCCTCTAGTAGATGTCATACTGATAGCCACTACAGGAGAGACCACTGAAATAGAAGATTAAAACTCAGCTACTTCAATCACATGGTGTCATGGGAAAGTATTGGATTGGCTGAGATCTTCAAGTTTAATCATCTCAGCAAAGGAGGCAGGGCACAGTTGTTGAAACAGCAGCACAGCATGGAATAAAAGCTAGGTAAAAAAGCTTTTTATCCCTTACTGGGTGGAGAAGTTTTACCGAGCCTTAGAATTGAGGACTTAACGTATTAATACAAAAAGAAACAGGGTCAGGACAAAGCCAGGTCAGAATACCAGAAATCATGAGTCAAATACGAAGCCGGGGTTAGGATACCAGAAATCAAGAGTCAAATACGAAACCGGGGTCAGGATACCAGAAATCACAAGTCAAATGCGAAGCCAAGGTCAGGATACCAGAAATCAATAGGTAAATACAAAACCAAGATCAGGATACCAGAAATCGCAAGGAAATCACTAGGAGCACTAAACAAGGATCTAACAGAAACCACAATAGGGCAGTGAATGGGGGCTACAACAAGCCTTAAATAGGCTTACCTAATTCCTGATAGGTCCACGTCACCACTGCGATTCAAAACAGATTAGGTTTGCAATGATGACGTGGTCACTTTAAGAGTGGGAGCGTGATGTCATGTCCACATTGATATAGAGACGTCCTGCCGCGCGGCCGCATAGGTCGGCCAGACCGCGTGGCAGGAGGAGATCTGCAGGGCTCAAGGCAGGTGAGTCCCCCTCAGTATGCCGCGTGACCACGTGGAGTGGTCGGACCGCGTTTCAGGAGGGGATCTGCGCTGCTTGTTGGAGGTAAGTAGTGCCACATTACACCCCAGTAATGCCTCCTTCTTATTAAACACTGCTTTCAGGTGAACATAAGAGGATGGTATGTCTGTAGACAGCGGTGGGGCAGTAGGAACATTAATGAGACAAATAGGAGTGACCTTTTTTATACACTTCTCCTGACATGTATCACTCTATGAGATGATCTCACCCTGTCGCCAAACAATAATGGGGTTATGTAGACATAACCAAGGGTAACCCAGTACGATTGATCACCAGAAAACACAAATCCTTTGTGTGAAACAGACCAGAACACCTGGTCAACTTTTTTGTCTCATGAGTGATTAATGGAGAATGTAACGGCACCCCAGGGCATAAAAGGGTTAAACCACCATTTAGTAGATCTTCCCTTCCAGAGACACAGGCACAGCTACTGCAGAACACCAAACTCCCAAACAGGATACCAAGTAGCACTCCAAATTCCCGAACTGGAACCTCACGAATAGCTGCTAGCAGCTGAACAGGAAAAGCACCCAAGCAGCTTACACTCCTGGCAATCAGTCTCTAACAGCATACAGTAAATCCCCCCAAGAACGAGACAAAGCTCTGTGTTGAGGGACAAGCAGTGAACAGACAGAGCTGTGGGTTTATTGTTCTTATATACACATTAGTACCACCCACAGGGTTTTGGAACACTACCAATAAACACATACAATATACTCAGACACTCCCACACAAAATCCTCCCCTCTGCCTGTGATACAATTACCTTACACAATGGGTAATGTAATTATCAGAAGCAGAGAAATAAAATCTTTCCACATTATTCATAACTTGAAAAGTATGCATCACGTTCACATAAAACTTACATTTTCAGAATCCGCATACTCCAAATACAAACATATGTCAAAATCATCCAAATTGGTCCAGTGGTTCAAAAGATAGATTGTAGTCCTTTGTGATCAAAGGAAGCATGGCTTTTCTGCCCAAAACCAGGTCCACAGAGTCTTCTATCCTGGAGATAATTGGGAAGTAATCCAATTATCTCCAAGGACAGAGGCAAAACTCCATTGAACACATGGCAGCAAAAGACAATAAAACACATAAAAACATATAACTGTGTAGCCATTGCAACATATCCCCAGATAGCTCAGATCTGAGCGCACATTATTACTGAATGGCGCTCAGAGCACACACATACAGTTCAATTGCCATGGAGCCAAAGTCTTTCCCATAGTCTTTCATTATACGAATGGGCTCCATGGCATAGCTATCTGGGGTATCACCGCTCAAACAGGGCCAGCACCGAATGACCCGGCTTTCATGTCTCTGCAGGGGAAAATCAAGCGTTTCAACATGGGGCCATAGTCTAAAGGCAGCAGGCGGGCAACCAGGCTCCTCCAATACACAGTGGCGAGATTGGTCTCATCACAGAGAATATAAAGGCCTACTATCTATGGCCTCAATGGCCAAGGGTGTATCCTTCTTTCTTAGGGGTGGTAAGTGGGTCCTGACAAAACCGCGGTCTATAAAATTATCAGCTGCTCTACAAAGTTATAGACTTCTCACCCCAAGTTAAGGTGATGGGGAGAAGTAGTCTTTTAGCCATACACAACTTTTTCATCTCAAACTCACTCACACTACTTGCACTTAAAGAGACCTGGCTGCAGGGGAGGGCTGGCAGCCTTAGGCCTGGGGTGCAAATCCAGACAAGTGGCCCATTGCACCAAGAGGAGAGTGAAAGGGGGGGGGAGCAGTCCCCTAAACAGACACTCAATGACAGGCACACACACACTTGCTGATTTGGCACACAATAAAAAAAAACACACTCACTGACAGGCACACGCACACACAGAAAGACACACTGCTACAGGCATACTGACTCAGACAGACAGACAGACATACTGACACACACAGGCATACTGGCTCACACACACACACACATACACACACACACAGACAAATTGGCACACACTCACAGAGACATACTTGCACACACATAGACATACTGGCACACAGAAAGACACTGTTACAGGCATACTGACTCAGACAGACAGACATACTGACACACACACACATGGGCATACTGGCTGACACACACACAGACAAACTGGCACACACACAGAGACATACTTGCACACACATAGACAGAGATACTGGCACACACACAGACAGACATACTGACACACACACACACAGGCATACTGGCTGACACACACACACAGACAAACTGGCACACACACAGACAGACATACTTGCACACACAAAGACAGACATACTGGCACACCCACAGACAGACATACTGACACACACACACAGACATACTGACACACACACAGACATACTCATACACACACATACACCCAAATTTTACACTTTTAAAACCAGTAGACATGGGCTGAGTAAGGGGACAAAGCTGTAGTGATGGGGACAGGGGCTGTAGTGGAGGGTATAAGCTGTAATTGGGGGTTTAGGAAATGTAGGGGGGATAGGGGCTGAAGTAGGTTGATGGCTACAATTTGGGAAAGGGGCTGACTAAGGGACAGGGGCTGAGGTAGGGGACAGGGGCTGAGGGAGGGCATACTGGCTCTCACACACACACACACACACACACACACACACACACACACACACACACACACACACACACACACACACACAGAGATGGTGATGGGGACAGGGGCTGTAGTGCAGGGTATAAGCTGTAATGGGGGTTTAGGAAATGTAGGGGGGGATAGGGGCTGAAGTAGGTTGATGGTTGATGGCTACAATTTGGGAAAGTGGCTGAGTAGGGGTGACAGGGGCTGACTAAGGGGACAGGGCTGACTAAGGACAGGGGACTCAGGTAGGGACAGGGGCTGGCAAGGGGACAGGGGCTGAGGGGGACAGGGGCTGGGGAGGGACAGGGGCTGAGGTGGGGACAGGGGCTGACTTAGGAGACAGGGCTGAGGGAGGGACAGGGGCTGTCTAAGGGGACAGGGGCTGACTAAGGGGCCAGGGCTGGGGAAGGGTGAGAGGGGCTGAGGAAGGGTGACAGGGGCTGAGGTAGGGGACGGGCTAGCTAAGGGGACAGGGGCTGAGGTAGGGGACAGGGGCTGACTAAGAGGACAGGGGCTGACTAAGAGGACAGGGCTGGGCAGGGAGGACAGAGCTGGGCAGGGGGAACAGGGGCTGACGAAGGGGACAAGGCTGACGAGTGGGGACAGGGCTGAGGTAGACTGAGGAGGGGACAGGGGCTGACTAAGGGGGCAGGGACTGGGTAGGGGACAGGGGCTGAGGTAGGGGACAAGGGCTGAGGAGGGAGGACAGGGGCTGAGGAAGGGAGACAGGGGCTGAGGTAGGGGACAGGGCTGGGGAGGGGATGGGCTAACTAAGAGGACAGGGGCTGACTAAGAGGACAGGGCTGGGCAGGGAGGACAGGGCTGGGCAGGGAGGACAGGGGCTGACGAAGGGGACAAGGCTGAGGAGGGGGGACAGGGCTGAGGTAGACTGAGGAGGGGACAGGGGCTGACTAAGGGAGCAGGGGCTGGAGTAGGGGACAGGGGATGAGGTAGGGGACAAGGGCTGAGGAGAGGGGACAGGTGCTGAGGAAGGGTGACAGGGGCTGACTAAGAGGACAGGGGTTGAGGAGGGGGGACAGCGCTGAGGTAGGGGACAGGGGCTAACTAAGGGGACAGGGGCTAAGGAGGGGACAGGGGCTGATGAGGGGAATTAAAAAAAACTAAAGTGTATTCCCCCCTCCCTGAGTCTTACCTTGGGCCAGTGAGGGGTGGGAGTGGGCCGGAGCCAGGAGCAGCAGCCAGCAATCAGTGAAGTCGGCTTCTCCTGATGATGTCAGGAGAAGGGGGCGTGACTTCCTCTGCTCTTCTCCCAGACTCCCCAGCGGTCCTGTGAGAAGAGCAGTGGAAGCCACGCCCCCTCCTCCTACTGACATCATCAAGAGAAGCCGGCCGACTCCACTGGCTGCAGGGAGAGAGGTGAGTTGAAAAATATGAGTCCTCAGCCAGAAGCAGCGGATTCAGATTTTTCCTTTATGCGGACGGCCCTGGATTTAGGGCGGCCTGGGGGGCAATTGCCCCCCTGCCTCCCTTCCCAGCCCGCCCCTGCCTGGTTGCCCCCTCTGATAGCGCTACTCCTGCCTCTTTATATTTTGATGCGCTACAATTCTCTCACACTCCCAGACTCAACTGTAAAGGAGGTGGTGTAAGCATCCTTCTCTCCTTTCAATGTACCTTTCAACCAATCATAACTCTATTCTTTTCTTCTTTTGAAGTTCACACTGCCCGCCTATTTAAACCCACTCCTTCTATCATCTACCCCCCCACCTGCCCCCCAGTCATCCAAGGCTATTCATTGAGCACTTTTCTTCCTGGCTTCCCCACTTCCTCTCATCCCTTATACTTAAGAATTTCAATATACAAATCAACAACCCCAATTGCACTATTGCCTCTTGTCTGCTTTCTGTAACCTCCTGCTTTGGCCTTACTCAATGGTCCAATTTAGCAACCCATACAGCGGGAAACACTCTTGATCACGTCCTCACTAATCTCTGTACCGCTTCTAATCTCTCCAATATTCCTTTTACTCTGTCTGACCACCATCTGCTGACTTTTGACATCAGCATACCTAAGACCAAATTGACACCACCCTCTGAACATCAATCTCACAGAAGCCTCCAGTGTCTTGACCTAGAGCATTTCTCCACTAATCTCAAAACTCTCCTTTTACCTATCTCAAACCTCACCTGTCCTAGCTCCGCAACCCCCTTCTACAATTCCACCCTCTCCTCTTAACTAGACATCACGGCACCTCCTACATTTAAACGCAACAAGCGCCCCCAACAACAACTTTGGCATACAAATGCTCCAGAACTGCTGAACGCTGTTGGAAAAAGTCTTACTGTGCATCTGACTTTCTCCACTATAACTTTATGCTGCGCTCATACAACTTGACTATTTCCTTTGCAAAAGTAAATGACTTCAATACCCTCATAACCACACTCTCCTGCGAACACAAACGACTATTTCACACATTTAATTCTCTTCTTCGCCCTATTGTTCCTCCACCACATACTGACTTGACTGCCTCAGACTTTACAACTCACTTCACTGACAAGATCTCTACAATCAGGGAAGAGATCTCTCATCTTTCTTCTTCCCCTTACAATACTTCCCCTAACCTCACTCCCTCTGCTGTTCTATGTTCATTCGCACCTGCTATAGTGGAAGAGGTTTCTGCTCTGCTCCAGTCTTCCCGCCCCACTACCTGCAACGTAGATCTAATTCCCTTGCATCTCATCCGTACTCTGTTTTCTTCTCTTTCTCTACCTCTCACTAAAATTCTCAATCTCTCTCTCTCTCTCCACTGACATATTTCCATCCTCCTTCAAACATGCAACTATAACCACAATTCTAAAGAAGCCCAGCCTTGACCCTAACTCCCTGTCCAACTACCATCCTATCTCGCTACTGCCTTTTGCATCCAAGATCCTTGAAAGAGTTGTGTATGCGAGATTGACAGACTTCCTCGAGTCCAACTCTCTGCTAGACCCACTTCAGTCTGTTTTCCGCACACTCTGTGGAAACTGCACTGACCAAAGTATCCAATGACCTACTCGCTGCAAAATCTTGTGGTCACTACTCTATCCTAATTCTCCTTGCCCTTTCTGCAGCTTTTGACACTGTTGATCATCAACAGCTTCTTCTCATCCTCCGCAATATCAGTCTACAAGATATTGCTCTCTCCTAGTGCTCCTCCTACCTCTCCTAGCACTCTTTCAGTGTTTCTTTCTCTGGCTCTGCTTCTTCTCCCCAACTCCTCTCTGTTTGTTTCCCCCAAGGTTCAGTCCTTGGTCCCCTACTGTTACATATTTACATAGTTACATAGCTGAAAAGAGACTTGCGACCATCAAGTTCAGCCTTCCTCACATATGTTTTTGCTGTTGATCCAAAAGAAGGCAAAAAACCTAGTCTGAAGCGCTTCTCCAACTACACTGCCTCCCTTGGTAAACTCATTAGCTCCTTTGGCTTCCAATACCATTTCTATGCGGAAGACACGCAAATCTATCTGTCCTCTCCTGATCTCTCCCCATCCCTCTTGACTCTCCTGATCTCTCCCCATCCCTCTTGACTAGTGTCTCTGACTGCCTCTCTGTTATTTCTTACTGGATGGCTGCCCACTTCCTTAAACTCAACTTGACCAAAGCTGAAATTCTTGTCTTTCCTCCCTCAAGTGTTGCTACTCAGTGGTCTTGCGCAAACTTGCGCCGTTACAGTCCATAATGAATGCGGCTCATCTTCCTGACCGCCCTTGCCCCACCCTTCTGTCAGTCCCTACATTGGTTTCCTGTAAGATGTAGGGTTCAATTTAAAAATCTGGTTCTTGCTTTCAAATTTCTACATGCTCCCACCTATCTATCCTCTCTAATACACAAGTGTGTTCCGTCTAGGCCCTTACGCTCTGCTGAAGACTTACGTCTATCTTCTGTCCATACTCCCACCTCTGATGCTCGCCTTCAAGACTTCTCGAGGGCTGCACCGTTCCTGTGGAACTCACTTTCCTCCTAGTCTCCACTCCTTCAAAAAATCATTAAGAACCCACTTCTTCATAAAAGCATATCAATTAAACTGTTAATAGCTCCTGACTGATTCCTCTCATGCAACTGTCATTAGTCTAATACTATCCTTACCTTTTGTATCACTTTACCCCACTCCCTCTAGCATGTAAGCTCATTGAGCAGGGCCCTTAACCCCTCTGTTCCTGTGTGTCCAACTTGTCTGGTTACAACTACATGCTTGTTCATCCACCCACTGTAAAGTGCTGCAGAATTTTTTTGGCGCTATATAAATAATAACATAATAATAATAATAATAATAATGAGGCAGTAAAGGGGATTCTGAATTCACACCCAAGACCGGTCCCATGAGTGACCTCAGGTGCTACAGTTTTCCAGACGCACTGGGCAAGTCAATCTAAGATGCCCCTTCTAGCCACAATATAGGCAGAGCCCCTCCTACTCCTATACTGTTTCTCTGCCTCTGACAATTTGGCCACCCCTAGTTGCATGGGTTCAGTATCTGTAGAAGAAGAAAATCAGGAACTGAGGCCCTAGGAGTTATGGTAACAGTAAGACTTATACCACAAATCCTCTGTTCGGCTCTTTCACTTAGCTGATTATTGATGTCGATTAGATAATCGACAAGGTCTTCTAGAAGGACTGGAAGATCTCTGACTGTCACCTCATCCAGAATGTTATCATGAACCCCCTCCATCAACGCAGAAGCCAAACCACTATTGGTCCAATCCACCTCAGATGCAAAAGTGCGGAAACTGATAGCATAATCCGCTATGGATCTCTGCCTGGTGGATCAAACACTTATCGGAAAGCTCTTACAAAGATCTTGTAATCATAAACTAAGTCCTTGTTTGCCTGCCATAAAGGATTAGCCCTTTCCAAGGCCTTGTCGGTTAATTGTTGCATAAATCAGTGGGAAAAGACCTGGGAGATGTTTCAAAATGGAACTCTATCTGGTTTATGAACCCTTGGCAGGTCTTAGGATGCTACCATATCTAGGAGGTGGTGTCAGGCTGGAGGTCATACTGATCTGACCAGAAGCTTCAATCACCACAGGCACAGGCTGAGTAGGCATAGATGGAAGGTTCTCAGAAAAGAGGTGGGGTGTTCTGGCTAACAAGGTATGGAAGGTCAGAGCGAGTTTTTCCATTCTGTGGGCCATTTCCTCAAATTTAGCCTGGCAAGGATTCTGTGGAGTTCCCATACCTGCAGGGTCCATGGCCCTATTGTAATGTCACGGGAGTCATACCCCAACACACAGAAAAGAGGAAACCCACAAAAGGTGCATGTGAAAGACTTATTACCGAGCCTTACAATGGCCAGACTTAACATATTAATACAACAAGACAATAAGGGCGATAAGCTGTTGAGCCTATTTTAATATTATTTTTTGCATTGTACTTCCACAAGTCATCCTTGATAGGACCAATCAGGGCCGGCCTTAGGTGATCAGGCGCCCTGTGCGAGCCCATCTCGTGGCGCCCTCCCTTCAGCAAAACCCCTGCTCCTTCTACAATAACCCTGTTCCCCCTACTACAAAACCCTTCCACAAAACCCCCGCCCCCTTTCTACAAAACCCCTGCCCCCCTTTCTTCAAAACCCCTGCCCCCTTTCTACAAAAACCCTGCCCCCCTTTCTACAAAACCCCTGCCCCCCTTTCTACAAAACCCCTGCTCCTCCTTTCTACAAAACCCCTGCTCCCCCTTTAACAAAACACATGCTATCATTATATATCAATATATTGATCTACTATACAGCAATGTACACATAATATCACTAAAAACCTTCCTCCTCCACCAAAACCACTGCCACCTTCTACAAAAGCCCTGCACTCATTCTACATAAACCCCAGCACCCCTCATACTAAACCCCTGCCCCCTCTACAAACCCCCTGCTATCACTACAAAACCTTCCCCCTCCACCAAACCTACTGCCACCCTCTAAAAAAGCCCTGCACTCATTCTACATAAACCCCTGTTCCCTTATACAAAACCCCTGCACCCATTATACTAAACTCTTGACCCCCTTATACCTAACCCCTGCCCCTCCTTATACCTAACCCCTGCCCCTTCAACAAAATTCTTTCCCCTGCCACTTCACCAAAAACGCCTGCCCCCTCTTCTAAAAAAAACCCTCCCCTACACCAAAACCTCTATCCCCTTTTTTTACAAAACCCCTCCCCCTACACCAAAACCCTATACCCTTTTTTTACAAACCCCTCCCCTATACCAAAAATCCCTATCCCACTTCTATAAAACACAGTAAGCTTGCTGCCCCCTGGGCCCTCCTGACAGTGTCCCAGTCTGCCGACTCCACTGACCTCCTCTTTCACACTCACTTTCTGCGAATGTCTGTGAAGGTGGAGCACGCTCCTCCTCCGTGCTCCTGACCTCCTCTCTCTCCCGGCCGCTGCTTTCCTCAGCACTATGCACTTGACTTGCTCTGCACGACAGACACATGACTCGGGCCGGCCTGTGAGTGACTGAATGCGAGCTGTGTTTGCCGCCTGGCGCCCCTGTTGCCGTGGCGCCCTGTGCTGCACAGCTTGCACACCCCTAAGGCCGGCCCTGGGGCCAATTATGATTTCTACACCACTCTGCTTTCAGTAAAACTGGTTTACTCATAACTTGCAGACTGGTGATGATGCTTTCTCATAATCAAAACTTCCTTTACTAAGGATATTTTCACTAAGACAATTAAACAAGAACACTGGATTTGAATTATTGCATATCATTTAATTCATATACTACTTAATGGCATCGTTATGCCCTTATGGAGAATATACAAATTCCTCATAATTTTAACCCATAGTTTATGTATATCTGAGCATGTTGCACAAAGACTAATATATCTGACCTTTCACTGCATGGCAAAATGATTGCTCGGCACATTAAACTATTTCACCCTGAGTTAATTGGTTCAGAATCATTTTAGGTCATGTGTTAGGCAACAAATAATGCAAAATCAAAGCTTAAATGGTCACTATAGACATCACATCAAAACAACTTTAGCTTAATGAAGCAGTTTTGGTGTACAGATGATGCACCTGCAGTCTCACTGCTCAATTATTTGTCATTTACTTTTGTTTCTGTAGACGCAGCCCAAGCCACACCTCTCCTGGCTGTGACGGACACAGCCTGCATGAAAAAAAGGGTCACATTTTCATTTAGATATAAACTCCTGCTCTGTAAATTGAACTTTACTTACTTGCAGGAGACTCCTGCAGGTTCTAGAAGGCTATTAACAGGCCATGAGATAAGAAATTTTAAAATAAACAGAATGTGCAATAAACAAAGTTAAACATTAGATCTCACTTTACAGAAAGTGTTTAGGAAGGCTGTGTAAGCCACATGCAGGGATGTGGGACTGGGGTTGAGTAAACAAACTGATTTCACTCCTAAATGAGAGCTGAGCAGCGAGAGTTTAAATACTCTAAGTTTTGTGTTTAAGTTCATGTCTTTTTGATTTTCTGAATTCAAACTATGCTTCTTCTGCTTGCTCAGTTTTTATGCACACATTTCCCATTCTTTAAAGGGACTATATAGGCTAAAAATGCATATTCCCTCCTAGCCCCCACAGAAAACCTACTGTCACTAAATGCTTTTTTCCTAAATAGTGTAAAAATCAGCTTTACAAGTACCTGTTTTTATCTTTACTATAACAGTTAACACTAGGTAGGGACATTGGCTGGCAGGGAAGGGGTTAACATTGGGTAGTGAGATCAGGGCTAGTGAGGCTGGGTTACACTGCTGAAAACAGTAAAAACATTTTACAGCACTGCAGGAAAACTATACAGAGTTAAAAGTAAAGAAACTAACCAGATGAATTTCAGTTTATTAGCTTTAATTTAAGCTCAACTTGTTTAGATGCCTCGGGTGTCACTTTAACCCGTTAGGGACGCATGACGGACCCTGTCCGTCATGCTGGGGAAGCACTTAACAATGCATAACTGACCTGGTCCATGATGCGCTAAAATTAACCCCAGATGGTGGCGATCGCGGGGTTGATGCTCCTCCGGTCTGCCTCGGTATTCGAGGCAGACCAGGAGCACCCAATCGTGCTGTCCTTGCAGCTGTGATCGCTCTTAGAGGCTATCAGAGCAAGCACATGTAATGCAGGGACTCCTGATCTGCCTCCGCGGTCAGTGTGAAGTGCAGGGAGACGGATCAGTGCCCATCCTCTTCACTAGGTGAAAAATATAAAGTGAAATCCCAACCCCCCTTTCCTCTACTTTAATAAAATTAACCCATTCATGAATTTATTTTGAATTACTTTTTCTAAGCTGGACTTATTTTGCACACGCTGTTATTGCCAAAACTGTGAAAGAAAATGTGGGTTTTTTTCTCTTTTTTTTTTTATAATTAATGAGAATCTATCTATGTATATATGACTTCAAATTAAAGCCTTTTTTGCCCTCTAAAAATGGTATATAATATGTGTGGTGCAATAAATGACAGAGATGCAAATTACGTTTGCACACAAACAGCAAAAATATAAAAAATGGCTTGTGTCCTCAAGGATAAGTCCAGTTTTTGAAGCTGTCTTAAGGGGTTTACATTGGACCCCAGATGTTCATTATAGACAGCAAGATTCTTATACTTGGAGTTTTATCTCATCCAAGCTGTCTAAATAACAGTTGCCCCTACCCTTTATAAAACCCTCCTATTTATATTTTACCTCTGTTTAATCATTGTTTTACATATGTCCCACCTTTGGTTTCCTGATTACTGCTTATATGGAGAAATGAGTTTGTTTGTACTTTCCTTTCTTATTTTGGTATATTGTCATGATAAATGCATGAATTAATGTTGTCATTATCAATATGAAAAGTTTTATGTAGCTTCGCTTTTGCTTCTTACATGCATGCAGTGACCCTTTAAAAATAATCTAATCATTTAATATAATGGATGAGTCACTATGTGACCCTTCATTGCATTAATGCAATACATTGACCTTTTTAGTATTGAATGGCTGAAATAAGATAACCTGAATAAGGTCTATGTTAGCTGTTATATTCTTAATTGTGTTAATATAAATTATAGACCATTCTTCAAATAAAAGAGCCCACATTCCTGTATTTAAAAACATTTTAGCTGAGTTTGACAA
This sequence comes from Pelobates cultripes, assembly GCA_933207985.1. Classification (NCBI taxonomy): domain Eukaryota; kingdom Metazoa; phylum Chordata; class Amphibia; order Anura; family Pelobatidae; genus Pelobates; species Pelobates cultripes. The sequence goes on from OW240914.1 coordinate 188,947,559, forward strand.
CATGCCTGTTGCATGGATTGCTTTGTTTTATTTGCACCCGAAGTAGGCATAACCAAAAGGCTTCAAATTACTGAAAATTTTTGTCGATGCTCAGTTTTATAATAACCGAGATAGTTGGCCTCAGGTCAGGTCTCCTTTAGAAGTCCTTTTTGGATGGGTTTGGTAAATATCGGTCCCTACCACATTCCAGCTTGCAGTATTTCCATGCTCTGCCTTAGAACACACTTACCGCAGTGTTTTTCTATGTTCAGCCACATTTTTACCTTTATATTGTGATCAATTTAACTCGGATGGTGTATAGAGAGAGAGAGGTAATTGGGAATGAGAATGATTTATTGTATAACGTTATGTATGTACTTCTGTTATGAGCTACAAAGATTGCACTTTTACACCACTCCCATCATAACCAATAAATGCATTTATTTTTTTGATACAAATAGTAAGGGACAGCTGAGAAAATGAGTTCCAGTGTATGGCCATAATACAGTTTCCCTAAGAGATGACTAATCCATGCCCTCAAGCCATTTAATGCATATCTTGGATTGTATTTGTGCCCTTGTGAAAAGGGTCTATCATGCATTATTGCTTATATTAACCTTTCTATACCAAATAAAAAAATGAGATCTGCATGCACACCTTGGTTAACATCTTCATTGTCTGAGGTTCATAGGAGGAGCGCAACAAATTTCTGAGCCCAAAAGGAGAATGTAACCATTGTTTAAAAAAACAACCCTCACTCAAATCCAAAACCTCGGGGTCTATTCACAATTGTTGGTGAGTTGACAAACCACCTTGCAATATTTAGACAAATGATCAGCTATTTTGGCCTAATAATCTCTGTTTAGTTGGCAATTCATTTTGACTCACGTTTGAACTCATTGGAAGCATAGACAGACAAGCAAAACCTGATGTTTTATTATACAAACAAACCTTAATGGATCAGCAGTTATGGGTGCAGGATCAAGTTTGAAGGTTCAGTGAACCCTGTAGAGTCTGTACTCCCTAAATCCTGCCTACAACTGTAGGCCTATTGTACAGCAGCCTACAATTATGTATCACTAACATTAGCCTGCTATCCTTTTTACATAGATTAGTGTTTTACATAGTTTTCTTCCTTCAGGATTAAAAAGTAGAGGATTCAGCTACCATGGATACATTTTAACATTGCTAGTACTTGGATTTTAGTATGGTGGGTAGGCCACTTGGCCACAGCCTCCACTTTGGCTGGTTCGTGTTTCTGCTGACCGCTCCCTACTCTGTGGCCGAGGTACTGTACCTCAGCCATCCCTATATGACACTTGCTAGGTTTAAGGGTCAAGCCTGCTTCTCTAATACGGTCTTACACCGCCCCTACGTGGGTGAAGTGTTCTGACCTGTAGATCGCAATAGCGTCCAGGTATGCGCAAGCTTAATCCTGGAACCCGTCCACTAGCTGATCTACCATCCGCTGGAAAGTTGCCAGGGAGTTTTTCATCCCGAATGGCATGGCCTGAAACTGGTACAGGACAAACGGGGTGACAAACGCCGACTTCGGTATGGCATCCTCGGCTAGTGGAATTTGCCAGTACCCCTTACAAAAATCTATTGTAGTGAGGTACTGGCCCCTGGCCATCTTTTCTAGGAGTTCATCTATCCTGGGCATAGGATAGGCGTCAGACACGGTTTTGTTGTTCAGCCTCTGGTAGTCTACACAGAAGCAGGTCGTTCCGTCCCGCTTCGGTACTAGCACTACTGGGGATGCCCAGGCACTATCTGACAGCTCAATAACCCCTAGCTGAAGCCTCTCCTGAATCTCCTTGCGCATATTCTCTTTCACAGATTCAGGGATGCGGTAAGGTGGCTGGTGTAATGGCAACTGACCTGGGGTTTCTATGCGGTGAGTGGCCAGAGGAGTGTACCCAGGTAGGTTGGAGAGTGTGATTAATTCCTGTACTTGGGTAAACTCCTGAGAGCTCAACCACTCCCCTAACTGTACCTTTCCAAGGGCACCTGTCTGTTTCCTTCCCCTAGGTGGTCTGGTAGAGGAAGATTTTCAAAATCCTCTGGGGCTGGGGTGCAGATAGCCACCACGTCCTCCGTTTGCTCATGGTAGGGCTTGAGCATGTTCACATGGAGCATGAGTCTCCCCCCTACACCAGATCAAGGGCCAATCGCATCTTTGTCACATTTTTGGCCTGTCACATCTTTGTTCGACCTCCCAGTATGGGCCCTGCCAGGTGGCCTGCAGCTCATCATTGCGGACGGGTTTTAAAATCAACACCTTCTGTCCCACTTGAAAGCTGTGGCCCCTGGCTCCCCTATCGTACCAAGTGCGCTGGTGTTGCTGGGCTGCCTGGAGGTTCGTTCACACAGACTGGGTTAACACTTCCAGGTGGTCCCTAAACTCCAACACATAAGGGACAATAGGGGTACCATCTGTGCTAAACATGTGCAATTCTTTTCGGGCCGAATATGAATTCGGACGAATTTCGGGAAATTAGGACATTCGGTTACTTCCGAATGTCCGAATAGCCGAAGTGCTGAATTGCCGAAGTGCCGAATTACCGAGGTCCCGAAGTTCCGAAAATACTGAATTACCGAAGTTGCCGAAGTTCCGAAGTGCAGAATTGCCGAAGTTCTGAAGCTCAGTATTGCCTAAGTACTAATATACTTACCCAGTGGAAGAAGAAGAATGTTACACTGTATACAATTTTAAATAAAAAGTATACAAACATAGCCAGGATTCACTTATAACAATCAAGTAACATACATTCATATAAAATGTAAGTTACTTAGCCAGTCATGTAATGACAGGAATGAATAAGTAGATAACCCCCTAATTGCCACGGTATTAGGGAGATATCTACTAAAAGGCTGGAAGACCTAAAATGGTCTTTCAGTCAAATTTACTAATACTAAGTAAACATTACTTAGTATTAGTAAATTATGCCCCTACTCGCTATACCGCGAGTAGGGGCATGTCTATTAAAGGGACACTGTAGTCACTATAAGCATTTCATCTCTTTGAATTGGTTATAGTGCCTGGAGAGCCCTGGCGTTGTCCCTCCATTCAGTGTTGAACCATGTTTGTGCAGTATGCCACAAAATAAAAGTCCCTGGCCACCCACAGTCCAGCCCCTTCAGTTTGTGTAGCTAAGGCAGAGGTTGCACACTTCCTTGTTGTCATACCCATTCATACCGTCAGTTGGAACTCTGGCAGGCTAAAAGCAGTCAGCTGACACTCTCAACCAATCACAGCTGCCTATTGCTGCTCAGGCTAATACTTCCTTATTAGCCAAAGCAGCACAGAGGGGATGGATTGCCGGGGACTCTTGTTTAGCATTAAAACATTAAAACTTTAAAAACTGTTTAATGCTGATAGAAATGATGGGACCAGAGGACTCCAGACACTATAACCAATTTAATGAGATGAAGCAGATACAGTGCCTATGGCTGCTCACTGTAAAAAACAAAAAAACTAACAAAAAAAAGTCCCCCCTCCCCCTCCTAACCTGAAGTGGGGACCTATTGCCCCCCCCGGCCCCAATCCCTAAACGGCGGGTGGGGGCCCTAAAGTAAAATAAGGGGGGCAGGGGGGGACCTATTGTCCTCCCCCAGCCCCCCCGAGCGGTGGGTGGGGGCCCTAAATTAGAATGAGGGGAGACCTAATGTCCTCCCCCCTGACCCCCACCCCTAAGCAGTGGGTGGGGGCCCTAACATACTAATTAGGGGGGGACCTCTGAGCGGTTGGTGGTGGCCCTAAATAAGGGAGCCCTAACGGTGGGTGGGAGCCCTAAATAAGGGGGCCCTAAAATACTAATTAGGGGGGGACCTAATGTCCTCTCCCCTGGCCCCCACCCCTGAGCGGTGGGTGGGGGCCCTAAAATACTAATTAGGGGGGACCTAATGTCCTCCCCCCTGGCCCCACCCCTGAGCGGTGGGTGGGGGCCCTAAATAAAAAAAAAATAACCCCCTCTCCCCCGGGTGACTAGGGGTCCCCAAACCCCTAGTCACCTCCCCTTCCCAAAGAAAATAAACCCCTACCTACCCCCCTCACCCTAAAAATAATGAGGGGGGACCATTTAACTAAGTACCTGAAAAAAAATAAAATAAACTTACCATTTGATGTTTTCTTTCTTCTAAAATCTTATTTTTTCAGCCCCCAAAAAGGTAAAATAAAAAGCCATAATAACTGATGCACTCCAAAAAAAAAAAAAATCCATCTTCACTCATGGAGGGCTCCATGCAGACTGAGCTCTGCAGGGCGGGAGAAGGCTTATAAAGCTGTGTAATTTCACTCATAACACTCTAATTGGTGGATTAAGTAACCAATCAGAGTGTTAAGGTAAGTCTCTACATTTACCTGTCACAGCACTCTGATTGGTTGGTTTGAAATCCACCAATCAGAGTGCTCTGTGTCATTTTACACAGCGTGGGAAAGTTCTTTGGAATTTTCCCACGCTGTGTATTTTGACTTATAACACTCTGATTGGTTACTTAATCCACCAATTAGAGTGTTATGAGTGAAATTACACAGCGTGGGAAAATTCCAAAGAACATTATTTTACTTTAGGGCCCCCACCCACTGCTCAGACTCAATAGGCACCCCTTTTAGTTTCAAAGCCCCCACTTCAAAGCCCCCACTGGCTGCTCACTGTTTAATAGACATGACCCTACTCACGGTATAGCGAGTAGGGGCACAATTTACTAATACAAAGTCATTTTTACTTACCGTGTTTTCCCGAAAATAAGCCCTACCCCGAAAATAAGCCCTAGCTGGATTATCGGGGTGGGCTGCAATATAAGCCCTACCCCGAAAAATAAGACCTAGGCAGGGCCGGCGGCTGCCGGCCCTTTAAATGCCACAGCCGACTGAGCGCTCTATAGAGAGCTCTCAGACGGCTGCCGCACTGCCTCACCTCCCCTTCCCTGTAGCGTGGCCGAGCTCCTCTCTGGTCCGCGACCCGGCCGGACTGAGCCTGGGTGTGCACTTCCTGTCAGTCCGGCCGGGTCGCGAACTGGAGAGGAGCTCGGCCACGCTACAGGGAAGAGCAGGTGAGGAGAAGATTGGAGGGGGGGGGGAGTATTACAGGGAGAGGGGGGAGAGTACATTATAGGGAAGGGGAGGGATTATTAAGCAGGGAGGGGGGGAGTATTACAGGGAGAGAGGGGACTATTACAGGAGAGAGGGGGTATTACAGGGAGGGAGGGGGGAGAGTATTACAGGAGGAAGGGAGGGGAGAGTATTACAGGGAGGGAGGGGGGAGAATATTACAGGAGGGAGGAGCAGGGAGGGAGGGGAGGAGAGGGGAGAATATTACAGGAGGGAGGGAGGGGGAGAATATTACAGGGAGGGAGGAGAATATTACAGGGAGGGAGGGGGGATAATATTACAGGGAGGGAGGGGGGAGAGTATTACAAGGAGGGGGAGGTGAGGGTCTCTGCGGGGGTTACACAGCGCGGACACCGTCTGACAGACTGGCTCTAAGCCCTACCCTGAAAATAAGCCCTAGTGTATTTTTTGTGACTAAAATTAATATAAGACCCGGTCTTATTTTCGGAGAAACACGGTAGTATTAGTAAATTTGGCTGAAAGACCAATTTAGGTCTTTCAGCCTTTTGTTAGATAGCTCCCTAATACTGTGGGAATTAGGGAGTTATCTACCAAGCGGCTGCAAGAGAAGTTCCGAAATTCCGAAGTGCCGAAGTTCCGAAGTGGCGAAGTTGCCGAAGTTCAGAAGTGTCGAAGTGCCGAATTGCAGAAGTCCCGAATTTCGGAATGCCGAACCGAACCGAAAATTTTTCACAAGCACATGCCTAATCTGTGTTAACATCTCCCTCTCAATGCTTCAAATGGGGGGAACCCAGTGGATTCCTGAGGCAACTTCTGGTATGCAAATAGGAGGCGCGGTATGAATCTCTACCAGTCCTTGATGGTTTCTACGAACGTACGGAGCATATGCTTTAGAGTTCCATTAAATTGTTCGCAG
>OW240914.1:188957073-189010410 GCA_933207985.1 Pelobates cultripes
ACGACCACCACTGAACAAGACACACAAGCTGAAACGTCAAGACTGGGCCAAGAAATATCTCAAGACTGATTTTTCTAAGGTTTTATGGACTGATGAAATGAGAGTGAGTCTTGATGGGCCAGATGGATGGGCCCGTGGCTGGATTGGTAAAGGGCAGAGAGCTCCAGTCCTACTCAGACGCCAGCAAGGTGGAGGTGGAGTACTGGTTTGGGCTGGTATCATCAAAGATGAGCTTGTAGGGCCTTTTCAGGTTGAGGATGGAGTCAAGCTCAACTCCCAGTCCTACTGCCAGTTCCTGGAAGACACCTTCTTCAAGCAGTGGTACAGGAAGAAGTCTGCATCCTTCAAGAAAAACATGATTTTCATGCAGGACAATGCTCCATCACACGCGTCCAAGTACTCCACAGCGTAGCTGGCAAGAAAGGGTATAAAAGAAGAAAATCTAATGATATGGCCTCCTTGTTCACCTGATCTGAACCCCATTGAGAACCTGTGGTCCATCATCAAATGTGAGATTTACAAGGAGGGAAAACAGTACACCTCTCTGAAGAGTGTCTGGGAGGCTGTGGTTGCTGCTGCACGCAATGTTGATGGTGAACAGATCAAAACACTGACAGAATCCATGGATGGCAGGCTTTTGAGTGTCCTTGCAAAGAAAGGTGGCTATATTGGTAACTGATTTGTTTTTGTTTTGTTTTTGAATGTCAGAAATGTATATTTGTGAATGTTGAGATGTTATATTGGTTTCACTGGTAATAAATAATTGAAATGGGTATATATTTGTTTTTTGTTAAGTTGCCTAATAATTATGCACAGTAGTAGTCACCTGCACACACAGATATCCCCCTAACATAGCTATAACTAAAAACAAACTAAAAACTACTTCAAAAAATATTCAGCTTTGATATTAATGAGTTTTTTGGGTTCATTGAGAACATGGTTGTTGTTCAATAATAAAATTAATCCTCAAAAATACAACTTGCCTAATAATTCTGCACTCCCTGTATATTTAAAAGAAGAAAAACTACCACAGCAAGAGGACATAGTCTTATATAAGAGGGGTAAAGGTTTAAAAATAATTTCAGGAAGTATTACTTTACTGAGAGGGTAGTGGATGCATGGAATAGCCTTCCAGCTGAAGTGGTAGAGGTTAACACAGTAAAGGAGTTTAAGCATGCGTGATTTAGGCATTAGGCTATCCTAACTATAAGATAAGGCCAGGGACTAATGAAAGTATTTAGAAACTTGCCGAATTGTTCTTATCTGCCATCACATTCTATGTTTCTAAAATAATAATGACTAAAGAGTGCAGTCACATGATTGGAACTAACAATTCACGGTAAATGATGGGACATGTAAGTTAAACATAAGAAAGAACTGAATGCAGTCACGTGATTGGACCCAACGGTACTGAATATAAGCACATAAGCAATAGTAGAATAAAATCTACTGATAATAAAGCTATACTGTTAATAAAGCTATTATGGCAGATTGTAAAATGCCCTAGAAGAGGAGAAACAGAAACACTTAGGTGCAGTCAGATGATCAGACCAAAGACAATCAAGACAATGTAATTGCAAAAAAAAAATATTAGCAAGAATAAATATATATATAAACAAAAGGGGAAGTAACATAAAAACAGAAATGCCAAACCAATAAAGTGTGACAAAGGGATAAAAAGATAACAATAAGTGACCCCATGCTCGCAAATAATTACTCGGCAGCCATGTGATCGAGGGCAATTGTAATAGAAATAAAGAAAAATGACAAAAACCTGCGTAAAAAAAATAATAATTTAAAAAACCTAAAAAAAATAAAAACACTGAACAAGTACACCAGGGGCTGCCTCTAATGAGTAAAAGACAAAATGATATATGTATTTAAGATTCACTCAAAATTAAACAAATCGATGTCTGCATTTAAGACATCTTGGACTTGTTTTTTTTTTTTTTTTTTTTAATGTATTTATTTTTAATTAAGAACTCAGTCTCTTTTTTACTCAGTATTTTGGTCATATCACCTCTTCTCCAGGGTTTATTGCATTTTAGATACTGCTAAACTTTAGCATATTGGGGTCTCTATTATGAGATAGGGAGTGTTTACAGAGAGAGGGGTTGATTAAGCCTTTTGGGATATTTCAGAGGTTCTTTCCAATTCTTGTTTTTAGACATCTTTTGCTCATTTCTATGTACTGGAGAACACAGGAGCACTCTAAAAGGTATATCACATTTTTGATTTGCAGTTGATAAGATCCTTTAAGCTCAGATTTTACTAAAGTCTGGTTCATTTTAGTGTCTGCATTATTAGTAGATCTACATGCAGCACAGTTTTTAAAGCTAAAGCTAGTCACACACATGAATCAATGACCTAGGCTTGGCAAAATTATTTTTATTCCTCACACCACGGTCCCAAATAGAAGATTTTCTTTTCTCTGGACAGCCGACAAAAAAGATAACTTTTATGAACTGTACATTGGTAAAACAGCCCCCAACATTTTCCCTAGTGCTTCTGGTAGTTATAGATGCTAGGTACAGCATAAAACTAAAGCTAAAGCTAGTTTCACACTAGAATCAATCACCTTCCTACCTCCCACAGCAAGCGTAAACAGACTGTCTCACTGCTGTTCTGTGTCCCTAAGTATCTGAAGTCAAAGTGTCTAGAGGAATCCTGCTTGGAAATATAGTTGTATGATTGCTTTGTTTTTTTCCTCTTGCACTGGTCACTTCACTTGATCTGTGAATACATTCAACATTTATAGATCTTTTTTTTTACTACCTCTTGATTGGAAAGGAGATCCAAACCACATGATTGGGCAGACCTGTTGACTTGTTATATTAAGCTGCCTATTTGCCCGAACCCATAAAAGAAAAACAAAAAAAATGATCCTCTCCTTCATTCCAAACCTATTTTTTTCTGGTGCCAGGAATGGAAATGAGCATATTCAGGCTTTCCTTTAGATTTTGGAACATGACAGTTTGGAAATAGAAATGTTTACAATCATTCCATCGGTCTGAATTTGTACAAACTGCAGTTCGGTCTAAAACTAATCTCCAAGTCTACAATATACTTCAGTGTTTACTCACATGTTGATAGTAAACTGAAAAACATATTTTTTTGTTATTGAAACCTTAACATATACTGCCACATGTTAGTATAGAAAGTTTTTAAATTCACAAAAAAAGCACTGTCAGAATGTTGTGTGTAGATCTTTCTAGGATTCATGGAATGCAGGTGCCAGCAAGCACACACACATGAAATGGAAATACAGACCTTTCTCAAACACAATAAACCATACAATAGCTTTACATTCTACTTATTGGTAGAAAGAAAACAGCTCAGCATTGCCTTCAATGTATGTAAGCATCAGCAATAGACTTAGAGATGGTATATAAAGGCCCTCTGTCCTACATATCACCACAACTTGCTTGACCATATCAACGGACAGTGGATCAGTACTGAAAATGGGAAAGGTAAGATTATGTCACAAAATGATTAATATCTTACTGCAGAGGAATTATTTGTTAAATTACAAACCAAGAGTTAATAATTCAAAGACATGCTTTCAATAAAAACATAGGGACATAGTAAAATGGCTGCCATTAACTGTCACTATTAACAGCTGATAGTCTGAAGTGGCTAAAAATCGCCATAATATTTCTAGCCTTGTAGCTAAATTTTAGTAACACTTTCACTAATAGCAGCTGCTGCGGCAGGTATCAACCAGTCTTATATTAGTCTCTTGCTGGTAAAGCAAAGAAACACATACCAGTAAATTCACACTAGCTTCTTTATGAACAGTAGTGACAGGTGAGATTTAGCTGTCTTTAACCACTTTACTCCAAGCTAGAGGTAATGGGAGCCACTAGTGACTACTTAGTGACTTGTGAAACTTCTCGGTCAGGAACTGCTCGTGAGGATTTGCAACATGCTACAAAGTATTGACAAAATTGCGAGAAGATGTGAGTGGATAAAAAGTTTAAAAATGTAGGTAAAATAACAGAAAAAAAAATACTATTCTTACTTCTTTCTGTACCTATATCTAGGTTCAGTTTAAAAGAAACCTTTTTTTTTTTCATCTATCTGCAGTTTATTACTAAAGAAGTTCACTATTAACTTTAACTTTCACTTTCCACTGGGATAAATCATGAAATTAGCCCTGGAACTTAGTTTGAGATTGGTAATATTGAGTATACCAATCTCAAACTTAACGGACATTAGATAGCTAATATAATGCTGGCTGCAGTAAGGGGGGATAATAGGAGCATGGCATTTCAGTAATATGATTTAAATTACTGCTATGCCCCAGATGTGTCTCACTCCCTGTCCCAACCTCTTTTTCTCTTGGTACCTGCCAAAGGACACGAGTATGGAAATAGATGAATGCGCTGCAAAACAAAAGAAGAATACATTACTTTATAACCTAATATATACAGTAATCAAATCAGCATTACATTATATTTGGCAATAAACAGCACAATGGGCTTTTCATGTTATAATTGTAAATCCAAAGCCCCAGAATTAAACCCATCGTCATAGCTTTAGTGATTATATCATATATACATTTGTGTAATAGTCGAGCCCTTGTGATCCTTGTTATTTATTATGTTTGATGCACTGCTGGCAACTAAAAAAAATGTATAATATATATTAAAATTTATATATATATTCTAATGTGTAATTCCATTCATAGATTGTCTTCTACGAGGATCGTAACTTTCAGGGACGCTCTTATGAGTGCAGCTCTGAATGTCAAGATTTGACCTCATATTTTAATCGTTGCAATTCCATCCGAGTGGAAAGTGGAAACTGGATCCTGTATGAGCACCCAAACTATAGAGGACACCAGTATTACCTTAGCAGGGGAGAATATCCTAATTTCCAGAAATGGATGGGTTTCAATGATTCCATCAGATCTTGTCGTGTTAGCCCACAGGTAAATATTTTTACCAGAGCAGTTAAGAATTTTACAAAAATATTTTTAAAGATGCACCCCCAAAAGAGCATTCTTGGTTCCAATCTATGATTAATAAAGGTATAACTTTTGAAATTATAACCTTGTTTATTTGAAAAACATTTTTAAATGTATGTATGTAATGTTTTCTTAATCAACTAAGTCAGCACTTACTTTCATGGCCACAAGAGGGTCAGTGTCAAAATTAAAAAACTCTCGGTGTAGGTTCTAGATATTCACATGAAATTATGCAAGACTTTGTCATACTATCCGTGAATTATAAATATTTTTTAATCTCATAAAGCACCATGGATCATTCAGAGTGAAGGTCTATGAGAGGGATGATTTCAGAGGTCAGATGATGGAGTTCACTGAAGATTGTCCTAATACTCATGAAAGATTCCATTACCATGACATCAACTCCTGCCAGGTGCTTGATGGTTACTGGATGTTCTATGAGGAGCCAAATTTTAGGGGCCGCCAGTATTACCTGAAACCTGGAGAGTACAGAAGATATTCTGACTGGGGTGCCATGAACCCAAGAATTGGCTCATTCAGGAGACTCCACCATTTCTAATATGTTATATTAATTGATGATATTACATGTTATTTATAATTCAATAAACAAATTAAACAGTTATCATTTTGTGCAATATTTATCTAATTCTACGGTACTGGTATACCTTTACTTTATCAAAAAAACTATTGTAAAATGTTATTACATTATTAAACACTCTAGCATTAGGAATAGGAACATGAGCACCGTGTGCATCCAATTTGATGCTTCTCATAGGTAAGGATTATATCCAATGACATAATTGAGCTGAAGTGGTTTGGGTGCCTTTAGTGTCAATGATTATTAAAAAGTATAGTAAAAAGAAGATAGCGATCTGAATTAACTAAATATTTAAATAAAAAATGAAGATGCATACATTTAATTTCACCATTCCTGAGACCAGGATCAAGTCAGCAGCTATATTTAACCAAGCTGAGCTTGCCTCAAGAGGGGCTTGTCTTCCCAGGCAGGTATTGCCCCTCTGCCTGTCCTCCTTCTCCCATCCTCTCTGCCTTTCCTTTTCCCAGGAAGATAACGACTCCTCTGCCTGTGCTACCTCCGACTACTGCCTTTACCAAGGCACTTGCAGCCTATATTTTGCCACCCTCTGTGAAAAGATGCTTTTAGCTCTCAGGTCAACCCAGCCTTTTCTTTAAAGTCCCTTATACCAGAGAATAGTGTAGCCAGAAAGCAGGTGTGAAAATTCTGGCACTGGAATTTCTAGGAAAACAAAACAGACAGGAAACACAGTTCCTGGGAACTTCTACAATAAGCATTTATATGGTAAACATTTAAACACAAATATACATACCACTGGGTAGCAAGCTTTTATACTTAATACAGCAAATATATAATACCAGCAACACTTTCAAACAGTGTCGTACCTACCATGGTCACGAGGTTGCTGCTGTGATTGGAGCAGTAACTCCAGGAAACCCTGCCACAGCTGTGACCCCTGCGACCGTGGGCCGCAGGCACACATTCAGGGCCAGTGAACAGCCGCACTGGCCCGGGGCCAACAGTTGCCCGGTTACCAGCATGAGGGGAGGGCTGTGCTACTCTCCTCCTGTAGATGTATATAGAGTGGCTGAGCGGTCTGACAAAAAGTGCACTTCCTGTCAGATGGGTACCGTGGCGGTGTGCAGGTGTCAAGGTCACAAGGGAAATGCAAGGAAGCAGCGCCTTCAGTAATATCCTCAAATCCAGATAGGGAAGGAGCAATATAGGGAATAATAGGAAAAAACTGAAAATAGTGTAGTATTTAGGTAACCACTGATTATAAATAAAACAAAATGCACTTACAATTTTCTGGAGCTTATATTCTGCTGAAGATATATGCGCTTGAATGGGACAATCCCCGTCTATAAATATGTTGGTGGTCTAATTTGTATGTTGAGAGGCATCTTCAGAGGTTGTAAAAGTACTAACAATGACCTTTATGGCATTTTAATCCTTATTAAATGATAACAATAGAATATTTTAAGAGACGATGGCATTTTAAAGAACATTTTACCAGATAAACCCGAAATTGTTTTTAGAGGAGTTCCAAACCTTAGAATGTGTTTCACTAAAAACTGCACTAACAAATTCTCTTTTAGTCAACAAGGATTTTATAAAATACAAAACCTGCTTAGCATGTAGAAGTACTAATAATGAAAATGTTAAAATATCTCATTTTAAATCTAAACATTCACCTCAGGAATTTTGCATAAACCGTTTCAAAACTTGCCATTCCAAAAATGTTATTTATTTATTAGAATGTCTTTGTAAATTACAATATGTAGGCATGACCAACAGATGCCTCAAAATTTGCATTGCTGAGCACTGCAGAAACATTACAAAAGGTTTTATAAACCACTGTGTCGAAACATGCTTACAATTCTGCGCTATAGAGAAAGTCTCTCCACGACCCTTCCCTCCCCACCTGGCAAGGTGAAAACCTCTCTAAACTATTGGGCAAAAAAAGTGATGTGCTGGTTCTTTAAACTGAACACTTTAGCACCTCAGGGGTTAAATGTTGATTTTGATCTTTTTAATAAAAAAAAAAAACCTTTTGTAACCACATGTTCTTTTATTTATTTTACCCTATATGTCTTATTTATATGTCCATATTTGTTATATCTTTTTGTTTTTTTACATATCTATCTTTTTATGTTCACATTTTTTATGTTCAGAAAATTACACATTACAATTATGCTATTATGCTACTTTCTTATGCTATATGTGCTCCCCTTTATCTGGTTCTATATCTATAAATATACCTATATATGCAAGCTCTACTACAAGCCCCACAATCCTTAGTGTTCATATATGGAAGGGATTTATACCCTCCCATTTGGGCTTAGCCAGTACACTCAGGGAGTGTTAGCTGCATTTCAGACACTCCCCCTTCAAACTTGTCCTTCCCCTCTCTCCCTACCCAGCGATCCTATGTTTTTATGACATTGTGGTCTGTGCCAATTATGTGGTGTCGTCATGACGCCATATTTAGGTGTACGAAAATGTCACTTGCAATGCTCGTTTTAGGAGGGAAGTGGTTCCCTCCACCTCCCCACTTTCTCTACTCCCACATCCCACCCTCCCCTTTTGATTTAATTCTATGACCGCGCCGATCACAATGTTTTTGCTGGTGGTGGCCATATTGGTGCTTTCAGTTTATACTGTGCTTGAAGCTAGCTACACATTTTTTGACTACTTTTATATTTTAATAAAGGATTTTTGTTTTACAGTTATGTTATTTACACACATGATTAAACCCCTTCTTCTTTCTATTGCATATTATATTTTTATATAATTTTTATGCTAATTGAATGTTAGTCACATGACTGATGACATCAACTGATCATTTAAAAAAAATTGTTATGCTATTTAAACAGGATAGGTCCAAGACACTGTAACACTTTGAAAAATCTTTACTTTTGGTGAAACACGTTAGTGTTTTTTATGCTGTATTTGGTTTTATTATTTTTTTTCTAATAAAACCAGTTATTTTGTAGAAATTTGGAAATTTTTAATTTACCTTTGAAGTTTTTAAATTGAGGATTAGCTCAGTGATTTCCTTGGTGGAGAATCCTACGATTAATAGGATTTAGCAATACCTGGCATTTCTCTCCTTTTGTGAGTACACCTCATTTTATCCCTTTCTTTTATTTTAAAAATACAGAGACCACTAGATTCTGCATTTAATTGCATTTTGAATACCAATGGTTCCTGACTGCTACACTGTGGTGCAATGAAAAAAAGATTTTCGTGGGATAGGCATAAGGCTATCCTAACTATAAGATAAGACTAGGGATGTAACGAGAATATACCCCTACACGCAGGATCCAGCTAAACAGAGGCAAATACAGAGGAGAGATACGTCTACCGGACCTTAGAATGGCCGGACTCGACGTATATGAGAGGAGACAGAGCCAGGAACAAACCGAGGTCAAGGGCACAGAGAGACAGCGTAAACTAGGACAAGCCGGGGTCTGGTACACGGAAAACAGCAAGCCGGCAAACAGTACAGATAAGGATAAAGCGAAAGCGAAGTCAGAATACGAAGCCAAAGTCAATACGAGAAAACACAACTGAACACCACAAGCGCTAAAGGGAACTGAAACAGAAACCACGATAGGGCAACGAGCTAAGGGAAAAAGGTAAGTTTAAATAGCTTTAAAACGAAAGTGATTGGCTCCTGTCACTTCCACACCCCTATAGGTAATTGTACAGGGAGTGCGGTATGACTGGAGCCAATGGGAGAGCCTTTTGGCAATTAGGCTCCCACTGTCTCTTTAAGAGCGCGCCCGAGACTCGCGGCGCGCTCTTAGTTTCAGGCGGGTCACTGCCCGCCTTCCATCCAAAGCAGTTGGATGAGCCGCGCGCGGCTCGTGCAGCCGCAGGACCGCGCGCGGCTTGAAGAGAGGACCGCGACCGGCCCCCGGTTAAGGTAAGTAACGCTACAGTACCCCCCCCTGAGGACACGCCCCCCGGGCGGGTAGGACCAGGCCTGGCAGGAAAACGAGAATGGAAAGAGCGCACAAGACGGGGAGCATGGACAGCATCAGCCGAAATCCAACTGTGCTCCTCAGGCCCATAACCCTTCCAATGTACCAAGTACTGAAGTCGACCCCTAAGGAAACGAGAGTCAAGAACAGCAGACACTTCAAACTCCTCATGACCCTCCACCGAGATAGGAGGGGGAGGAGGAGTATGCCGGGTATAGCGGTTGCGTACGAAAGGTTTCAACAATGAGGTGTGAAAAACATTAGGAATACGTAGATTCTTAGGCAGGCCTAAGGCATAAGAAACAGGATTAACCTTATGTATAATACGATAAGGTCCAATGAAGCGGGGAGCCAATTTCATAGAAGGCACCCGGAGACGAATATTCCGCGTGGAAAGCAAAACCCTGTCCCCCACAACATAGGACGGAGCTGCTCTGCGATGCTTGTCAGCCTGAGCCTTCTGGCGAGTAGCAGAGTCCACCAAAGAACGCTGAACCTGCTCCCAAGTATTACGCAAACCAGCCAAATGCTCATCCAGAACTGGCATGCCCTGTGAGGAGAATGCAGCCGGAAGAACAACGGGATGCTGGCCATAGACAACGTAAAAAGGGCTCTTGCCGGAAGAATCATGAGTGGCGTTATTCCGAGCAAATTCAGCCCAAGGAAGCAGGTCAGACCAATTGTCCTGATGGTGAGACACAAAACAACGGAGGTATTGCTCCAGAGACTGGTTGGCACGTTCAGCAGCCCCATTAGACTGGGGATGATAAGCGGAAGAAAATGAGAGAAATACCCATTTCTGAACAAAAGGCCCTCCAGAACCTGGAAATAAATTGGCTACCCCTATCGGATACAATAGATACGGGAATCCCATGTAATCGAAATACTTCTCTAGCGAAGATATGAGCCAGTTCCTTGGATGTGGGCAACTTGCGAAGAGACACGAAGTGAGCCATTTTGGAGAACCGATCCACTATCATCAGGATCACTGTGTTACCATTTGAAGGGGGTAATTCAACAATAAAATCCATGGACAGGTTAGACCAAGGTCTCTCGGGAACGGGTAACGGATGCAACAGCCCACAAGGAACTCTACGGGAGGATTTCATACAGGCACAAGTAGTACAAGCACTTATATAGTCAGTGACATCCTTTCGTAAGGAATCCCACCAAAAATACCGAGAAACAGCTGACACCGTTTTGGAAATACCAGGATGTCCAGCGGTCTTAGTATCATGATATAATGACATAATATCCCGTCTCTCAGGAACATCAACGAACAGTTTATCATTAGGCCTCTCGCTAGGTGCCATGCTTTGTTTCGCTTGTATGGCCTGCAAGAGGGACGAGGAAATAGACAAAATAGTAGTAGCTATTATCCTGTCTGGGGGAATGACAGGAGTAACATCAATCTCCTGTTTGTCAGTAGTTTCGAACTGTCTGGACAGAGCGTCTGCTTTAGTGTTGCGATCACCTGGCCTATAGGTGATAATAAAATTGAAACGGGACAAAAATAGTGACCACCTAGCCTGCCTGGAAGACAATCTTTTGGCTTCGCTAAGGTAGGATAGGTTCTTGTGATCCGTAAAAATGAGGATAGGATCCTTAGTTCCTTCTAACAAATGTCTCCACTCTTTAAGTGCTAAAATAATAGCAAGGAGTTCGCGATTACCCACATCATAATTTTTCTCTGCTTTGGACATTTGTTTAGAAAAGAAGCCGCATGGATGCAATGGCTTCTCAGGCGACTCTCTTTGGGATAAGACAGCACCTACCCCAATATCCGAAGCATCAACTTCAAGAATATAGGGCAGAGAGGGGACAGGATGCTGTAAAATAGGTGCAGAGGCGAACGTAGTTTTAAGAAATTCAAAAGCCTGAAGTGCCTCGGTAGACCAAACACGAGTATTGCCATCCTTTTTAGTCATACGGGTAATAGGTGCTACAATGGACGAGAAACCTTTGATAAAACGTCTATAATAATTGGAGAACCCAAGAAAACGCTGAATAGCTTTCAGACCTTGCGGTAGAGGCCATTCTATTACAGCAGCTAGCTTCTGGGGATCCATACGAAAACCTTTAGCGGAAATCAAATACCCCAAGAACTGGACTTTGGTTTGGTCAAACAGACATTTTTCTAGCTTGCAATAAAGACCATTAGCAAGAAGGGTCTTCAAAACTGTCGTAACATGTCTGTGATGAGTGTGTATATCTGTAGAATATATTAAAATGTCGTCCAAGTATACGATAACAAATGTGTGAATAAAATCTCTCAAGACATCATTAATAAATTCTTGGAATACTGCTGGGGCATTGCAAAGCCCAAATGGCATAACAGTATATTCGTAATGACCGGATCTAGTGTTGAATGCAGTCTTCCATTCGTGATTTTCCTTTATACGTATCAAATTGTATGCACTCCTAAGGTCTAATTTAGTGAACACAGTGGCATGTTTCAGCCTGTCAAATAATTCTGTAATCAAAGGTATAGGGTATGCATTTTTGATAGTGATTTTGTTTAGACCTCTATAATCTATACACGGTCTTAAATCACCTTCTTTCTTCGATACAAAGAAGAACCCTGCTCCAGCTGGAGAAGAGGATCTCCTAATAAACCCTTTTTCTAGTGATTCCTTGATGTACTCCTCCATGACACGGTTTTCTTGAACCGATAAGGGGTACACCCTGCCCTTTGGAGGTATAGTGCCAGGCAACAAGTCAATAGCGCAATCATAGGGTCTGTGAGGCGGTAATTTCTCAGCCTCCCTTTTATCGAAAACAGTCTTTAGAGATAAGTACTGAGGGGGTATAACCGTAGACAAAGGAGGACTGGTAGGTACCTCAATAGAATTCAAAGGGGTGACTTCCAACGTACAAGACTCGTGGCAGGCCTCACTCCATGATTTTATTTGCCCTGTCTCCCAGTCAAAAATGGGATTGTGAGCACGTAACCATGGATACCCTAATACTAACTGTGAAGAGGGAGAGGTGATGACCTGGAATCGAATGGTTTCATAGTGTAAAACCCCTGTGTACATGTGTAATGGTACAGTCTCATGAGTAACAACTGGAGAACTTAATGGTCTACCATCTATGGCCTCAACGGCCAAGGGTATCTCCTTCTCTCTGATGGGAATGTTGTTTCTCTTTATAAAGCCAGAGTCTATAAAATTTTCAGCTGCCCCAGAGTCAACCAGAGCATATATGTTGTCAACTATACAAATCTCTCCCATATATAAAGAAACCGGGAGAAGCAAGCGGTTAGGAGGCAATTTAGGAGACTTAGATATCACACCCAAGGCCAGTCCCCTATAAGGTCTTAGGTGCGAGAGTTTTCCGGGAGTAAAGGACATTCCTTTACCATATGGTCTCTCCTACCACAGTATAGGCAGAGTCCCTCCCTTCTCCTATGTAATTTCTCAGTATCAGAGAGTTTGGCAACCCCTAATTGCATAGGTTCCTCCTCAGACACTTTAACACTCTCAGGTATATTAACTCTGGGGTTAATGGGTGTAACAAAACGTCTATTCCTGTTCTTGGTATAGAGCCTGTCACGAATTCTATTATCAATATCAATGAGGTAATCGATAAGGTCCTCTAAGGCAATAGGAAGCTCCTTAGCTGCTACCTCATCCAATATCGTATCTGACAAACCTTCCATAAAGGCAGTAGTTAACCCATTGTTGGTCCAATCTACCTGCGAAGCAAGAGTGCGAAACTGAATAGCATAATCAGCCACAGACCTAGAACCCTGTTTAATTCTCATTAATGCTCTCGCGGCATTCTTTGACCTTTTCATTGTGTCAAAAGTTCTACGAAAAGCCGTAAGAAAACTGTTGAAATCATGTACCATAGGTCCATTAGCTTCCCAAATAGGATTTGCCCACTCAAGTGCCTTATCGGTAAGTTGGTGCATAAAGAACCCAACCTTAGACCTCTCTGTGGGAAATGAGCGTGGATACATTTCGAAGTGAAATTCAATCTGATTAATAAACCCTCTGCAAGTCTTAGAGTCCCCTCCATACCTAGGAGGAGGTGTTAAATGGGCCGAAGTATTAGGCAAAGTAGATACTTCAGGGAGAAGGGGCGTAGGAGGGTTAGGTGTAGTTGCTGGAACGGTTCTAGCTAGGAGCGTCTGGAGAGCCTGAGCTATTTGATCCATACGGTGATCCTGCTCTACAAATCTTGCCTCATGGGACGCCATCTGTTGAGCTAAATCTGCGGGGTCCATGGCCCTATCGTAATGTAACGAGAATATACCCCTACACGCAGGATCCAGCTAAACAGAGGCAAATACAGAGGAGAGATACGTCTACCGGACCTTAGAATGGCCGGACTCGACGTATATGAGAGGAGACAGAGCCAGGAACAAACCGAGGTCAAGGGCACAGAGAGACAGCGTAAACTAGGACAAGCCGGGGTCTGGTACACGGAAAACAGCAAGCCGGCAAACAGTACAGATAAGGATAAAGCGAAAACGAAGTCAGAATACGAAGCCAAAGTCAATACGAGAAAACACAACTGAACACCACAAGCGCTAAAGGGAACTGAAACAGAAACCACGATAGGGCAACGAGCTAAGGGAAAAAGGTAAGTTTAAATAGCTTTAAAACGAAAGTGATTGGCTCCTGTCACTTCCACACCCCCTATAGGTAATTGTACAGGGAGTGTGGTATGACAGGAGCCAATGGGAGCCTTTTGGCAATTAGGCTCCCACTGTCTCTTTAAGAGCGCGCCCGAGACTCGCGGCGCGCTCTTAGTTTCAGGCGGGACACGTGACCGCTTCACGCGGTCACTGCCCGCCTTCCATCTGAAGCAGTCGGATGAGCCGCGCGCGGCTCGTGCAGCCGCAGGACCGCGCGCGGCTTGAAGAGAGGACCGCGACCGGCCCCCGGTTAAGGTAAGTAACGCTACAAGGGACTAATGAAAGTATTTAGAAAATTGGGCAGACTAGATGGGCCAAATGGTTCTTATCTGCCATCACATTCTATGTTTCTATGTTTCTATTTTTACAACTGCTGAAGACGCCTCTCAACATACTAATAAGATCACCAACATATCCACAGACGGGGATTGTACCATCCAGGCGCATATATCTGGAGCCGAATATAGGCTCCAGAAAATTGTAAGTGTATTTTGTTTTATTTATTATCACCAGTTACCTAAATACTACACTATATTAAATTTTCTCCTCTTACTCCCTATAGTGTTCCATCCCTATGTGGATTTGAGGATATTACTAAAGGCACTGCATCCCTGCATTTCCCTTGTTACCCAAAATAACCACAGAAGGAAGATACTCTTGCTTGGGAAGTTCAAGCTGCCACACGCATAGCTAACAAGCACCAGAAATCCTATAATTTCATCTAGGTGTCAAGGTCAATCACCCTAACACACAAACGAAAGAGCTCTTCACCGATACACAAACCAAGACATATTACCGGGCCTTAGAGTGGCCAGACTTAAAGTATATATGAGTACAGCTAGAAGCATAAAATAGTCAGACAAGCCAAGGTGTCACTGTTTACCAGGAGTTGGAGCCCAGTTGCAGGAGATGGCACAAGGAGAAGGCAAAAACCAAAGCGCAGTATAGATGAAGGGGTAATCCAAAGGCAGGGTCAGATGAAAAGCAGAAGTCAGGGCTGGTAGCAGAGTATCGTAGTCAGTAAGGCAGGCATAGGTCAGAGTCCAGGAAATCAGTCAGCAGAGTAACAAAGATCCGGAAGGAAAAACCAGACAAACAAAACAACCGGATACTAGGCCTCAGACAGAGCAGGCTTTTCTGACAAGGAGTCAGAAAGTAGACAAATACAGGTAGATATTGAAGCAAGGTAGAGAACCTTACTTTGATGCTGGAGCTGTGAGTTCAAATCCAGCCAGATCTCTTAAAGGGGTGGTCATACCTTGTGGTCTGCAGAGTTCGGGGTGCACAAGGTCAGGTTTGGAGATGGAAATATAAATGTAGAGCAAAGCCAAGGGTCAAGGATGCCAGAAGAATGGATAAGCTAGGAGCAAATCCAAAGTCAGATACCAGAAAAGTCTAAGCCAAAGAAACACACTCTCGGGCTACAAAGATGACTAATGGTATTTCCTGTCCTGACAGGTTTAGTAGTGCCCAGCTACAGCCATGTGCCCGGATATCTGATAAACCCAGCATGTCTAGGGATGCCGGTCACTGCGGATCTAAGCCCCATGACCGTCCACATTGAGGATGTCGGCGTAAGCATGACATCACACGCACACACATTTTTGGGCAAAATTACAGCCAATCGGAATAACGGGAGGGTTATTTAAATTTATTTTTTACATTCTCTCATTGCCCTGTCGTGGTTTCTGCCTGATGTTAATCCGAGAGTGCGTTCTTGATTTTTTTGGGTATTTGACTATGGCTTCATTCTGACTTCCCTGATTTCTGGAATCCTTGACTTTTGGCTTTTTCTCATTGCTGTGTCTGATTCTCTATCCCTGACTTCGGCAAGTGTTCTGACTATTCTTGGATACATTAATAAAGAAATATATATAAATAGTTTTGTAGGTGCTTCAAATATATAATTTACAATATACGTGGGTGTGAAAAAGGTGTAATCCCTTAACACCTAAAGACCAAATAATAAAGAAATAAGAATAGATTCACACACACAAAACAGGCGTAATGTACCAATATACCACCTATTACAAGTATAAATAATGTAGTTCCTGTAAAACAAATGAGATATACATAGTGCTCTTCATAGCATAAAGTATATAGAGATTAAAATATATATGGAAAAAACTCACAAAGGTGGAGCCACATAGGCTCTATGGAAACCGCCCTTGGGTGCCTGTCCAGGCTCTCAATATGCTTCAATGAAGAACTCAATATTCACAGTGCTAGGATATTTGAGTATAAATTTATTATATAATATAATTAAAAATACCATAGTAGTAAGAGATAGAAATAAGTCAGGTATGGTATTGCACTGCAAATATGGCCAAAGATAAAAATCAGTGTGAATGCAATGGCATACAAACATAAAATACCACCAGAAAAAAAGTCCCAAATGAAGTCCAGTGGGTAGCAAATGTGTTTCAGCCCTAGATGGGGCCTTCCTCAGTGTTGTATCACTGGTGTATCTTCAGAGTTTAAATACCCCTCTTGATGTGTTCAAACTGTTCCGGCTGTAATCTGAATTATTGCCGGAACAGATTGAACACATCAAGAGGGGTATTTAAACCCTTGGATACATTAAGTCATACATTAAGGTCCGGTTAGACGTTATCCTTAGTCCAAGGTGTGATACAATTCTGTGTGCGGGATCAATTAGTAATCCTTACATTGTTCACGCACGCAACACTGCAATGTTGGCCGAACATCGGGACACAGCGGAACAGCATAGTCGGGGGGAAAAGGATATATGACAGCAGTTCAAGGAGAGAAGGGGGAGAGAATGGGACAAATGGAGGGCTGGAGAGAGGAGGGAATTAGACACATGGAGGGGCTGGAGAGAATGGGACACATGGACGGGCTGGGGGAGCAAATGGGACACATGGAGGGGCTGGCAGGCAGGGAATTAGACACATTAGGGGGCTGTGGGTAGATAATGAGAAACATGGAGGGGCTTGGGGGAAGGAAATAAGATGCATGGAGGGGCTTTGGTTGAAATGAGACACATGGAGGGGCTTTGGGGGGAAACAAGACACATGGAGGGGCTGGGGAAAATAAGACACATGGGGGGTTTGGGGGAATGAGACACATAGAGGGGCTGGGGGGAAGATAATGAGACACATGGAGTGACTGCAGGGGGAGAATGAGAATTTTCACACCAAGGGTTCTAGTTACGCCTCTAAATATATTTACATGTAGCTGCTTCTTTGGTTGGAGTAGATTGCATTAAATGTTATCTATATTAACACATTTTCATTCAATCAACAGAGGGCGCTGTAGAGTTACTACCCTAACAATTATTTAATGATGAAGCAATTTTTTATTTTGGAAAACCTTTTATCATCAACAGTAAGCACGTAGAAACTGTTTTTTACATTATATATATCAGTTAATGACACTCATTATCAGTGCTTTTATTTTTGCTAAAGATAACAGATTCCTCACTTGCCTGTAATGTTTTATTTACTTTAAACTCTAAACATACTTGCTTGTGCTTCTGTAGTATGCTTTATTTTATTTTTTTCAATAATTTAAATTGCTTTATGAAATTACATTTAGCAAAAAAAGATATTATATACTTTAAAAAAAGGTATCATTATGTATGAAATTGTATGCAAAGACCAGGAAAAGTAAGCACTATCTACTACATGCTTCACATTAACATTAATTAATAAAAATACACAAATATACTTAAAGCGTGTAGCAACTTTAATACAATGATGCAGTGCAACGGTTCACAAAATAGTTGGGTTTGTGACATTTTGTTTTTCCCAAATTGGTCACCTTTACCGCAGTCATCACTAAAACATAACACTGCTTCTGTCTACCTATCCTCACTAATACACAAGTATGACCGATCATCTATAAAATTAATTCTTCCTTTATTTTCCACTTATGGGTTAAAACATTATGACAACATTATAGCAGGCTTGTGATACACCAAATCAGCAGCCAATGCATTTCATGGTTTTTCAGCACTTTCACCACAAGTCCTCAATTTAATATTTTTATAAGCTTTTTAAATGATTTAATATTTTTGGATATGCTTTAGAGTACTTTTTTTTCAAATATATTAACATTTCAAAAAATATATAATATATAAAGAAATACATAAAAATATAGAACTATATTGAATATTAAAATATTTGTCAAAATATAAAATCATTTGAAAAGATTATGCACAAATATAAAATTGAGGCTTAAATTAGTGACCTTAACCCCAACTTCAATATTTCTAGGGAAGCCACCTTCCTGATTTCAAGTTGATCCAGCATGCAGTACTATGTGACACCTAGAACTTAGGATAACGTATAAAAAAAGCTCAAGGGACACATAATAGCATTGGTACACAGCCTCTTGCAATAGTATTTCCCTCACTACAGCTGATACATCACTTTTAATTCTGACCCAAGAGTTACTCGACTATGAGTATGATGAGCCAGAGTAAATAAAGAGTAACTAAAATAGGAAACTGTTTAGAGAACAGGCAACTGTACATCTTCTCCACCATATATCTATTTGTTATAAAATCACTTCATCTAAAGTAGACCATGACACAGTTGCACCAGAGCAACCACTACTACAACTGTTACCACCAATATCACCTCCATCAACATTACCTGTATCACCACCATCAACATTTCCATTTGCATTAATCAACCAGGCTACTGTTGTGAAAGCTTTCACTGCTGAAATTTGGTAGTGAATAATGATTTGGCTGAACTGAATATCTTAGCTGCACAAGGGTAAATCATGTGTTGGATGCCCAGTGCTTCCT
Source organism: Pelobates cultripes (assembly GCA_933207985.1). Taxonomy (NCBI): domain Eukaryota; kingdom Metazoa; phylum Chordata; class Amphibia; order Anura; family Pelobatidae; genus Pelobates; species Pelobates cultripes. The sequence goes on from OW240914.1 coordinate 188,975,992, forward strand.
AGCAAGCCACCACATTAAAACAAGGACCCTTATATGAGAATAAAGAAGGTATACAATCTACCTTATCTTTCCACACACAACATGCTGTGGGTGTAAAATGCCCCTTTGTTCAGCAAGTGGGGCTACTAATAAAAAAAGCAAAAACAAACAGCCCTTGCCCATAAGTGGTGGGTGGAAGTATTAATTTAATTTAATAATTGGGGGACCTAATATTCCACTAAGTGCCCACCCAGAGGCATGCAAGGGGAGGCTATTAGTTTAATATCACCCCCTGTTCTTTACAATTGCTGACTCGTGAGGGCTACATAATTATCAAAGGGAAGTTATCCTGATATTATACAGTCCTCACACTCCCACCCATGGGCTTTAAATGAGGGGCATTAAAAGTGACATCATATACGTTCTTCTTCTTTTTCTTCTTCAAAAATGGTAAAATATAAGTAAACAATAACTGACATGACTATTAAAAATGAAAAGGACCTAGTTTGCGGACCTGTTAAAGGTCCACTCTAGGCACCCAGACCACTTCAGCTTAATGAAGTGGTCTGGGTGCCTGGTCCAGCTAGGGTTAACCCATTTTTTAATAAACATAGCAGTTTCAGAGAAACTGCTATGTTTATTAATAGGTTAAGCCTTCCCCCTATTCCCTCTAGTGGCTGTCTCATTGACAGCCACTAGAGCCTTGAAGTGCTTCTCACTGTGATTTTCACGGTGAGAGCACGCAAGCGTCCATAGAAAGCATTGTAAATGCTTTCCTGTCTGACTTGAGCTGAATCGCGCGCCTTGCTTGCAGCGCATGTATTCAGCCGGAAAATGGGAGGGAGGGAGAGGAGGCAGAGAGCTCCCAGCGCTGGAAAAGGTAAGTTTTTACCCCTTTCCCTTCCAGAGCGGGCAGGAGGGGGACCCTGAGGGTGGGGGCACCCTCAGGGCACTATAGTGCCAGGAAAACGAGTATGTTTTCCTGGCACTATAGTGGTCCTTTAACAGGTCATTGTATTTATTGGGACGTGACTAGGGACTTCAGGACAACTAGCTACGTGTGTGGTGCCACCAGCAGGTAAATAGTTAACCTCATATCTCAAAGCAACCAAAATGGAGACTCGGAATTCAGTTTGTCTGCCCATCTACTAAAATTAGGCTGAATCATAATTCTGCCAAAACCAAAGCTCCAAGTGTAGCTGTCATTCATTTTCAGCAAATGATGTAAGCACAAAATCACTATTTACTTTGTCATTAATCCTGTGATCATGAGATAATGGGAATACCAATAAGAGATACGCCCAATTTTAACTTGATAAGCTTGTTATCAGTTAAAAAAAATTGGACTGTGATCATGCTGAAGGCTCTGAATTTTTATTGGAATTAAAATTGGATCTAATTATTACTGAGGTCATTGACTAATAAACCAACATGTATGTATGCACTTTAGTACCAAATTAGATGTCACTAGTAAACTTAATCATACCTTGTAAATTACACTTTTAATCTGATTTCCTAGGCGAGAACAGAAATACCCCATTGAAAGGGGAGACCAGTCACATTTTTTCTAGATCTCTCTTAGAAGAACATTGAACTGCAGTTGCCAGCAGGTAAACAAAAAAGCATATAGAAAACAATGCAGTAACTATACAAAAGCATATAGTATACAACAGCCATACAAAAGCACATAGTGTACAATAGCTATACATCCTAATTACTGGTGGAAAGAAGCCAACACAGCATTGCTTTCAATGTATTTATGCATCAGCAAGATACATGGTATAAAAAGGCACTTTATCCTGCATAACAGCACAACTTGCTCGAGCAGATCATTGAAAATGGGAAAGGTAAGATTATCTGACTATTTTAAACATTTGTAAAAAGATATATTACATATAACAATAGCCAGATTTTATATTTAATAATAAACCACAAACAGGTAATATTTAAAAAAAAATGTTTACAGTGAAAGACATAGACTTTATCTACTGAACAATATGTTGTGGTGACTTGACACGACTGAACAATGGATTTAAAAATCTAGGCCAGAAAGAAGAAAAAAAACTAAAGTGTTTATTCCATTTTTGGATATTTCCAGCCTAATCAAACAGGAACTTTTCAGAATATATGCTTTACATATTTATTATTTTTAGACTCAGGATTAGGATTTTTCAGTTTGTTTTTCTAGAAATCTGTTAAAAGGACAGACGAGTCTAGGGAATCCAATAAGCAGGAAAACCTCAGTGCTCACTAGTCTCTTTTCACTGTGATAAATTGCTATCATTATGTGAGAGTGAGCGCAAGCTCATGCCAAAAACAAAATGTAACAAAAGTCTATATTCTAATTCTGTCCTAAATGTATATTTAACTCCAACAGTTTTCCTTTGAATAGGATATTAGCTGATGTATTTATAAAGCTATTGCCTTGAGTAATCAAACCAGAAGCATTTTTGAATGGCCTTTCTGGCAACTAAAACAAAAATAAATGTTTAAAAGTCTAAATTGTTCAAATGCGTAATTTCTTCCATAGATTGTCTTCTACGAAGATCGTAACTTTCAGGGACGCTCTTATGAGTGCAACTCTGAATGTCCAGATTTGACCTCATATTTTCATCGCTGCAATTCCATCCGAGTGGAAAGTGGGAACTGGATACTGTATGAACAACCCAACTACAGAGGCCACCAGTATTACCTTAGCAGGGGAGAATACCCTAATTTCCAGCAATGGATGGGTTTCAACGACTCCATTAGATCCTGTCGTCTTAGTCCACAGGTATATTTACCAGAACTTTACCAGAATATTAAAGATGCAGTCCAAAAAACAGTATTGTCCAATTCCAATTAATAATGGTTACACTTTTGAAAATATAACATTTTTAAAAAATATTAAATAACATTTTCATCTTATATATCAAACATCTTTAATATATATCAATGAAAAAGGTATGTTCAGTATAGATTCTTGATGTTTATATGGTTTACATGACATTGTGAAATTCTTGTAGTGTTATTTATAAATTACATATTTTTTTATCCTCATAAAGCACCAAGGTTCATTCAGTGTAAAGGTCTATGAGAGGGAAGATTTCCGAGGTCAGATGATGGAGTTCACTGAAGATTGTCCTAATGTCTATGAGAGATTCCGTCATCACGACATCCACTCATGCCATGTACTTGATGGTTACTGGATGTTCTATGAGGAACCAAATTACAGGGGCCGCCAGTATTACCTGAGACCTGGAGAGTACAGAAGATATACTGACTGGGGTGCCATGAATCCAAGAATTGGCTCATTCAGGAGACTTCACCATTTTTAATAAGTTGTATTAATTAATAAACCAACATGTAATTAATAAATCAATATGTAGACTACAATAAAGGTATCAAGTAATTATCATTTAGGTCTATAATTGTTTTATTTTCTATTTTTGCTTTACGACATAGACAAAGCACAAATACATATTTTAAATGTAATTAATTAAATAGAATATTAAAGAAACACTAAAGCCACCTAAGCAACTTTAGCTTAATGAAGCAGTTTTAGTGTATAGATCATGCTTCTCAGGTTTCAAAGTTCAATTTACTGCCATTTAGGAGTTAAATCACTTTGTTTCTGTTTATGCAGCCCTTGCCACACCTCCCCTGGCTCTGATTGACACAGCCTTCATGAAAAAAATAAATGATTTCGCCTTCAATCAGATGCAATTTACCTTAAAAAATTGTATCTCTTTCTCTGTAAATTGAACTTGCAGGAGGCTCTTGCAGGGTCTAGCAAGCTATTAACATAGCAGGGGATAGGAAAATCTAAATCAAACAGAACTTTTTTTTCTGAACCTTGGTATAATATGGAATCTGAAGCTCTACATGCATCTAGTCTCTATTCTTATATATGGTCAGATCCTGGGAAGCTCTCAAGGGATTTGCCTAATTGTTTAATATCGTTGGCTCACTCTTTGGAAACATGGGCCGAAATTAAGAAAATGTTGGGCTTAACTTATCTAATTCCTAGAACAAGTAAATTAAATATATTAGAAAACAATGTAGAGGATTTATCATTGAGACACTGGCCTAACAAAGACACACTAACTCTATCGGATATTATGCAGGGTGATAATACTCTACCCTTTCAACAGATTGTGGATAGTCTTCATATACCATCTAAAGAATTATTTACATACTTCCGTATCAAACACTATATTCAGAGACATGTTATCCAATCTTCTTTTCCTCGGGCTAAAGAGTTGCAAACTTTATTTTCATTTCAAACTGTACCCAAGGTTATTTCGGTAGCTAACTTGCTTTTTAAAGGCTTAGATACCTTTCCCTATAAACTGGTTAAAATATGGGAAAACGAACTTAATTTAGTGATTTCCCCAAAGGACTGGTTTTCCTCTATAATGCTTGTAAACAAATCTGTCCATGGCCTAAACTTGACCAGTGGAGTGCCACTTTAAGTTACTCCACAGATGGTATTACACTCCGACAAGACTGGCTAAAATGTATACTTCTCAAGATCCTACTTGCTGGAGATGTGGTACCTATTCGGGTACATATATCCATACATGGTGGTCTTGCCCAGTACTAAAACCATTATGGGCCTGGGCTTATAATATCTTTTCCGAAATATCTTTGAATGAAGTATCATTTAAAGATATAAATAAAAATCCAGCTTCGGCCCTCCTCCACTTGAACTGGCCTTTTAAATCAAGTAAACATATTTGCTTAGCTATTCACTGCTTTATTGCAGCTAAAATTATCATAGCGAGACAGTGGAAATCTTCTGATCCCTTTCAGAAAATTTCCTTAATTAATCAAATTAAATTCCAACTGACAATGGAAAATGATATGGTTAAAAACTGGTCAGTGGTCTCCATAAAAAGAGACTGGTATTCAATTTGGCTAAAAAAATGCTCTCTACTCTATGGTAATTTATAAATCCCTCAGGTGACGTGGTTATGGAAGATGTAAATCTATTTGGTTAGTGGAATTTATCTTATGGATAACATGTATCTAAATTTGCGTTTACTTCCATTGATATACTTCTCACTATTTTTCTATAGACTCTTGTTTATCCCATATTAATGACTTCCTGTTTCTGTTATGTATTTTTTTTTTTTTCTGGCCGATTGATTGATATATCTTAATGATTGTATTCTCTCTACATAAAATGATTTATTTACATCAATCGGATGCATTTTGTATGATTGTATGTATGTATTTTTTGAATTGTCTTGTAACCCAAAAACAAAATTTCTTAATAAAAAGTAATAAAAAAAAAAAGAATATTAAAGAAACACTAAAGTCACCTAATCAACTTTAGCTTAATGAAGCAGTTTTAGTGTATAGATCATGCTTCTCAGGTTTCAAAGTTCAATTTACTGCCATTTAGGAGTTAAATCACTTTGTTTCTGTTTATGCAGCCCTTGCCACACCACCCCTGGCTCTGATTGACACAGCCTTCATGAAAAAAATAAATGATTTCGCCTTCAATCAGATGCAATTTACCTTAAAAAATTGTATCTCTTTCTCTGTAAATTGAACTTGCAGGAGGCTCTTGCAGGGTCTAGCAAGCTATTAACATAGCAGGGGATAGGAAAATCTAAATCAAACAGAACATGCAATAAACTTTAGATGACTCTTTACAGGAAGTGTTTAGGAAGACTGTGCAAGCCACATGCAGGGAGGTGTGACTAGGGTTCATAAACAAAGTGATTTAACTCCTAAATGGCAGAGGATTTAGCAGTGAGACTGCATGGGACATGATCTATACACCAAAACTGCTTCATTAAACTAAAGTTGTTTAGGTGACTATAGTGTCCCTTTAATATAACAGTGCTGCTTATAAAAAACAGGTGATATATATGAATAGTGATATCCCCAACGGTTCGCCGAACGGTTCGCGAACGGCTCGCCACGAACGGTTCGCCACGGACTCATCATTGAGTAAACTTTGACCCTGTACCTCACAGTCAGCAGACACATTCCAGCCAATCAGCAGCAGACCCTCCCTCCCAGACCTTCCCACCTCCTGGACAGCATCCATTTTACATTCATTGTGAAGCTGCATTCTTAGTGAGCTGTCCAGGAGGTGGGATTGGCTGGAATGTGTCTGCTGACTGTGAGGTACAGGGTCAAAGTTTACTCAATGATGAGTCCGTGGCGAACTGTTCGGCGAACCGTTCGGGACATCACTATATATGAATGTTTTTAAATTAAAATAAATACGATCAAATATGATGCCATCTGTAAAATTATTAGCTACTTATTAAAATATACACCTTTTATTTTAAATTTTAGGGAAAAAAATATTTCAATACTATTTAATGTAATGCATTGGGACCCAAAACAACATTTAATGAATATTATAAAAAGCATAAACTTAGTTTGTATGTAATGGCAGGTTGATTGCATCTGCTTATTTTGAATTTATAAATTATCTGTGCTAGCAACAAATTAGTTAAGAAAAAAATAAAAAGTAAGGGGCTTTGTTAAGTATGGATTTGTTTATTAATAACTACACATGATATATGCGTGCATCTGATCAAGTATATTTTTTCAAAAATTCAAACACAAAGCATTTAAAAGCAAATTAATTTCTTTTCAAAGCAATTTCTCTCTCAAATAAAACTTAGCAAAAAAGAATGAGAATGTCATTATCTATGGCAATACAAGCAAAGATAAAGAAAAGCAAACACTACATTCTACTTTAGATAATTAATTTACAAAAAAATTCTAAAGAATGATATTTAATTAGAAAGGATAATTGCCAGTAATACAGTGTAAGTGTTAAACATTGTTTGGTGTCCTCTTTAGCAAGGTCCTCTTTAATACCTAACTTTTCACAACCATGGCAGCAAACAATTCTAATTTTCAATTTTCATAATTTTGACTCTGTACGCCACCACAATGGCTTTGAAATTAAACAACCTAGAACAATTGAACTACAGACATTCAGGTTTAATTCAAGGGAATTAAACAAAATATTGTATGAAACATCTATGAAACAGAGCCATTTTCATACACAGTCTTATTAAAAAATATATTGTATGAAACATTTAGGACACAGAGCCATTTTCATACACAGTCTTATTCCAGGGGCTCAAACATAATTGGACAAATGTACACAATCATAAATAAAATGTTAATTTCTAGATATATATATATATATATATATTTTTTTTTAATTATTATTTTTAAATTTTTATTTAATTTCAATTACTTATTATTTGTATTTTATAATAATATTTATATACAATATATAGTTATTATATATATTATATATATATATGTGTGTGTAATTTAATTATAAGTGTATTTTTATATTAATATACGTACATATTAATATAAAAATACACTTAGTATGACATTATATATATATATGTCTATATATCATATTTATATACACATATTTTTTTTTTTTATTAACATTAACATGCATTTTTTTTAATGATTTTACACTAGCAGGGAGACTGCCTGTCAGCACAGGCAGTCCCCCTGCAGGCAGATACATGGACACCTATTGTGACCATGTGATCACTTTGTTGAGCGATCACATGGCCCCAATGGTCCTAATCCGCCATGGGGAGACTGTCTGGGCTGCAGGCAGTCTCCCCACACTGGGAGCACCGCGGATCGCCGCCGGGGGAATGACGGCGATCGGGTAAGTACATTGGAACGTTAGGACGGTTCAGGACCGTCATCGGTCGGCAATGCAAAAATGCCGATGACAGTCCTGAACCGTCCTCGGTCCTGAGGGGGTTAACTAGACTTCAGGCAGGGCAAACTGCAGTTATGCTCAGCGCGCATGACCCTTTCTGAGTTTTCTGACCAGCATCAGAACTGGAAGATTTGTTAATTGATATTTCTTGTCTCAACTGCATAGTGGGAGTTTGACACATTAGTGATGTTTCCAGGAAAAAATAATAAAAAAAGACAAAGTCCTACAAAATGGACAGGAAACACAAATTCTGGTAAGTATGATTACAAATTTTCCTATATTTTTACTTTTTGTTTGCTGTTTTCCTTGTTTAATCAGTAGTTGAAGAGTCCACTGAGGTGAGGTGATGGATATAGCAGTTGATTAATACTTTTCTAGTATATTCTTTTTTTTGTATTTTGTTTTTTAAAAATTCTCTATTTTTAACATGCATTAATAATTTTCAGGTAAATACTTTTTTTGTTTTTGTTTCTTAAAAATTCTTTATTTTTGACATGCAATGAGTAATAGACATGCATGCAATAGCGTAAAGTATAGTGTTATACATTAAACGTGGAATAGGTATTGTGACTTTGATTATGCACTTTTTTCAAGTATATATCAAGTATATATCATGACTCAACTTGTGAATGAGTTTAGTGAGTTCTTGGTAGAAAACGAGTTGAGTCTTTAACAATGAGTGGCGTTTTACTCCGCACCAACATCATCATGTGACCTTTATTTTGAGGCAGGGAACATGGAGGATAACATCTACAACAAAAGGAGAAGAAGATTTGTTTGGCGTGGGGAGGGAATATACCCTAGCAATGATGATTTTCTTTGCCACCGCTGGTGGTAGTATTGAGACCAGAAGCCATCTCACGTAGTGTGGCAATTCCTCCCTGGTAACCGTAGAGGGTATGCCTTGTATCCTAATGTGATTGCAGGGAAACCAGTCTTCCTGCACTGATATTTGCAGTGATAGTCCCTGTTGTGCTGTTTATAGCTGAAGTATGGACATGTCACCTCAGATGTCCTGAACCTCCCCCTCCGTAGCGAACACCTTCTCTGTGACCTACTGCATGCTTGTTTTGAGGGGAGACAGATCTACAGTCAATCCTTTGTATTTCCTGAAACATATTGTGCAGGTTTTGCAGGCCCTGTTTAGTTGCAGTTTAGAACTTACAGTTACTGCTTTAGTCGGTGACTGCAGTCCTGCTCTTGGTGAAAAAACTGAGATGATGAGTGAGGGGTTGTTAGAGTAACTAGGACCTCTGTGGCTGCCTCTTGGCTGGTTCATCCCATTGGAGCAAGGTTCCAATATCCAACTGATCAGTAGCGATTACAGGCTGAGGTCTTTGTGATCGACACCCCATTGTTGGAGTGTCAAGAGCAGCTTGACGCTGTAATGGATCGTACTTTTCTGTGAGGCAGGGCCCTCTTTGGAAATGCTCAAAACCGGGAAGGCACTGCCTTTTGGCTTGGTCTTTTTCTGGGTCTATAAAAAGGGCATCAAGCGATGCAGCAGGGGAACCCAGACCTGATGTTTATAGAGTTTATAGGGCTGTATGGCTTTGATATGCCATGATATTGAGTGTATTTTTGCCAAGAAAGCAGCAGCCAGAAATTGCGTTAGGTCCGGTTCATTGCCAAGCTCCACTCTTCATAGTATTCACTTTTGTGAATTTATATTTATAAAAAAAATATATATGTTGCTAAACTGATTTATGCTATTACTGCTTCTTTTTGTTTTCTATATATTGAGAACAGTTGTATACAACTGAAAAATAATTTTAAAAGAAGTTGTGGATGCCCATGGAAGCCTGCATCGTCGGAATTCTGCAAGTGCTACAAGGAGTATAAATGCTCTGTTTTCAATAGCTATACAGTCCTACAATCTTGTGGTGATTTACAAAGGGTTTGTTTAAACCTGTCACTACCCTTATCAATAAATCCCTGGTGTCAGGATACATACCCAAACTTTGGAAGACTGCAAAAGTTCCTATCCGTAAAAGTGGTGACAATAGTTTGGTATCTAACTATCGCCCGATATCATTGTTCCCTGTATTGTCAAAAATTTTGGAAAAATGCATCCACACGCAACTATGTGAATATTATCAACAATGAAATTATCTGACCCTTGATCATTCAGGCTTTCGTCCAAATCACTCAACTTCAACTGCCCTCTTAAAAGTTTGCAATGACATCAAAATTGTCATAGAACAAGGAGACTTAACTGGAGCTGTTTTCCTTGACCATGACATTCTTTTGCAAAAACTTAAAAACTCCTGCATTGGTGATTGTCCACTAACTGGTTTCAATCGTATTGTTTCAGACCGATTGCAATATGTGGCCATTTCTGATAGCGCTTCCCTCCCTCTTCCAGTCACGTGTGGTGTTCGCCAAAGCTCCATACTCGGCCCCCTGCTATTCACATTATTTATAAATGATCTGCCTAACGTCTGAAAATTCTCAACTGTACACATGTATGCAGACGACACTGTAATCTTTGCTAGTAAACCCAAGCTACCGCAGCTTGAGGCTGTGCTCCAAAGCCAATTCACGGAGGTAGAAAAGTGGATAGCTGATAACAAACTCTTCCTAATCACTGACAAAACCATTACAATGATCTTCGAAACTGTTTACATAAACTATAAAATCAACAATTGTGTATCAGAACAAATTCAAATAGCACACTGACAGCAGTTTGCTCTTTTAAATATCTAGGTATGTCCCTAGACCCCAATCTATCTTTTGGCCTTCACATTGAAAAAATCTATACAAAACTTTACCCAAAATTAGGTGCCCTGTACAGAAACAAATCCTGATTAAGCCCTACAGTAAGGAAACAGATAGTGCAACAAATGCTAATGCCGGTCATTGATTATGGGGATCTAGTGTATGCACTCGCACCGAAAACCCACCTTAATAAACGTAATATGTTATATAATTAATTCTGCTGCTTTGTACTAGAATGTAGAGCAGAATTCTCTCCCTGGCTATTCCCACCTCCTACAACCGCTGATCCAGTACTATTAATATATAATATTTAGCATAACGCAATACAAAAATAAAGTGGCTCGATCCTCCTTTTCCTACAGAGCACCACAATTATGGAATAACCTCAGGGACACAGTCAAATCTTCATTCAATATAAAATCTTTTAAGAGATCTATGGCAATATACCTCAGCACATTATGCACCTGGCATGGTTGAATATATTTATTACCTGTTATGTATTGTAACCGCTGGGCATGTGCATGGGGAAGATTTGCGGTTCGGCATTCCAAAATTCGTGATTTTCACAATTCGGCACTTCAGCAATTAGGCACTTCAACACTTCGGAACTTCGGCAACTTCGGAACTTCGGCACTTCAGCACTTCGGAACTTCGGAACTTCAGCACTTTGGAAATTTGGCAACTTCGGCACTTCGGCACTTCCACACTTCGGAACTTTGGAATTTCGAAACTTCAGCATTTCGGAGCGGTGGGTGGGGGCCATAAATTATAATAAGGGGGGGACCTAATGTCCTCCACCTGGCCCCCACACCTGAGTGGTGGGTGGGGGCCCGAAATACTAATAGGGGGGGACCTAACGTCCTCCCCCCTGGCCCCCACTCCTGAGCGGTGGGTGGGGGCACTAAATACTAATAGGGGGGGACCTGATGTCCTTCCCCCTGGCCCCCACCCCTGAGTGGCGGGTGGGGGCCCTAAAATAAAATGTCCCCCCAGGTGACTAGGGGTCCCTAAACCCCTAGTCACCCTCTCCCCCCAAAAAAATTTTCCCCCTACCAACCCCCCTCACCCTAAAAATAATGAGGGGGAGACCTTTAACTAAGTACCTGTAAAAAAAATGAAAACTTACCATTCAATGTTTTCTTTCTTCTAAAATCTTCTTTTTTCAGCCCCAAAAAAGGCCAAATAAAAAAACCATAATAACCAACGCAATTAAAAAACAAAAACAAAAAAAAAGAGCGCAAAAAAAACCCATCTTTACCCGGCGAGGGCTCCGTGCAGACTGAGCTCTGCAGGGCGGGGGAAGGCTTATTAAAAATAATACCTTTTTAAACTTTATTAATTTTAGGACCTCCCTTAATTTGGCAAAAATACAAGTTCGTAACTAAAGGGTGTATACATCATAGAGATTTTCCTGTCTTAGTTCAAGATGGCATCTTACAGTCTGAACATCTTTATCTACTTAGGGTTACCACAGTATATTGTGTACGGAAAGAGTCGTAGCATAGCCTTGAAGCTTGTTTATGCAATATTGTTATTGTAATTCGTCTGGGACAAAATGGCGTAAACATATTATGCACTGAAGGTAGGTAAGAGGTGATTGCTTAAAGAAACAGTTATGAAAAACAATATGTTCCATTTCTAACACCTTGTCAGTTTGCAATAGTACACAGTTTAAGAAATACATATTTCATTCTAAAACTTGTAATATTTGCATTTGCCCATAACACCCTCTCCATTAAACTGTGTGCATTGTAGAGCATTTCTTCCTTAAATTAGTAAAACAAAGTTCTCCAACAATCTTTAGGTTTTTATGCTCCCAACATCTTTGATCAACAGTAAAACATCAGTAGTGTGATCTTTGCCTGTAAAGGTGGTTGATTAAAATAAGCAAAGCTTTTGTCTGGGAAAGAATTGAAAAGAACACCAGGTTCCAGAGTAAGATATTCTTGGATGGATCTGGATACGAATTGTAATCCGAAGTTTAAAGTAGTAATTGTATTTGTAATCCAAAGTCTTAAAGGCCTGTAGAAGTTTATATTCCTTAGATACATTGCTGGAGGTTGTGTTTGTAGAATACCCAGGTATTTGTTGTAGAGTATAGGTTGTAGAGTCCAGCTTTACAAATATTTGGCTAGAATTGGTTGCAGATATTGAATCAGCATCATCTGTTGGTATTTGCCTTTGTCTTTTGTCTTTGCTTTTTTATTTTGTTTTTTCCATGAAACATTTTTACCCCATGATGTGTATAGATTGCATACTCTCCGATATTCTTTTACGGAACAAATTAATTGACAGCATTTCCAAGACATTGTCTTAAGTGACATGGATCCCGTTATAGTAAATGTTATGTTGATACAGCAATCGAAGTGGATTCTAAAGAACGCCTCTTTTTTGCGGTAATGGAATCTTTGTAAAACCTCTACATCTCAATTACATATAACGACATCAGGTGCTGTTGTACTAAAAATGTTAACAGGTAATATCTGTGGAAAAATCTTTACATTTGTTATACTTTGTATAATAATGATAGATGCAATAGTAACATAGTTAATCTTTCTAGTGATTTAGATATATAAGGATAATTTGTAAAAGCAAAGTATTTACCGCCTTTGTTCACAATGATATGTAAAATTACATTCTCTTTAAATGTTAAAAATACTCTTTTATACTCTCAATATATTTAGAATAGTTGATAATTGGAAACATGGCATTATTCATCTTTCTTTGTCCTGTTAGGTAGAAGACAACTTATTTCCTAAGTTGCAATAAGTAAATATAATAACTACAGTTATTAGTGGCTTAAAATACCAGAAACACCCAAAAATTGTCTTAATTTTTTTTTTAACCAAGATCTGACAGCCACTGTGGAAAGTCACAATCGTGAGATTGGATGATATCGTATTTGTTTAAGTATGTTTTCCAGCGGCTGCTGGGTGTAGCTTAAGATGATTTGGATTTTTTATTATTTTTAAAAGTGAGTTAAGAAAGCACTCAGATACAATATTGAAGGCATTTATATTTTAGCTCTACCTTTGTATAAGTGGTTTTAACACTTCCATAACAATAGATATCAGAATCTGTTGTAACTATAACTGGTTGAAGTGGGGGTATGTTACAATCAGAATATGAATTAATAATCATATGCATGATGTATTGATTAAACAGTCAATAGATGTGGCAGGATCATTACCACAAGGTATATGTACCTTTAAACATCACAAACCAAATTTAATTTTCTTGGTATTTGAAAAACTGATAAAATATTTGATTACGTGTATTTTAATATATATACATAGAGTGGTATGAATGTTGAATTTATATCTCGGACATCTTTTCACTAGTTTGCAATAGGTGACCTAAATGATCAATTTCCAAAATCATCATGTATATAGCCTGGATGGGTTAATCCATAATACTCTTTTACCTTCCACTGACTGACCTTAGCTCTGGCAGACTGAACATGTTTATCATTGTAAGTAAAGGTTTGTGATAAGTGAAGTAAAGTTTCTGCCTGTTTTTCAGTTAAATATTAACTGTTGAAGTACTTCATTTATATTAATTAGATTATATTAATTATACCACTCTGCAAACTTAAACGAATATCTAGTAGTTTCTGATTTAATAAACATTTTCTTCTAAAGTTTAAACATTATTCATTATTGCAGTTGTTATTGTAATCATATGATCTTTAACTATCATGATTCAATTATTCATCTGGGTAATTAGCTGTTATGCTCTTATACTTTTTGTCTAATATATTTGTTTGTAGACCAGACTGCAGCTGCATATGGCATTTTAGCAATACTTTTCAATTGCGTTTCAGATATTCACAAAGTCTATCCACCTTTGTAATTAACACTTTATGTGTTTATTTTATACCATTAATTATAGTATCTGTATTATATTACACATTGTCACTGAAAAAAATAGCATGATTGCTTTAGTAATTATAATTTTCCTGTCCATGCACCTCATTCCTGGAAGTCCAGAATATAGCAAGAATACTTCAGTAGATCACATCTGCTACAGAACCATTACTGATTCCTTGTTGTATCAATGTCTCTGTGTTTATGTTTACAGGAGTTCCTTGCTTTGCAGGTATGTACATAATATGTAGAGTTTAAGAAAAGCTGCAAATCGTGCTTTAGTACAAGTGTCCCATGATGTCAGGTTTCTGAAAGATTTTGCTGGCCTTTTATATTCCATTCTCTTGGCAGGGCATCTGCTCTTAGTAGGCCGGTCTTGTTATTATTTATTAATTGCATCAAGGTTTCTTTCGTTAATTGATGTGTTTCTTCCGAATTCAAATTCATATGCCACCAAATGTCATTGTAAAGTTCATTGTTACAGAATATTGTTCCAGGATGGTTTTTCACTCCAGTAGGAAATCTATATTCCTCTTCTTCTGCTTCTTCCTATTTACCACTTTTTTGTAGGCAACAATCTGTGTCTTGTACTGTGAGGTGCTTTGATAGTCAATCAGGTTTTCTCAGAACCATGTTCCATCTTGAGAAACAGCTGGGTGTTGACAGTTATCAGCCTTTATTTCTTTTTCCGGTCATCTTCTGTCTGGAAACATAATAGCAATGTCCAGAATTAGCATAGCACTTCTTTTTCAGCATAAGAAGGCTGTTTGCGGTAGTCATTCAATGATAAACTATATGGCAAAGTCTTTTCTTGCGTCACCTTCATAGGTGCATCCAAAGTCTTTCACAAGCATCTGTCCCATCTTTTTCTGATTTCAGCATGCTTTGCCATCATTGTTGAATCCATTATTAGGATTTGTAACAGTCCAATCACATCATTCTCATGTATAATCAGTTTTTGGAATGATCTCAATAGGTTCCTTGTGAAATACCAGTGTAGGTCACATTAGCAATCATTTCAGTGTGAGCTGTGTCTCTCCTTTCGACATAGTTCTTGGAGGTAGTCCTCACGATCAAAGAACTTGTATTATGTGCAGTCCAATTCAGTTCAGGTGCTTCCTGCTTGTTAACATAATCCCAATGCAGTTTTAAAACGACAGCTAGGGTTGATGTTATGATAATGCTGCAGATGGTAAGATGGAGACACCATAACCAATTTTATAGCATCCTTTTGTTTGCATTCTTTCTTACTGTAAAAGATAATTCAGGTACAGTCTGTTTTCTCCAGAGTCTTTCTGATAATGATGTTAGTGTTTCATTTTTCATATATTCCATGTTAACTGTGAATGTATCATGTCTGTCTGTTCATCCTTCTTCACATTTGCAGGTTCAGATGTCAGATGGCTATGATTCTAGTGGCTGTGTTCTGGTGGCATTTTTGTCGTCCTCTGTTTGTTTTATCTTGCCATCTTTAACAGCATCCATTGTGTCAGTCAGTGGTTCTGTGAACATCCTGTTAGTATTTAGCAGGTTGTAAAATATCAAAACTTACTGTTCTATGTTGGCTGATTGTTCTCTGTAGTAAAAGTCACCCTCTCCAGGACAGGCTGGCCAACAGTAAGAAAAATTGGTGGTGCATGGCGAGGTGGGCTGGAGAAAAAAAATCTCTATATTTCTCTAATAGAACCAATGGTTCTAAGCTCTCCCTGGTGCAGAAATATGATTGCCAGTGAAAAATGTGTAACATTTCATATGGTGTCTCACTATTTGTATCATCAGGTATGTTGTGAATGCTCATCTGTACCATAGGAATAAATAGATCCCACTGTGTGGGGTAAGCAACTAGTAACTTGGTTAATAATCATTTAACCTCAGCATTTTCCCAGACCACAACCCCACTACTTTGGGGGTGGTTGGCGCACTGAAATCCCAAAGTAACCTAAATGTGGTTGTCCAGTTTTGGTTTTCCTTTGCAGTAACTGCAGAACCACCATCCAAGTGGATGGTCCTGGGAATACCAAATGCATACTAAGGAAGTGAGACTAGCAAACGTGGTATCAGAGGTTGCATTTCGCACAGGATATATCCAAGTAAACCTGGTACATGCATCAACAAATACAAAAACATATTTATAACCATTAGATGTTGGCAAATTTCCAATATATAGTAATTCAAAAAGTATGTTAGATATTAATATTTCAATAAACAGTACATCAGTAATGTGGCAATAAGCAAATGTTTACGATTACTAAACATATGAATTACAGTATTTCCCATATTGTGCTGCTAAGATTCCTTTTCAGGAGTCAGAAGTACATTACCTCTATCAATATGAGCTTGTCCTAGCCATGAATAAGCTTTTAGGGCAAGTCTCTCTTTCCTTTACAGGAAGAACAACCAACATATTACGTTCAATGGTTATTATGTAATTAACCCATGTAAACGATAGGAGTATTTATGGGGATACCAGGTGGATTAGGTCTGGATATCCTTGCAAGCATAAACTCTGCATCATGACTGAGAGATAGGGTATGATTTTGAGATCAAGTGACCGCAGAAAAGCGTTGGTAGACACATTGCATCAAAGTGCCTGTTAATGACCAACTACATGAGGAGAGGGACCATGCTTTGTTATAAGCATGTCCATACACGTATTACAATGCCAGACTTTAAATTTGTTTCCGCAAAGCAATATGCAGTTGTGGATATAAACTCACAACGTATCGTAAGAAAACAGTTTTAACACCAAACTGAGACTCGAGATCAGTGAACAGTGGACCAAAATAGATAAATGAAATCCTTTCAATTAATATACTTTCAATATACTTTTTTTAAATTACTCTAGTTCCTGTATTAACAATAGTGATGTCGCGAACACAAATTTTCGGTTCGCGAACGGCGAACGCGAACTTCAGCAATTGTTTGTGAACCGGCGAACCGCGCGAACCGCCATAGACTTCAATGGGCAGGCGAATTTTAAAACACACAGGGACTCTTTCTATAGGGATGGAAAAGTTGTTTCAAGGGGACTAACACCTGGACTGTGGCATGCCGGAGGGGGATCCATGGCAAAACTCCCATGGAAAATTACACAGTTGATGCAGAGTCTGGTTTTAATCCATAAAGGGCAGAAATCACCTAACATTCCTAAGTCACACTGAATATGGATTGACACCTGACATATGACATATTGACACCTTGACATATGGATTGACACCTGTCCTCAGAGCCCCTGATGCACACGGACACAGAGCAGAATAGGGACTGGACCCCTACATAGGGTCACTTGGCAGATATGGATTGACACCTGTCCTAAGGATCCCTGATACACACTGACACAGAGCAGAATAGGGACTGTTCCCCCTACATCGGGTCACTTGGCAGATATAGATTGACACCTGTCCTAAGGTTCCCTGATACACACTGACACAGAGCAGAATAGGGACTGTTCCTCCTACATGGGGTCACTTGGCAGATATGGATTGACACCTGTCCTCAGAGCCCCTGATACACACTGACACAGATCAGAATAGGGACTGTTACCCTACATAGGGTCACTTGGCAGATATGGATTGACACCTGTCCTCAGAGACCATGATACACACTGACACAGAGCAGAATAGAGACTGTTCCCCCTACATACGGTCACTTGGCAGATATGGATTGACATCTGTCCTCAGAGACCATGATACATACTGACACAGAGCAGAATAGAGACTGTTCCCCCTACATAGGGTCACTTGGCAGATATGGATTGACACCTGCCCTCAAAGCCCCTGATACACACTGACACAGAGCAGAATAGAGACTGTTCCCCCTACATAGGGTCATATGGCAGATATGGATTGACACCTGTCCTCAGAGACCATGATACACACTGACACAGAGCAGAATAGGGACTGTTACCCCTACATAGGGTCACTTGGCAGATATGGCGTGGTCGTGGGAGGAGGAGGATGACTTTCACCTCTTCCCCTGTTAGATTCCCATTGTGCTGTGACATCACCCTTATACGCTGTGTAAAGCATACTTTTTAATTTATTTTGCAAATGCTGCATCCTTTCCGACTTGTAATTCGGTCACATTTCCACCACTGTCTGCTTATAGCGGGGGTCTAGTAGCGTGGACACCCAGCACAGGTCATTCTCCTTCAGCCTTTTTATACGAGAGTCCCTCAACAGGCACGACAGCATGAAAGACCCCATTTGCACAAGGTTGGATGCCGAGCTACTCATTTCCCATTCCTCCTCCTCACACAGAGCAGAATAGGGACTGTTCCCCCCTACACTTGGCAGATATGGATTGACACCTGTCCTAAGGGTCCCTGATACACACTGACACAGAACAGAATAGAGACTGTTCCCCCTACATAGGGTCACTTGGCAGATATGGATTGACACCTGTCCTCAGAGACCATGATACACACTGACACAGAGCAGAATAGAGACTGTTCCCCCTACATAGGGTCACTTGGCAGATATGGATTGACAGTCTCTATTCTGCACTGACACAGAGCAGAATAGAGACTGTTCCCCCTGCATAGGGTCACTTGGCAGATATGGATTGACACCTGTCCTACGGATCCCTGATACACACTGACACAGAGCAGAATAGGGACTGTTCCTCCTACATAGGGTCACTTGGCAGATATGGATTGACACCTGTCCTCAGGAACCATGATACACACTGACACAGAGCAGAATAGGGACTGTTCCCCCTACATCGGGTCACTTGGCAGATATGGATTGACACCTTGTTACAAACTACTATTTGTAACGGGCCCTTTAAATGGCAAATTTCCCTGCTTCCCTGGGTTGTGGAGAAGCCTATTTGCCAGCCTCCTCCCGCATGACTATGGCCCCTGGGAGATTGTGAAAATGTATGCACTTTTATTTGGTGTGTATGGCCTTTAAGACTATCAGTGGGCATATTGGGGCTTATGGACTCTTTATGTGACTGGTGCTGGCCCTTTAAACACCTTTTTTGGGACATCAGGAAGATTGGGACACTGCCCCTTTAAGACGGTGTCCCCTGTGTCCCCAGACCTGGTGCAAACCCTTTGTGCCTGCCTGGCTATTTCCCACTTGGTTCAGTAAATGGGGCTTACTGAACCAAGTACCACACAGGCAGACCACCCAGAAGTGGAAGTGTGCAGGCAATTTACCTCCCAGAAGCTGCGGTTAACCGCAGCTTAATTGACAATGCTGGGAGGTCTTTGTTCGTTTGCCGAACACGTGGCGGCGGCCATCTTTGATCATTCGACGAGGTCAGTGGTATGTGTAGCCAAATTCATGGAACTAAAATCGGCTACACATTTCCGCGAACACCGCTGAGCTCTACCTTCTCCCCTACTGGTTTTACAGCTGCAGAGACTAAGTCCCATTCGGCGATGGGACTTAGTCGTTTTTTCAGCCTGAAATAGACCGACCGCAAAGCCCCAATCTATGGAACTGTTTTGGGCAGGAAAATGTGCTTGTGGTCGGTCATAAAGGGACCTCCAGCTAACTTTTTAACCCCTGGATAGATTTGGCTGATTTTTGGTTATGTTTATGTTTTAAGTGTGCTGATTCCAAATATGTAATTATGAAGATGGGATGTGTAGTTTTAAAGTTACAGGGTATGGCTAAAAACTGTATTTTTACTGCCTGTGTTTAATTATGTTAATCTCTTCCCAAACGTCATTTCGTTCAAAGTGGAGAGAATGTTAAAAAAATATATTTTTGTTCGGAGTGTGAGAAATGCTTTTCAGCCGCTTCTAATCTTAAGCATCATTTGAGGAGCCATACAGGAGAAAAACCTTATTTGTGGTGTGTTTAGTATTGTTCTGATCAATTTAATACCTTCCGCGTCTCCTATCAGTGGACGTGTATATGGCAGCCATTTTAGGAACCGTACACCTGGGACCCGAGCAAGGTCACCTCGTTCAACAGGCTTGCAGCGTATCCTCCAGGAAGAAGAGCCTGAACCCTTACCGGCTGCACGTGTCTTACCTGTACATGGAAAGCTGCTCTGGTTCCTTGATGAGCCAGCTAACATGTCCCGTGGAGAAGCACTCTGTCCTGTAAAGCCTCACCAAAAAAAAGGAGTGGTGTGTTTAGTATTGTTCTGATCAGTTTAATACCTTCCGCGTCTCCTATCAGTGGACGTGTACACGGCCGTGATTTCTGTAACAAGGAGATGGAAGAAGATGTTTGGTCGGTCCTCTTACTGCAAATTTGGGGCACTGCGCGGTCAAGCTAATGTGACACCAGATAGGAGTGGTGTGTTTAGTACTATTTTTATCAGTTTAATACCTTCCGCGTCTCCTATCAGTGGTCGTGTACACAGCAGTAATTTCTGTAACAGGCAGATGGAAGAAGATGCTTGGTTGGTCCTCCTAACTGGAGACTGTGTTGCTGTACGGGTGGCAGGTGGAGCCATTTATAAAGTACACACTGCTTTGCAGACCAGATATCAGTGGTCAGATGGACCCTTGCCCCAACACTGTGTGCCAGACATGCCATTACTTCCTTTTGCACAGTCGAGTACAGGTTGGGGATTGCCTTTTGCGCAAAGAAATTTTGGCCGGGTACCTTCCACTGCGGTGTCCCAATAGCTACAATTTTTTTGAATGCCTCAGACTCCACCAGATTGTATGGTAAAAGCTGGTGGGCTAATAGTTCAGACAAGCCAGGTGTCAGACGCCGGGCAAGGGGGTGACTTTCTGACGCTTGCAGACAACTAACTGCTATTCAATCTATAACAGTGAAAAAAGTTTTGAAGCCACAGTGCAGCACCAGAGGGCCTAAAAATTAAGCATGTACACATGCCTGAAAAATTCGGTATTGTTGCAGCCGCTGCTGTAGCAGCGGCCAGAAAAAATGATGTTTGTTTCACAGGCAGAAAGTGCCCTAAAACATGGCGGCTTGAACCCTAGTTGGTGGCGGATAAGTCACGCAAGTCAACCGGCATTCAGAGCTAAAATACAGCAGCATGTGGACCATTTTTAGCCCAAGGCAGCTCATCTCATCAGGCCTTTTTACATAGGGTCACTTGGCAGACATGGATTGACACCTGTCCTAGGGATCCCTGATACACACTGACACAGATCAGAATAGGGACTGTTCCTCCTACATCGGGTCACTTGGCAGATATGGATTGACACCTGTCCTAAGGATCCCTGATACACACCTACTTGGATGGTATAGACATTTTTAGCTGCTCCTGGCCCGAACACCTGACCCACATAGGAGCTGTAATAGACCGGATTAGGGAGTCGGACCCAGCCCTAAAGCCCAGTAAGTGCCATATAGGAGCGTGTAGAAACCTCCCAAGATAGTAGTATGGGCCCCAGAGTGTGAACAGGCCTTCCAACAGCTCAAGGCGGCTCATTAAATCACCTGTACTTTCTGCTCCTGATCCAACTAAACAGTTCTGCGTCCATACAGGCGCTTCTATGTTTGGATTGGGAGCAGTACTGTTTGAAATAGGAGCAGATGGTGGCGGGCAACCGGGGCTTATCTAAGCCGTAAACTTTTGCCCAGTGAAGTAGATACACTGCCATTGAAAAGGAGTGCATGTGGCGGTGGTGTAGATACACAAAAAGCTGCAACCTACTTGTATGGACAACCGTTTACCTTACTCACAGATCACAACAAATTTGAGACTCTTGGCGTGCAATCAATGTGCCACCAGATAGGAGTGGTGTGTTTAGTACTATTTAATCTAATGTATCGCCCAGTGTCAGTCCCTTCGGGATCCATCCCTCATTCATCTTAATAAAGGTGAGGTAATCTAGACTTTTTTGACCTAGGCGACTTCTCTTCTCAGTGACAATACCTCCTGCTGCACTGAAGGTCCTTTCTGACAGGACACTTGAAGCGGGGAAGGCCAGAAGTTCTATCGCAAATTGGGATAGCTCAGGCCACAGGTCAAGCCTGCATACCCAGTAGTCAAGGGGTTCATCGCTCCTCAGAGTGTCGATATCTGCAGTTAAGGCGAGGTAGTCTGCTACCCGTCGGTCGAGTCGCTCTCTGAGGGTGGATCCCGAAGGGCTGTGGCGATGCGTAGGACTTAAAAAGGTCCACATGTCCTCCATCAACAACACGTCTCTAAAGCGTCCTGTCCTTGCCGGCGTGGTCATGGGAGGAGGAGGATGACTTCCACCTCTCCCCCTGTTAGATTCCCGTTGTGCTGTGACATCACCCTTATACGCTGTGTAAAGCATACTTTTCAATTTATTTTGCAAATGCTGCATCCTTTCATACTTGTAATTCGGTAACATTTCCGCCACTTTCTGCTTATACCGGGTGAAACGGAAAATTATCGCAAATTTTATTAATTGTTCCAAATATCTAAATTAATACCAGATATGGTATTAACTGGTATATCTTAATAATTTAGATGTTGCTCCCAAAGTACAAATGAAATAGGATGAATCCAAAATGGAGTCTACTCACCATGTGGGCTATTCCAAAATGGAGTTAGTCACATGTGGCATGCATCACAATGGGAGTCAAATAACACTCTCCTGAAAGTATTACCCAAAAAAAAAGAATGTACACTCGAAGAGATATGATTTAACAATTAATATCCAAACTGACACACACCTTGGTAGTTGTGTAAAAGATATATAATGTTTAATATACATGCATAAAGAAACAATATATATACACATATATAAAACAGTTGTCAAATATTATATACTTTAACTAACAATGCAATACTACAACAATCTTAACTGCAATAATCTCACAATGCTAAATACACATCAACCATTGTATAATAAAAATGATTTTGCCCTACCAAAATGTTATCCAAAAAAATATGATTTACCGTTTAATCAAACCACCAAATAATAATTGATTAAACTAAAATGAAACTAAACTAAAATGAGATTAAAATAAAATAAAACTAAACTAACTAAAATAAAACTTAAAAATAAAAACAGCGATACAAATACTTATCAGTTGCCAGCTGCAAGATGTTCAATGCTCGGCCTGGAAAAAGAATGGTTCCCTTCCAGCACGTGGCTTCACCTTATAAAGGGACTGAGCATGTGACTTTCCTTACCCAATCCCTGTGTGCCATTGATTGGGGAGGAGTCAGGCATCCATCTTGGCCGCATGGCTCAGACAAAGAAAGTCTCCAAAAGGGTGCTCACTACTCCCCCTAATGGTACAATTCAAAAATGGCACTCAACATAATAAACTATATTAAGTGATTTCTAATGAATAAGACCATAATAAACCCGTGTCCATTACAATCCACCTCTTGGTCTTATCCATAGATATCATCTTCTACACCGCTGTTTCCACTTATGGCAAAGTTAAAAGTCCTAATCCCTATACCCAGCTGACTACACAAACACACACACACACACAAAAACAAAACAAAACAAAACAAAACAAAAAAAATAATACTAATATATAACCACAGCTACTGACAGTCTATGAAAACCATGTTTCCCAAACAATCCGGTATATGATTCTTCATGTAATGTTTCCTGTATGGTGGAAAATGTGGCCAAATAGTCCATGAGCAACCATATTCCTAATTTCATCTCCTCAAAACACCTAAGCAGTCTGGTACATGATTTTTCCGTAATGTTTCCAAAATAACAGTAAGTGTGACCAAATCATGGTTAACAGGATAGCTGCAGCACTCGTTGCCAACCAAGGCCAGACTCCTTTCTTGATGGATACTGATTTAGAAAGGTTACAGCTCTGATCTGCATAAAGATGTTAGAGGACCATGGGCTCAATTGTTTTAAATTGCCACCAGCCTGCTGGAAGGAAAGAAAACAGGTTTAATATCACCACATAATAACACAACCTTAGTATTACCAGGTCCATCTGAAATTATTTCTCCCTTTTGCCTTTGTTGCTCGCTAGTTCTAAGTAGCACCCAAACTTTGGACCCTACCTGAATCAGCTCAGTCTTGTCCCATGTTACTAACACTGTTTGAGGTACCCAAATGGCTATCTCCCCCAACACCGTTCCTACACACAACTCACCACCTCCACACATAGGTACACTCCACATACTTCCACATGTATTCACCACACCTGGGGTTGTCCACCCATCTTTCCCCAACCTTTCATGGAGAATTAATGTGACTTCTGTCCCTATAGGCATGGTGCCTCCAATGGATAGAGTCACAGTTTGCCATTCCCCTTCTACTGTTATTTTAACAGAGGAGAGGACTTTTACTCTAAACCTATTCTTTCCTACCAATGTAGGAATGTCACCTGTGAATGTTAGTCTCATGTTTACAGTCGGAGTATCATTTTGTCTGGTCAACCTGTCATAAGGGGAGAACTGTCCGATTGGTCGATTGTTCAATATCATTACCGCTTGGGTAATTACCCGATCCCAGCCCATTAGCGTTTTACTGGGGGATAGCTTCCTAATTTGTTCTTTTAGAAGCCCATTGCACCGCTCTATCAACCCCGCAGCTTGGGGATGATAGGGGATATGGAATATCCATTTAATCCCTGAGTCCTGTGCCCATTGTTGTACCAGCTGTCCTGTGAAGTGGGTGCCATTATCTGTTTGAATTTCAGATGGCATCCCATAAGCCATCACGATTATCTGTAGGATCTTCAATGTAGCGGCTTGATTGGCACTTCTACAAGGTAGCACCTGTAGCAATCCTGTGTAAGTGTCGACGGCAGCACAACAATAAAGGAGTCCTCCTCTTCCTTTGGGTAGCGGGCCAATGTAGTCGAGTTGCCATATCTGGCCTGCTGATGTGCCTTTCTTTAGATACCCTCGAGTCTGTGTGGTGAGTGGCCACTTCTTCACTTCGTTGCAGACTTCACACACTTGTTGAGCAGTGGTTACTAGTCCCAAGGTGATTGGCATCCCTCTTGATCGTGCCCACTCCAATGTGGCCTTGTTTCCTCTGTGCCCTCCAGTTTCATGGGCCCAGGTTGCCATCTTCAACAGCACCGGATCTACAGGGTCACTAGCTTTCACATTTCGGATCCTTGTCAGCTCATCTGCTACAGCATTGTGGTTCTCTTCATCCAAGTTAGTAGCTACGTGGGCATCAACATGTCCAATTTGGATCAGTCGGGTCTGGGCAGCCACCCAGATCTTCTCCCATAATTCTGCACCTCCCCACACTGGTCTTCCATGAATTAGCCATCCATTGGTTCTCCAGGTGGGCATCCAGGTTGTACACGCTTTGTAAACAGCCCAGCTATCAGTATAGATCTGTATTTCTTGTGAGTCAGTCTCTTCCAGCAGGGATGCTATTGCCACTAGCTCAGCATACTGACTTGATCCACCCCTGCCTTGCTCTTGCACAATCTTCCCCTGTTGAGGGCTGTAGGCTACTGCTGTCCACCTTCTTCCTTTATGGGTCAACACCGCTGACCCATCAGTGAACCAGGCATCATGCTTCTGTTCTGTTGTCAAGTTGTCATAGGGCGGAGCTGACTTGATAGGGGAAGGTTGCAGTACTGGTATTTCACAGGTGTTTGGATGTGACAAGGACTTGTATGTCACTAAGCCATTTAAGAGTTTAGAGAGTTCTTTAATTTCTCCAGCCTGTATCCCTCCTCTCTCCTGCAGGTACCACTTCCACTTCAACAATGTCTGGCTTTGGGCAACTTCAGCTTTCAGGGGTAAACAGTCATCCCGAACCCACCCAGCAATGGGTAGGTCCGTTCGGACTGACATTGGTGCTTGTAGTGTTATGGTTTCCACATGCAGCAGTGCTGTGTATGCAGCTAACAGGTTCTTTTCCAAAGGAGAGTACCGTTGTTGGGCCCCAGTTAGTTGCTTGGACCAGAACCCAATTGGTATTGCCCTCTGGCCTTTGACTTCATGTGGCTGCCATAATCCCCAAGACATTACATTTTCTGTCACCATCACATCCAGTTGGAAAGGGATTCCAGCTTTGATGGGTCCTAAACCCTGGTGTTGAAGAACAGCTTCTTTGGCTGCGTTGAATGCAGTAACTTGGTCTGTTCCCCATACAAAAGTCGATTTCTTACGTGTGACATTGTAAATTGGCCTTAACAATAGTCCAAGGTGAGGTATAAATGACCTCCAATAGCCAAGAGCACCCAGAAATCTTTGCGCTTCTTTAACAGTCTTTGGGGGTGGAGTGTTCTGTAAAGTATCCAGCACAGGTTGGGGTATCTTTCTTACAGGGCCGTCCCAGATCATTCCTAGAAACTTTACTTCCTGGGCCGGACCCTGTACTTTGTCTGGATTGAAAGCCCAGCCTCTCTTAGTCATATGGTCAATTAACAAAGGCAAAGTCTGTTCCACTTCTTCTTTGGTACCAGTGATCATGATATCATCAATGTAGTGGAACACAGGGGTTTTTAGTTTGAGCTGGCTTAAATCCCTTGCAACCAATCCATGACAAATTGTAGGGGAGTGTAAGTATCCCTGGGGCACAACTTGGAAAGTGTATTGGCGTCCTTCCCAAGTAAAAGCAAACTGATCTTGTGACTCGGGTGCAATGGGAATAGAAAAGAACGCATTAGCTAAATCGATCACTGCATGCCACTCACTGGCCTGCTTGGCTATGTCCTCAATGACACAGACGATATTGGGAACTGCAGCGCTTAATGGTGGTGCCACTTTATTGAGTCCCCTATAAACTATCGTCATGCGCCAAGAGCCATCCGGCTTCTTGACAGGAAACACAGGAGCGTTAAACGGGCTAACTGCAGGACGAACTACACCTGATGTCAATAGCTGAGAAATTGTCTCGCTGATCTCTTTCAGTCCTCCTGGTAGCCGGTACTGCTTCAGTCTTACCGGACTACTAGGAGGAGGAATTACCACAGGTGTCCAGTTGGCATTTCCCCTCACAACTTCCTTGATAGCTCTGATATAGGAAGGCTTGTGTGGAAATCCAAAGGTGAACACCCCCCACTGAGTCTCTATTCTTTGCCCTAGCAATACATCTATCCCCAAGATATTGTCAGGTAATTCTGAAATCAGTGCGTTAGTCACAAACTTTGGGCCTTTATTAATAGATAGAGTTACATTAACCTGCACTGCCTTGGTTATCCTTCCTCCCAAACCTTCTATTTTCACAATGGGACCTGCAAACTTTGAGGGGTTACCCTGTAGTACAGTCACTTCAGCTCCAGTGTCCACTAAAGCCAAAACCTTGGTGCAGTTGGCTCCCCGCCCCCACCATACAGTCAGCGGTACATGAGGGCGTCGGTCCCCAGCAGTAAGGGGAAACATACTCACTGCCTGGGAACCGCCATCATGTCAGCTGAATGATGCTGCTGCAATGTCCCATAATTCCTCTGAGGGGTAGATGGATTTAACTTTCTCTGTGGAAGGGATAACGTGTTTCTTGGGCATCTTGGGTTGGTCTGAATTAAAGTAATCTCTGATGTCAGTCTGGGTGGCGGCACCAGATGAGATATCCTCATCTAGGTTGATGAGGCTGACCTTGTCAGAACTGTGATCCCTATATGCAGCATGCACTTTTCTTTTTACGATGTTCCTCCACCTCTCAAACATAGCAGGTGTAGAATAAATAAAGGAAAAGAGACAGCGCCAGACAACCTGTAAGGCAGCAACCCAACAAGGGAATCCCCCCAAAACCCTAAAGTACAGGATAAAAGCAAAATATAAAAGGAGGGCTGCGCCAGAATAAACAGTGTCCAGTATCAATAGTTATTGAAGATAAAAAGTCCGACCTAAAAAGGTATCCTCTCTGTCATCTTTAGGTACAGGAACGCGATCTTCAGGTAATATATAAAAGATAAAAGGAGAGAACAAACGATGGTGCAGAATGTACGGTTCAAATGAAGTAAAAATTGATTAATGATAACGAACTCACAATTTCCAGAGCTTCTGTCCAGCTCTAGGGTAAAGCGCACACAGCGGTATAATCCCCGTTTATGGGATTTATGATGGGTTCGTCAGGGTATCCAAAACTCAAAGGAAACAGAAACAGCCAAATAGTGCTCTCTGTATAACTGTATATTATAAAAGAGAATAAAAAAAAAACGTACTTACAAGTACAGAGCAGACCAACTGCTCTTTGATGTCAGCGCTGGTGGAATAATCCCCACCTATGGATTTCTTTGATTGTCAGGAACTTGTAGAGATAGTATTAAAATCGGAATAGAGTGTATATAAAATATAACAATGAACTAAAACGATAAATAGCCAGGGTACATGTATGAATAAAAGTAGTTGGGACTATCAGTTAACCAAAAACTTTAATATTTATTATACAAAATTAAATTTCCATAACGCGTTTCGTCTAACAGACTTTATCAAATGGAATATTTGAACCGTACATTCTGCTCCATCGTTTGTTCTCTCCTTTTATCTTTTATATATTACCTGAAGATCGCGTTCCTGTACCTAAAGACGACAGAGAGGATACCTTTTTAGGTCGGACTTTTTATCTTCAATAACTATTGATACTGGACACTGTTTATTCTGGCGCAGCCCTCCTTTTATATTTTGCTTTTATATAGCAGGTGTAGAGATGCCATCAATCTTATCAGGAGAAACACCAGCTTTGACCAAGTCAGCCCACATCTGCTTTCGAGAAATAGCATACTTGGTGGAGTCTCTGTTTGGATTATGT
Organism: Pelobates cultripes; assembly: GCA_933207985.1. Classification (NCBI taxonomy): domain Eukaryota; kingdom Metazoa; phylum Chordata; class Amphibia; order Anura; family Pelobatidae; genus Pelobates; species Pelobates cultripes. Next base: position 189,004,841 of record OW240914.1, read on the forward strand.
TTGACTGGAGGGGCAGACATTTGTTTAACTGGGGAGATGTCCTCACTCTCGTCTTTAGGCCTGCTAGCTGCTGCTATACCCCTTTTCCCTTTTTCCTCTTGCTCAAATTCCCCTAGCTCTGCCAACACTGTTGTTATTTTATGTACTATCCCATTTGGACTTGCTCCACATAATAGTGACATCAAGGTAGCTCTTAAATGGTTAGGGGCTGTTCTAAGGAATCGGGACCGCATGCTTTGTGTAAATTCCTCTACATCTGGCCCAGCCCAATTATCCTTATCCAACCCTGCTACACATCCCATGATCCTTACACGAACTATTGCCTCTTTTAAGGTGCGCCAGGGGGTGTGAGGCTCTATGTCAACATGAGAGGGAAAAACTTTTAACAAGGCATGCCTCACAATATCCAGCAATGAGAAGTTGCCTTGTATTTCCCTCACCTGTCACAAAATCTGCCTGACTTGGGGATCATTAGTTATCTGGCCTAGACTCACTGCTTCTGTTGCATTAAGCATCACTTTGTCTGCACCAGCGTCCAACACTCTTAACAGCCACTCGCCCATGCTTTCATCACTGCCTTGCTTATACGCTTTGGCCAACTCGGACAATTCCATTTGCGTATACCCTCTCATTAATTCATTCACCTCATCATGTGCCTCTCCTGCATTACCATACTGGTCCCTATTTACTCTGCGCTTCCGCTGCTGAGTGATGACAGGACGGGCCTTACGGCGGTCCGGTACATCATCAGGTGATTCGTAGTTGTACTCCACAAAATCTTCCTCCTCATCCGAGAAAGAAATCAATTATGAACTTTCTCTGAGAGAGTCCTTTATCACAGGTCTCATCCTTCGGGATGGCTTAGGGAACTTCCCTACAGGCCTCCTATGGTTCACTCTGTCCACCCGCAACGTAGCACACTGTTCTTCCAAACAAGCATTTCGTTCATTATTAGAAAGCAGGCACTCAGTTGCAACTATTAACTTTCCCTTTACATCAATTAGTTCCTTTTCCAAGGCTTCTCTTTTTAATACCTCCTCACGTAAGGCATGCAAAATGATCCATCCTGTTTCAGCTGCAGCCTTACTCTGTTTCTTGGAATATACTTTAAGACAGTCTCAATGCCATGTTCCCTACATCACCACTGGTGGCTGGGTATACAGGAGCTGCATAATGCACAAGCTCCTTCCCTATGTCTGTCCATTTTCCCAGACATGCCCATTCAGGGACTGCCCCATACTTGGCCTTCTCTTCTTTGCTCGCACGCTTTTTTCTGAACAAGGTATGCATACTTATGTGGTTTCTAGTGGTCTGTCAAACAGCTATCTATTAGCACTCTTCCGTTTTGCACTGCAACCACTCATGCACTTACACAGACACAAATCAAGCACCTACTGGACAATGGGGTTCCCTCATTAGAGCCCTCCCACCCCAGTTCGGTTTACACAAATACCCCCTGGTCCCTATGGGTCAATACACCCTTTCCCAGGCAAGCATACATACAACAATCAATATATATGTATTTCCTAGTCACTAAAAGTCCAATACTCAGTACCCCCTAGCCTAAATTCCCCACCCGCTACTGTAACTAAGTTTACAGCCCACGTTATGGCAGTTCACCCGCTAGGCAGATGTGCTCAATAGCCCCTAGTTTAAGTTCCCCACCCGCTACTGTAACTACGTTTACAGCCCGCGTTATGGCAGTTCACTCGCTAGGCATATACACAATACACCCACGTATTACTTATTTTATATTTCCTGGTCTCTCAGGGATATACAATAGCTAATCCCCTTCTCAGAGCAATATAAAACTGACACAAAAGGCTACTTTTAAGCAATACAGGATTTCAAATGGACTTATGAGTAATACATAAAAGTTTCAAGTGCAATATAATCATTACAAAACAAAACCATTTAGTACACAAGCCACTTGCAGCAATGACAACACTAAAACACACCACTCTTGTCGCAGTGTGGTATTGTCACCCAAACATAACTTGGGAGGCTTGTAAACTAAACCCTGATAAGTTTTAACAAAAAATAACTTTCTGGAAAAAATAAAATTAAAAAAATAAATAAATAAAAATAAAATAAATAAAAATCACAAAATTGTGGAAATATGCAGTTTGGCTATTAACTATTATTATTAATAACTCCTGGAATGTCCTGCCGACTACGCCAGATGAAACGGAAAATTATCGCAAATTTTATTAATTGTTCCAAATATCTAAATTAATACCAGATATGGTATTAACTGGTATATCTTAATAATTTAGATGTTGCTCCCAAAGTACAAATGAAATAGGATGAATCCAAAATGGAGTCTACTCACCATGTGGGCTATTCCAAAATGGAGTTAGTCACATGTGGCATGCATCACAATGGGAGTCAAATAACACTCTCCTGAAAGTATTACCCAAAAAAAAAGAATGTACACTCGAAGAGATATGATTTAACAATTAATATCCAAACTGACACACACCTTGGTAGTTGTGTAAAAGATATATAATGTTTAATATACATGCATAAAGAAACAATATATATATATATATACACATATATAAAACAGTTGTCAAATATTATATACTTTAACTAACAATGCAATACTACAACAATCTTAACTGCAATAATCTCACAATGCTAAATACACATCAACCATTGTATAATAAAAATGATTTTGCCCTACCAAAATGTTATCCAAAAAAATATGATTTACCGTTTAATCAAACCACCAAATAATAATTGATTAAACTAAAATGAAACTAAACTAAAATGAGATTAAAATAAAATAAAACTAAACTAACTAAAATAAAACTTAAAAATAAAAACAGCGATACAAATACTTATCAGTTGCCAGCTGCAAGATGTTCAATGCTCGGCCTGGAAAAAGAATGGTTCCCTTCCAGCACGTGGCTTCACCTTATAAAGGGACTGAGCATGTGACTTTCCTTACCCAATCCCTGTGTGCCATTGAATGGGGAGGAGTCAGGCATCCATCTTGGCCGCATGGCTCAGACAAAGAAAGTCTCCAAAAGGGTGCTCACTACTCCCCCTAATGGTACAATTCAAAAATGGCACTCAACATAATAAACTATATTAAGTGATTTCTAATGAATAAGACCATAATAAACCCGTGTCCATTACACCGGGGGTCTAGTATCGTGGACACCCAGTACAGGTTGTTCTCCTTCAGCCTTTTTATACGAGGGTCCCTCAACAGGCACGACAGCATGAAAGACCCCATTTGCACAAGGTTGGATGCCGAGCTACTCATTTCCCCTTCCTCCTCCTCACTGATGTCAATGAAGGTATTTTCTTCCCCCCAGCCACGTACAACACCACAGGTACCAGATAGGTGACAACGAGCACCCTGGGATGCCTGTTGTGGTTGGTCTTGCTCCTCCTCTTTCTCCTCCTCAAAGCCACATTCCTCCTCTGACTCCTCTTCCTCACAATCCTCTTCCAGCGTTGCCGCAGGTCCAGCAAGCCATGCTGATAAGGCTGTTTCTGGAGGTGATGGTGACCACAACTCTTCCTCTTCCTCTTCACGCTCATCTACGGCCTGATCCAGCACTCTTCGCAGGGCATGCTCCAGGAAGAAAACAAATGGTATGATGTCGCTGATGGTGCCTTCGGTGCGACTGACTAAGTTTGTCACCTCCTCAAAAGGACGCATGAGCCTACAGGCATTGCGCATGAGCGTCCAGTAACGTGGCAAAAAAATTCCCAGCTCCCCAGAGGCTGTCCTAGCACCCCGGTCATACAAATATTCATTAACGGCTTTTTCTTGTTGAGCAGGCGGTCGAACATTAGGAGTGTTGAATTCCAACGTGTCGGGCTGTCGCAAATCAAGCGCCTCACTGGCATGTTGTTTCGCCGCTGGATATCGGCAAAGTGAGCCATGGCTGTGTAGGAACGCCTGAAATGGCCACACACCTTCCTGGCCTGCTTCAGGACGTCCTGTAAGCCTATGTACTTATGCACAAAGCGTTGTACGATCAGATTACACACATGTGCCATGCACGGCACATGTGACAACTTGCCCAACTTCAATGCCGCTAACAAATTTGTTACATTGTCACAAACCACTTTGCCGATATCCAGTCGCTGCGGAGTAAGCCACTTTTCCACCTGTGCATTCAGGGCGGACAGGAGTGCTTGTCCCGTGTGACTCTCTGCTTTCAAGCAAGTCAAACCCAAGACGGCGTGACACTGCCGTATCCGGGATGTGGAATAGTACCTGGGGAGCTGGGGGTGTGCCGCTGATGTGGAGCAAGACGCAGCAGCAGAAGAGGACTCAGCCGAGGAGGTTATGGAAGAGGATGGAGTAGGAGGAGTAGAGGAGGTGGCAGCAGGACTGCCTGCAAGTCGTGGCGGTGTCACCAACTCCTCTGCAGAGCCATGCATTCCATGCTTGCAGCAGTCAGCAGGTTTACCCAATGCGAGTGGTGATATACCTGCTCTGACCATGCTTTGCAGACCAGGTATCAGTGGTCAGATGGACCCTTGCCCCAACACTGTGTGCCAGAGATGCTATTACTTCCCTTTTTGCACAATTGAGTACAGGTTGGGGATTGCCTTTGTGAAAAGAAATTTCGCCGGTACCTTCCACCGCGGTGTCCCAATAGCTACAAATTTTTGAACGCCAGACTCCACCAGCTTGTGCTGGTGGTGCTGGCGGCTAATAGTTTCGATGCTTTCAGCCAGTCGTAGGACGCGCTTCGGGCAAGGGGTGACTTTCTGACATTGTCTCTTACGCCAAACATGTCCTGACAGACACATGACTGTGCTGGCAGATGAGCGTGAACTGCTCAAGGCCGGAGGCGGAGTGGCGGATGGTTGAGAGGGGACAAGGAGGACAGCAGTGGTTGACGTGGCTGAAGATGCTGGACCAGGAGGAGGATGGCGGCTTAGAGTAGGCGAGCTGCTTCTACTTATGTGTTGATCCCATAGGCGTTTGTGATGTGAGATCATGTGCCTACGCAAAGCAGTTGTACCTAGGTGGGTGTTGGACTTCCTACGACTCAGTTTCTTTTGGCACAGGTTGCAAATGGCATCGCTGCTGTCAGAGGCAGACACAAAAAAATTCCACACTGCTGAGCTCTGCAATGACGGCATTCTGGTGGTGGACACAGCATGCGTTGATTGGCGTGCTGTCGGGCTGACCCCGGGTGCCGATGCATACTGTCTGACTGTGCCACTAGCTCCTTGCGATGACCTCCCCCTGCTTCCAACTCGTCTCCTCCTCCTCCTCCTCTGTCTCCCCATCTGAACTTTCGCCTTGTTCTTCTTGCCGAGCGGGCACCCACGTGACATCCATGGACGCATCGTCATCCTCAACCGCTTCACTTGTATCTGACAACTCAGCAAAGGAAGCAGCAGTGGGTACAACATCATCATCATCATCACACCGTACGTCCATGTGTATAATGCTGCCTGCCTGAGACATATCCCTGTTATCTACATCCTCTGGCAATGATGGTTGCGCATCACTCATTTCTTCAAACGGATGTGTGAATAACTCCTCTGACATACCAACTGAAGCGGCTGTGGTGCTAGTTTTGGTGGTG
>OW240914.1:189010510-189101482 GCA_933207985.1 Pelobates cultripes
TTCTGTAAGGGAAGAGGGCACCATAATCCCCATGTATTTAGTGGCTTTATTGGTTCATTCAAAGGGGTTACTAAACTTCAGTGTTTTAAATTTTGTGATGGTACAGTTAGATTCAATATTAATTTTTTTAATGTAGTTGACCTTAAAACCTAATGAGGCACCAAGAGACTCCAATTTTTGCTGTAATAGTGGGAGAGAGGACTAAGGGTTACTAATAGAACAAAACAGGTCATCCACTAAGGCAGACACTTTATATTCGATGTAAGAGTCTTGTATCCGCTCAATGAGTGATTGCAATTGAATGCACTGGAGTTCCATGGTTGCCCAAAGAGGAGAGGGAAAGGGATCATCCCTGTCGGGTACCATTTTTTATGGAGAAAGGCAACAAATAATGGCCATTGCTTTATATTTTTGCAGTGGGAGATGAATAGAGAGAATGTAACTATGCAAGCCAGTTTCTCATAAAGTCCAAGCACTCAAGAGTAGAGAAGAGATAGGACCAGCCCACCCTGTAAAATGCTTTTTCTGAGTCTATTGTCAGGAGGAGAGATGGAATTTTGGAAGTCTGAGTCACGTATAATAGATTAAGGATCTGTACATGTATTGTAGATGTTATCTTTTGCCTCTCTCTGAGACACAAAACCTGCCAGAGCAGGGTGGATAATCCTGGAAGAAGGGCTGAAGGTGTAGAGCTAGGTGTTTATCAAAAATGTTGAGGTCTACATTTATGAGTGAGATAGGGCTTAGGTATAATGATAATATCTTCCTCTGAGAGCAAGTGAGGAAAAGCGGGATAGTTGTGAAAGGATTGAAGGCTCGAAGGAAGTGTGGGACTAGGACAGCACCAAATAATTTGTAGTATTTTGAAGTGGAATCGTCTGGGCCCAGATACATTCCTCTAGTGAGAGTATTCTCCAGTAAGGAGCCTTCATTGGTAGGGATTGTAGTGTGTATATGGCTTACTAACTAATTTTAATGTCCGCCAAAGGGGGTTCTGGGGACGTTCTTTGTACAATCCCTGGTAATATTGTTAAAATATTTTAGTGATGTCTGGGGTTTAGTGTCTAATCTTCCATCATCTTAGCTATGTAAGTGCCCTGATGTCTAGTTTTTTTAGAGCACTAACCAACTATTTATCACTTCTGTTGCCCTGCATGTAATAGGATTTTTTGTGAGAAGGAGGTTTTTTTTTAGCATGAAGTGTAAGGAGGCCTCTCAGCTCAAAACATGTGGCTAACAAGAACCTATAGTGTCCAGTGATTTGGAATGTTTATGTTAGTCCTCCAGGTCAGCAATCCTAGAGCTCCAAAATAGGTTGTTGTTTTTGTTTTTTGGCCCAGGATCCTATCTGCATAAGATACCCTTAAATAACAGCCTTGTGGGCTTCCCAGGTGCGAATGGAGTGACATCCTGAGTTGAATTTATATGGAAATACGATTCAGTATGTTTAGTGAGATCAGTTACATTTTTGGAGTTATCACTAGCTCTGCATAGTTCCACCCACAAATCTCCTCTATTTTCTACCCTAGAATAGCCTTGAGTTTGATGTGTTCCACTCACTTTGGCCTAGATTTAAAGCTTGATCATTAACCAAAGCCTTGTTAGTGAAGTCCAATTAGATGGGCTCACTGGGATCCAATCACCTAACTAAACCTCCTCCTCCTACCAATGCTGGTGCCAGAGCTTTGAGAACCAGTTCCTTGGCTGATTGTTGGACTATAGTCCAATTTTTTTCATTTATTTATTTTTTTATTTTATTTTTTGAATCGGTTATATTTGTGCCTTGGATTTCCTGGTCTTTGGAATAGTTATATTTTGTGTACCAAACCAGGTTTTGCTTATAGTCCTGATATATGGTTTTCTTTCACTTGGCTTGCTTTCCATATATTCCATTTGCATCCCTGCAAGATGAGTGCTACTAGCCTATCCACTCTGGACTAGTAAGTACCTTTCTAGTTCTTCATCCGGTGTAAGCTGTATAATTTCAAAAAAATTTTTTTTACTATTATACATAAAGTTTAGCAATCACTATTCCTGGCTCCTTCAGTCTAGTACATGAAGGATTCAACATTAACCACTGCAATACTGGGATGTAGTCTGGCATCAGCATCAACTGAAAACCTGACAAGTACTTTATCTGCATGGTCTGCTACAAAAAGGCTGAGCCATTAATAACATGGTAGCTAGAACCTGACCAAGCTCAATATGAAGTCCACTGGAATCTGTGGAGGGTGCCTAAAATGAATGGAAGTTATTCAGGTCCCCACTGGAGACAATAGACTTTCAACTTATAAGAGCTTTCATTAACTCGATTTGAAATTACATAAAAGTCAATGTTGTTTAATTGTATGGAATAATTAAATAAATAAAAAAAATCATTATTCATTTATTATTGCAAGTATACTAATTTTAGGGCATTAACCTATTACACCGCACTATATGAGGTATGTAGCACTACAAGAGTAAATACACTAGACACAAGTGACAGTTACATGTGGTTCAATGTCAGTGAGGCCCATAGTCCATACTCCTTTCACGGTAGGATTCTAGAGCTGCTGAGCATTACAGTGGTGGAATCCTAAATAAAGGTTTTATTTTTGCAAATACATATTCTCAGGTTTTTAGAGCATCATGGGAAATGTAGTCCACAAACATCTGCAGTGTCAAAATCTTGAATCTGAACACAACAATATCACTATTAAAGAAGGTTCCTAAAACTATACTCTGCTCCACTTTATGGCTTTATTGTTCTCCTACATGTGCTCTTGTCAGAATTCATATCTAATATTTATTTAACATCTTAGTAATTTATCAGTGTCTCCCTTTATAGTCTGCTAGGATCATCAATCAAATCTAACCTCTCTTTCATTGTCATTGGTCATTTATATCTATTCTTTTCATGACAAGCAGGTAAAAACACAATCAGGACCACAGTGTGTTCTGATTTAAGTAATTACCCCTCATTCAGAAATTGTTATCCAACCATTTCCCGACTGCTGCGTGGAAGCCCACTTTTAAACGCCTTACTGCTGCATTTTACTGTGTATTAAAGAGAAATGCACTTGTTTTATATTGATAAAATGTGTTTTATTCTTATTTTTGTGTTCAGGAGACCTCCCTCTGGCCAGGAATGTCCATCTATAAATTAAAGGCCGTGGATTGCACCTCTCTCCTTTGTGATCCACTTGTTCTGAGTAATTCGCCAAAGCGGGCGAAAGAGGTACACTAGGTCTGCAGGCCACATGCTTTGCCCACCGGATTACCAGAACTACCACTGCAAATATCTAACACACATTCACAACAACTCAATTACCTGGCATGTACACAATACAAGCAATTCCACAGACATCCAACATACACACACACGGCCTACATATAAGGAACCTGGTGTAATTGTAATGCACTTCGTGCAGCACTGACCCAGAAAGCACCTCTAGTGTCGGTCTACGTGACTAGAGGGGTAACTAGCCAGCAAGTAAACACCACCTGTTTTATGAAAAGGTAGTGCTTACATTAAAAAGCCTGCAAGCACAGACTATACATACCAGAACAACTACATTGACATCCAACATACACACACACGGCCTACATATAAGGAACCTGGTGTAATTTTAATGCACTTCGTGCAGCACTGACCCAGAAAGCACCTCTAGTGTCGGTCTACGTGACTAGAGGGGTAACTAGCCAGCAAGTAAACACCACCTGTTTTATGAAAAGGTAGTGCTTACATTAAAAAGCCTGCAAGCACAGACTATACATACCAGAACAACTACATTGACATCCAACATACACACACACGGCCTACATATAAGGAACCTGGTGTAATTTTAATGCACTTCGTGCAGCACTGACCCAGAAAGCACCTCTAGTGTCGGTCTACGTGACTAGAGGGGTAACTAGCCAGCAAGTAAACACCACCTGTTTTATGAAAAGGTAGTGCTTAAATTAAAAAGCCTGCAAGCACAGACTATACATACAAGAACAACTACATTAAATTGTAGTTGTTCTAGTGACTATAGTCTCCCATTAAAGGATTTCAATTATTTTTTTGTTTTGCTGGATGTCCACTGTATAAATGGTAAATTGGCAATTTCAAACAAAAAAAATACTGCAAAACTAATTGTTTAACAAGAGAAAAATGTGCACCTTTAGGTGAAAAGTTTCCAACAAAAAGGATACACAAAAAATGGGTTATGGGGTACTAGAAAGGGCCTCACCCTTATATTAAACACTATACAGAGAAAGAAGAGGAGACAATATCCCTGAAACACAGGAAACAAATCCCCTCAATCTTAGTACCCCGTCTGGAGCAGTGTATTTGCCCACTACCGTGTATTACAAAAAATAATAAAGTTTTATTAGGATCATAAAAATCTCATATGTGAAGTCATAATACACCAAACTAGTATTGGCAAAAAAATGAGGAGATACAAAAAAGAGCAACCTGAAAAGTATGTATCCAATCCGTGTAACTCGATACCACTTTTCAAAATTACAATAACGAAGTAGTAAAAAGAAAAAAGAAAACTACTTCAAATTGCAACAAATAAGTAACAGTATCCAGAGGATTACACATAGGAGCCTCACAGGAGCAAAAAGTGCATTCTAGTTCCCTCAAGTTGCCAATAAATTCACTCTTCACTGTTTAAATAACTATAGATATAAGGATATATATACACATGGTCCTAGTATTATTCTACAGGTATAGCCTAGCCATAGTGACTCCATATATCAAGTTAAAAAGTTAGGAAATCGAAAGGATAGTGAGATATCAGTGAAGAGAGAAAAATAAAGTAAGGAGGAAATAAAGAGAGTTAAATAGGTCTAAAGGGACCCTGTACTATAATTCACTAGGTGTAAAGAACGTGCAAAAGTCTGTGAGTGTCCATATCTTCTCTCCCCCCTATACACACAAACAGAAAAGAAACCCAACGCGCGTTTCGGCGGTAACGTCCGCCTTTGTCGAGGGTGATAGTGTGCAAACGATCCTCCTTCCTCCCCTCCCTTATGTACATTTGTAATTGGCGCCAAAACAGGGGACTCTCCAATAGGCTGAGCCCCTGTTTCGTTACGCCTACATAATTTGCCGGTAGGCGGTCCCGTGTTCGTATATACGGAACGGGACAAAACGCGCATGTGCCAAATACCGTTATTCAGCCGGAGAAAAGCGCAGGCGCATAGCACACCGGCATCACAAGAAACCCCCGCATTGGTAACAAAGCCGCAACAGTGTATATTATAACAGCTGTTCCGCAAGCGTTTGGCCAAAACGGCCGGATACAAAGTATCATCTTGTAAAGTCTTTCACAAATACGAGTCCCTTGTAGTTATAACTAGGGTAACATCATATAAACAGGTAATAAAGTAGATAGCAAATAATAGTGTTCCCATAGTTAAAAGGCAAAAAGGGGATGAGTATAATAAATATATATGAAAGACAAAAGAAATGGGGCTTAAGGAGTAAGCGGAGGAGGAATAAATTAGAGATGAACAATAATACAAAAATAAATACAATAAAATAAAAAACTTCTATATATACAAGTAAATAGTAACATCTTAAAGAGGCAGGTCCAGGTAGTGACAGTACCTAAAGGGTTAAACAGAATCTTAGAATAATATAGACGGAGCTGAACTCAGTCAATACAAATAAGATACATGCTTATAAATCTATAGTTCAGTAAATTGCTGTGATCCCGATATCACATGTAGAAAATATATATATATAGAGGCATGCCTACATATAGGTGTATATCTATATAATGACAGATCAAATAAATGGGGCGAAAGAGAAGCCCTCATTTAAACCCAAAGGTTGTAGTGTCTTAAGTCTATAAATCCACCTAGACTCTCTCTGTCTTAGTAAACGATCATAGTTCCCTCGCCTCGGATGTCTCTTAACCCATTCAAGACCACAGAATTTCAGGTTACTAGAATCGTTCCCATGAGATTCTCTAAGGTGTCTTGAAATTGGTGTTTCAAGGCGATTCCTAGGGGACCTTACATGTTCCATAATCCTTTCTTTGAAAGCTCTAAAGGTCTTGCCTACATATTTTTGTCCACATGAACAGGACAAGAGATACACCAGACCCTTCGTGCTACAATTAAAAAAGTTTTTAATCTTAATAGAGACTTGACCAGTACTATCATAGACTACCTTAGATTCCTTCAAAATAAATTTGCAAGCTACACATCTACCGCAGCCATAGGACCCACATGGAGGGTTACCCAACCATGTATCCCTTCGCTGCGGTTTAGTGGATAAATGACTTGGTACTAATAGGTCACGAATGTTACGTCCTCTTCTGGCCGTAATGTTGATACACGGACCTAGAATTTCCTTCAAATGTGGATCGTTCAAGAGGATCGGCCAGAATCTATTTAAACAATTTTTTACTTCGGACCATCCCGTGTCATATGTGGCAATCATCCGAATGTTGCCTTTATTTTCCAAAGATGTATTCCTGGGGTGGTCACTAAGAAGTTCTTTCCTATCAATTTCGAGTGCTCTCTTATAAGCTTTTTTGAGGCAGCGATTTGGGTAGCCTTTCTCCTTGAAATATAGACGAAGCTGGTTTGCCTTTATTTTGAAATCCAATACATCGCTACAATTTCTCCGGAGGCGAAGATATTGGCCAACCGAAATTCCGGTTGGCCAATATCTTCGCCTCCGGAGAAATTGTAGCGATGTATTGGATTTCAAAATAAAGGCAAACCAGCTTCGTCTATATTTCAAGGAGAAAGGCTACCCAAATCGCTGCCTCAAAAAAGCTTATAAGAGAGCACTCGAAATTGATAGGAAAGAACTTCTTAGTGACCACCCCAGGAATACATCTTTGGAAAATAAAGGCAACATTCGGATGATTGCCACATATGACACGGGATGGTCCGAAGTAAAAAATTGTTTAAATAGATTCTGGCCGATCCTCTTGAACGATCCACATTTGAAGGAAATTCTAGGTCCGTGTATCAACATTACGGCCAGAAGAGGACGTAACATTCGTGACCTATTAGTACCAAGTCATTTATCCACTAAACCGCAGCGAAGGGATACATGGTTGGGTAACCCTCCATGTGGGTCCTATGGCTGCGGTAGATGTGTAGCTTGCAAATTTATTTTGAAGGAATCTAAGGTAGTCTATGATAGTACTGGTCAAGTCTCTATTAAGATTAAAAACTTTTTTAATTGTAGCACGAAGGGTCTGGTGTATCTCTTGTCCTGTTCATGTGGACAAAAATATGTAGGCAAGACCTTTAGAGCTTTCAAAGAAAGGATTATGGAACATGTAAGGTCCCCTAGGAATCGCCTTGAAACACCAATTTCAAGACACCTTAGAGAATCTCATGGGAACGATTCTAGTAACCTGAAATTCTGTGGTCTTGAATGGGTTAAGAGACATCCGAGGCGAGGGAACTATGATCGTTTACTAAGACAGAGAGAGTCTAGGTGGATTTATAGACTTAAGACACTACAACCTTTGGGTTTAAATGAGGGCTTCTCTTTCGCCCCATTTATTTGATCTGTCATTATATAGATATACACCTATATGTAGGCATGCCTCTATATATATATATTTTCTACATGTGATATCGGGATCACAGCAATTTACTGAACTATAGATTTATAAGCATGTATCTTATTTGTATTGACTGAGTTCAGCTCCGTCTATATTATTCTAAGATTCTGTTTAACCCTTTAGGTACTGTCACTACCTGGACCTGCCTCTTTAAGATGTTACTATTTACTTGTATATATAGAAGTTTTTTATTTTATTGTATTTATTTTTGTATTATTGTTCATCTCTAATTTATTCCTCCTCCGCTTACTCCTTAAGCCCCATTTCTTTTGTCTTTCATATATATTTATTATACTCATCCCCTTTTTGCCTTTTAACTATGGGAACACTATTATTTGCTATCTACTTTATTACCTGTTTATATGATGTTACCCTAGTTATAACTACAAGGGACTCGTATTTGTGAAAGACTTTACAAGATGATACTTTGTATCCGGCCGTTTTGGCCAAACGCTTGCGGAACAGCTGTTATAATATACACTGTTGCGGCTTTGTTACCAATGCGGGGGTTTCTTGTGATGCCGGTGTGCTATGCGCCTGCGCTTTTCTCCGGCTGAATAACGGTATTTGGCACATGCGCGTTTTGTCCCGTTCCGTATATACGAACACGGGACCGCCTACCGGCAAATTATGTAGGCGTAACGAAACAGGGGCTCAGCCTATTGGAGAGTCCCCTGTTTTGGCGCCAATTACAAATGTACATAAGGGAGGGGAGGAAGGAGGATCGTTTGCACACTATCACCCTCGACAAAGGCGGACGTTACCGCCGAAACGCGCGTTGGGTTTCTTTTCTGTTTGTGTGTATAGGGGGGAGAGAAGATATGGACACTCACAGACTTTTGCACGTTCTTTACACCTAGTGAATTATAGTACAGGGTCCCTTTAGACCTATTTAACTCTCTTTATTTCCTCCTTACTTTATTTTTCTCTCTTCACTGATATCTCACTATCCTTTCGATTTCCTAACTTTTTAACTTGATATATGGAGTCACTATGGCTAGGCTATACCTGTAGAATAATACTAGGACCATGTGTATATATATCCTTATATCTATAGTTATTTAAACAGTGAAGAGTGAATTTATTGGCAACTTGAGGGAACTAGAATGCACTTTTTGCTCCTGTGAGGCTCCTATGTGTAATCCTCTGGATACTGTTACTTATTTGTTGCAATTTGAAGTAGTTTTCTTTTTTCTTTTTACTACTTCGTTATTGTAATTTTGAAAAGTGGTATCGAGTTACACGGATTGGATACATACTTTTCAGGTTGCTCTTTTTTGTATCTCCTCATTTTTTTGCCAATACTAGTTTGGTGTATTATGACTTCACATATGAGATTTTTATGATCCTAATAAAACTTTATTATTTTTTGTAATACACGGTAGTGGGCAAATACACTGCTCCAGACGGGGTACTAAGATTGAGGGGATTTGTTTCCTGTGTTTCAGGGATATTGTCTCCTCTTCTTTCTCTGTATAGTGTTTAATATAAGGGTGAGGCCCTTTCTAGTACCCCATAACCCATTTTTTGTGTATCCTTTTTGTTGGAAACTTTTCACCTAAAGGTGCACATTTTTCTCTTGTTAAACAATTAGTTTTGCAGTATTTTTTTTGTTTGAAATTGCCAATTTACCATTTATACAGTGGACATCCAGCAAAACAAAAAAATAATTGAAATCCTTTAATGGGAGACTATAGTCACTAGAACAACTACAATTTAATGTAGTTGTTCTTGTATGTATAGTCTGTGCTTGCAGGCTTTTTAATTTAAGCACTACCTTTTCATAAAACAGGTGGTGTTTACTTGCTGGCTAGTTACCCCTCTAGTCACGTAGACCGACACTAGAGGTGCTTTCTGGGTCAGTGCTGCACGAAGTGCATTAAAATTACACCAGGTTCCTTATATGTAGGCCGTGTGTGTGTATGTTGGATGTCAATGTAGTTGTTCTGGTATGTATAGTCTGTGCTTGCAGGCTTTTTAATGTAAGCACTACCTTTTCATAAAACAGGTGGTGTTTACTTGCTGGCTAGTTACCCCTCTAGTCACGTAGACCGACACTAGAGGTGCTTTCTGGGTCAGTGCTGCACGAAGTGCATTAAAATTACACCAGGTTCCTTATATGTAGGCCGTGTGTGTGTATGTTGGATGTCTGTGGAATTGCTTGTATTGTGTACATGCCAGGTAATTGAGTTGTTGTGAATGTGTGTTAGATATTTGCAGTGGTAGTTCTGGTAATCCGGTGGGCAAAGCATGTGGCCTGCAGACCTAGTGTACCTCTTTCGCCCGCTTTGGCGAATTACTCAGAACAAGTGGATCACAAAGGAGAGAGGTGCAATCCACGGCCTTTAATTTATAGATGGACATTCCTGGCCAGAGGGAGGTCTCCTGAACACAAAAATAAGAATAAAACACATTTTATCAATATAAAACAAGTGCATTTCTCTTTAATACACAGTAAAATGCAGCAGTAAGGCGTTTAAAAGTGGGCTTCCACGCAGCAGTCGGGAAATGGTTGGATAACAATTTCTGAATGAGGGGTAATTACTTAAATCAGAACACACTGTGGTCCTGATTGTGTTTTTACCTGCTTGTCATGAAAAGAATAGATATAAATGACCAATGACAATGAAAGAGAGGTTAGATTTGATTGATGATCCTAGCAGACTATAAAGGGAGACACTGATAAATTACTAAGATGTTAAATAAATATTAGATATGAATTCTGACAAGAGCACATGTAGGAGAACAATAAAGCCATAAAGTGGAGCAGAGTATAGTTTTAGGAACCTTCTTTAATAGTGATATTGTTGTGTTCAGATTCAAGATTTTGACACTGCAGATGTTTGTGGACTACATTTCCCATGATGCTCTAAAAACCTGAGAATATGTATTTGCAAAAATAAAACCTTTATTTAGGATTCCACCACTGTAATGCTCAGCAGCTCTAGAATCCTACCGTGAAAGGAGTATGGACTATGGGCCTCACTGACATTGAACCACATGTAACTGTCACTTGTGTCTAGTGTATTTACTCTTGTAGTGCTACATACCTCATATAGTGCGGTGTAATAGGTTAATGCCCTAAAATTAGTATACTTGCAATAATAAATGAATAATGATTTTTTTTATTTATTTAATTATTCCATACAATTAAACAACATTGACTTTTATGTAATTTCAAATCGAGTTAATGAAAGCTCTTATAAGTTGAAAGTCTATTGTCTCCAGTGGGGACCTGAATAACTTCCATTCATTTTAGGCACCCTCCACAGATTCCAGTGGACTTCATATTGAGCTTGGTCAGGTTCTAGCTACCATGTTATTAATGGCTCAGCCTTTTTGTAGCAGACCATGCAGATAAAGTACTTGTCAGGTTTTCAGTTGATGCTGATGCCAGACTACATCCCAGTATTGCAGTGGTTAATGTTGAATCCTTCATGTACTAGACTGAAGGAGCCAGGAATAGTGATTGCTAAACTTTATGTATAATAGTAAAAAAAATTTTTTTGAAATTATACAGCTTACACCGGATGAAGAACTAGAAAGGTACTTACTAGTCCAGAGTGGATAGGCTAGTAGCACTCATCTTGCAGGGATGCAAATGGAATATATGGAAAGCAAGCCAAGTGAAAGAAAACCATATATCAGGACTATAAGCAAAACCTGGTTTGGTACACAAAATATAACTATTCCAAAGACCAGGAAATCCAAGGCACAAATATAACCGATTCAAAAAATAAAATAAAAAAATAAATAAATGAAAAAAATTGGACTATAGTCCAACAATCAGCCAAGGAACTGGTTCTCAAAGCTCTGGCACCAGCATTGGTAGGAGGAGGAGGTTTAGTTAGGTGATTGGATCCCAGTGAGCCCATCTAATTGGACTTCACTAACAAGGCTTTGGTTAATGATCAAGCTTTAAATCTAGGCCAAAGTGAGTGGAACACATCAAACTCAAGGCTATTCTAGGGTAGAAAATAGAGGAGATTTGTGGGTGGAACTATGCAGAGCTAGTGATAACTCCAAAAATGTAACTGATCTCACTAAACATACTGAATCGTATTTCCATATAAATTCAACTCAGGATGTCACTCCATTCGCACCTGGGAAGCCCACAAGGCTGTTATTTAAGGGTATCTTATGCAGATAGGATCCTGGGCCAAAAAACAAAAACAACAACCTATTTTGGAGCTCTAGGATTGCTGACCTGGAGGACTAACATAAACATTCCAAATCACTGGACACTATAGGTTCTTGTTAGCCACATGTTTTGAGCTGAGAGGCCTCCTTACACTTCATGCTAAAAAAAAACCTCCTTCTCACAAAAAATCCTATTACATGCAGGGCAACAGAAGTGATAAATAGTTGGTTAGTGCTCTAAAAAAACTAGACATCAGGGCACTTACATAGCTAAGATGATGGAAGATTAGACACTAAACCCCAGACATCACTAAAATATTTTAACAATATTACCAGGGATTGTACAAAGAACGTCCCCAGAACCCCCTTTGGCGGACATTAAAATTAGTTAGTAAGCCATATACACACTACAATCCCTACCAATGAAGGCTCCTTACTGGAGAATACTCTCACTAGAGGAATGTATCTGGGCCCAGACGATTCCACTTCAAAATACTACAAATTATTTGGTGCTGTCCTAGTCCCACACTTCCTTCGAGCCTTCAATCCTTTCACAACTATCCCGCTTTTCCTCACTTGCTCTCAGAGGAAGATATTATCATTATACCTAAGCCCTATCTCACTCATAAATGTAGACCTCAACATTTTTGATAAACACCTAGCTCTACACCTTCAGCCCTTCTTCCAGGATTATCCACCCTGCTCTGGCAGGTTTTGTGTCTCAGAGAGAGGCAAAAGATAACATCTACAATACATGTACAGATCCTTAATCTATTATACGTGACTCAGACTTCCAAAATTCCATCTCTCCTCCTGACAATAGACTCAGAAAAAGCATTTTACAGGGTGGGCTGGTCCTATCTCTTCTCTACTCTTGAGTGCTTGGACTTTATGAGAAACTGGCTTGCATAGTTACATTCTCTCTATTCATCTCCCACTGCAAAAATATAAAGCAATGGCCATTATTTGTTGCCTTTCTCCATAAAAAATGGTACCCGACAGGGATGATCCCTTTCCCTCTCCTCTTTGGGCAACCATGGAACTCCAGTGCATTCAATTGCAATCACTCATTGAGCGGATACAAGACTCTTACATCGAATATAAAGTGTCTGCCTTAGTGGATGACCTGTTTTGTTCTATTAGTAACCCTTAGTCCTCTCTCCCACTATTACAGCAAAAATTGGAGTCTCTTGGTGCCTCATTAGGTTTTAAGGTCAACTACATTAAAAAAATTAATATTGAATCTAACTGTACCATCACAAAATTTAAAACACTGAAGTTTAGTAACCCCTTTGAATGAACCAATAAAGCCACTAAATACATGGGGATTATGGTGCCCTCTTCCCTTACAGAAACATTTTAATTAAATCTCCCTCCTCTTTTACAAACTATAGTTCAGGACCTGTCCTAGCGGAACCTGCCTCATTTTAGGAGAGTGAACATTGCTAAAATGAATGTGCTTCCTCGTCCACTGTATGTCATTCAAATACTTCCGAGTCAGATTCCACTCTCATTCTTTGCTTCCGTGCGTTCAGCCATCACAAGTTTTGTGTGGGTTAGCAATAAACCTAGACTAGGCTACTCAATTCTTAGTATACCAAGGAGTCCCCCATTGAGTAGCTTAATCTATATTTATCTGGAATTTTATTGGGTTGGGACTATCAAATGTATACCACTTCAACCTTGCAAACACATTGAATAGAATGTATCACTGGACGAAATCTGATATATCTAAGCAGTGGCTATACATTGAGAATAAGTTGTCTCGGTCACTCCTACATATTTTTTCTTGGCAGAAAGCCCTGGTAGAGTCTTTGCGCTGCTCTGCACATCCAACTATGATTCCTACTCTGAATGTATGGAGAAACCATAAAATAGCCTTTTGACTCACCCACCCTATATCCCAGTTGTATCCAGTTTGCCACAAACCCTTATTCCCCCCAGGTAGATGGGGATAGTCCCTCCTTTGCCCATCCTCTACCATATATGTTAAACTAACAGATGCTATGAGGGATAATGATGTCATATACCTACACCAGCTTATACCTATTTTTTGATACCACCAAATGTGCCAATTTTTTAGGTCCACCATTCCACTGGGACACATACAAAAATAGTTGACCAAATGTGAGACCCTACACACCGACTGGACATTGGTACACAGAGACTTATCAGTATTTTACAAAAACTACCCCTCTCCCATTAAAACTTGGTTTGCTGACTTGGGGATAAAACTTCCAGAAGTGGAATGGAGGTGATAATTGTATCACCTACACTCTCTAGTATAGACATCAATATGAATTAGTAAACTACAAACAATTGAGAGGATAGTATCACGCACCCAGCATCCTACACAGGATCTTCCCAACAACGTCTGTTAGCAAGCTGAGAAAACTATCCACACTAATAACCTCTATTTTAAATACCAATATCCTGGTCACTTTCCAGGGGTTTCCATTTCACCATTTCCCTCTCCAATTTAATTGTAACCTCTCAGTGCTCCAATCCCACCTATTAAATGCTGCAAAAGCATTGTTTCCGTTTCATTGGAGAGCCTCCATCAACTATTAGAGAATGGATAGATATGACGGAGGGCATTCAGGCAATTCTCCTTAGGTCACTTATACAACTTAAATGTTAAGATCTGGTCTCTTTAGCTTAGCTTTCTTACTCAACCTGCCATAGCATGACAACCTAGAACAGGTGTTTGCATCCCACTGATGGGTTTGCACTGATGTACCTAAGCAAAGTTAGGTATAACTCTGCTGTGCACCATTCTAAGAGAGTTTTGTTTTTAGCAACAGCTACTAAAAGCAGCTAATTGTTACAGCCAAGTTGCAATAATGAAGATAATGGTATAGGTGCAGCCTAAGACACCAGTGAATTTCAAGATAGGGATGATTTATGTATAGTTACCGCTTTATGCATTGATAGAGCTTTAGACCATAGAAAGGACATTTGTAGAGGGTAAGTCCTTGAGTTCCATCTTGAAAGAAGGCATGGACAATACTTTGAGAATTGGTACTAGCATAAGCACTGGAAAAAATTCAAAGAAAGGTACTGATCAGGATGCAAAAAAGGCTTAATGCAGCCAGAGTCAGAACTGGGTGTTACTTTAGGAAATAGCAGTTACACTTTAATACAAATTACCTTTGGTTTCATAGCTATGTGCATTGGAACCTTTGTGATGACTGCAGTCAGTAAGAACATTAGCACTCAGTCATCGCTAGGTATGGATGTCAATTGGTACCAAAACTAGCATCCTAGTGTCATTACAGGCATTAAACGTGACTGCATAGACAGATGGCATTCCAAGTATAGATTAATTGGAGTAGGGACCAGAATGTGACAGTCAAGAGCTAAAATTCTTTTTTATGAGACAATCATAAAGAGCAGGCTCTAGCCATTAAATCTGTGGATTTATATTTTCCCAGCAACAACAAATGATTATTGGAATATACGTGGAAGAGGTATTTATATTTTTACACAAATTTGACACCCCAGTAGCCTAACTAGAAGAATGTTCAGGCTTATTTACTGTAGAGGGAGTAGGAAAGTTAATAACCTGATGAGCCAAGTCTGCTGGGCCACACATAATATGATATGTGGTCTATCAGTGGACCCCTGTACTGGTAATCTGTAATGTTTCTATGGATAGTTTCCTATTATTGGTTCCCGAGAAGCCTTGAATGGTGTTAATTTAATCAATACAAACAGAAAAAAATGTTTATTGGGAGACAATAAACTGCTGATAAAGATGACTTGCTCTAATTAAATTAAGACTTTCCAGTTCTACTGCTTTCCTACATACTCACCTGTTGATCTAACCCTCTGTGTTGCTCTTTTGCTTGCATACTTACATCTTACCTTCTCTATATTGCAAGCTCTTTGATCAGAATCCTCAATAACCTTTTATTAATCTTAACATTTCCTGTTTGTAATAGTTTGTTTTTTATTTGCTAAAATATCTCACATTAAAATTTTAAATCACTGCAGACTATGTTGAAGCTAAATACAGGATTATTTACTAGAGTGAGAATTCAAAATTAATTCAAGGTGCATATTATGGTTAAAGGGAAACTATAGTCACCTGAACAACTTTAGCTTAATGAAGCAGTTTTGGTGTATAGAACATGCCCCTGCAGCCTCACTGCTCAATCCTCTGCCATTTAGGAGTTAAATCCCTTTGTTTATGAACCCTAGTCACACCTCCCTGCATGTGACTTGCACAGCCTTCCATAAACACTTCCTGTAAAGAGAGCCCTATTTAGGCTTTCTTTATTGCAAGTTCTGTTTAATTAAGATTTTCTTATCCCCTGCTATGTTAATAGCTTGCTAGACTCTGCAAGAGCCTCCTGTATGTGATTAAAGTTCAATTTAGAGATTGAGATACAATTATTTAAGGTAAATTACATCTATTTGAAAGTGAACCAGTTTTTTTTTCATGCAGGCTCTGTCAATCATAGCCAGGGGAGATGTGGCTAGGGCTGCATAAACAGAAACAAAGTGATTTAACTCCTAAATGACAGTGAATTGAGCAGTGAAATTGCAGGGGAATGATCTATACACTAAAACTGCTTTATTTAGCTAAAGTAATTTAGGTGACTATAGTGTTCCTTTAAGGCAAAAGTAGCTGAAACAAAGGCACATGTGGAAATGTTTCCAATTTTGTTATTTTGGCCTTAAAGTTTAAATTCAGTTTTCAATTCTCACTTTAGTGAATAACTCTGGTAAATGTCAATAGTAATCAAATCAAGTAGTTTTGTGGATTTCTTGTTCCTAATGTCAAGAAAAGCTAGATTAGTTGTAAAACTTTCTGTTTTATTTAAAATCTGTGAATGTATTTACAAAGAGATATTTTAATATCACTAAAGGTTTTGGCATTGACAGTGATATATAGAGAAATGGTAGCTACTCAGTTCTTGAATTTGCAAAGTTCTGAGTTAACATATTTAGTGATTTATTGTCTAAACAGTGATTTGTGACTAAAGTCCAATCATCTTGTAAAATTTAGGCTAAAACAGGATGGAAAAAATTGTGTGCTTGTGTCTTTTTCCGATACAGAAAGAATTATTTGGATTGACGACCAACATGAAGCATAATATATTTGTTCATAAATTAGGCACACTATATTGATATGTATATACAATATGAACTGCTGATGCTGTTCACTAGCCAGTAATGATTAAGTGTTTTGAAAAATGTTCCTCTTCCTTGTCCCCCTGTTCAGCCAACACTAAGACAGATAGCAGATAAAGCAACACACACCTTTCCCTGAGACAAGCATTACTCCTGAAATAAGTGGCATGTTGAATATGCCTCTGGCAGGGCGACTGGACTGAACGTTTAATAAATGTGTATATTATAAAATGTACACTATATTTCTTACTCTGCTTTTCAACTTTAACCCCTTAAGGACCGGACTGTTTTTGCGACGTTGTACATTTGCGACCAGGCATCTTTTTACACTTTTGTGGTGTTTGTGTTTAGCTGCAATTTTCCGCTCTCTCATTTACTGTTCCCATACAAATTATATATTGTTTTTTTTCAGGACAAAAGGGGCTTTCTTAACATACCCTTATTTATATAATCTCATGTAATTTAATTTAAAAAAAATGAAAAAATATGATGAAAAATTGAAAAAAATACATGTTTTTTGATTTTTATGTGAAAAATCTTTTACTCATCTACAAAAGCGAATGAAAAAAACTGCTAAATAGATTCAAAATTTTGTCCTGAGTTTAAAAGTACCCAGTGCTTACATGCTTTTTTGCTATTTTTTTTTCATGTTATAGGGCTATAAGTACAAGTAGGATATTGCGGTTTCAAAACATACATTTTTAAAATTTATCAATAGTGACATTGTAACACTATTATCTGTCATAAATCTCTGAATAACACCCCACATGTACATATTTTTTTTAAAGTAGACAACCCAGGGTATTCAATATGGGGTATATCCAGACCTTTTTGTAGCCACTTAGTCGCAAACATTGGCCAAAGTTAGCGTTCATATTTGTTTGTGTGTGAAAAAAGTAAAAAACTAAATTGAACGCAAATTTTGGCCAGTGTTTGCGACTAAGTGGCTACTAAACACTGGGAGCACTGCCGGGGGAACGACGGCGATCGGGTAAGTACCTCTGACCGTTAGGACGGTTCAGGACCGTCAGCAGTCGGCAATGAAAAAAATGCAGATGCACCGCCCTCGGTCCTTAAGAGGTTAAATCATTTTCATGCCCCTCTTTTATATTTTGGGTTGTACAGAACTATACATTATTTATTCAGTGTATAAATTTTAGATATGTGTCTTTGCTGATAAGCAAGAAAGAAGAGTAAAAAAAAATAATATATATATATATATACATACATACATATACAGTGCCTTGCAAAAGTATTCACCCCTTGACTTTTTACCTATTTTGTTACATTACAGCCTTAAGTTCAATGTTTTATTAATCTGAATTTTATGTGATGGATCAGAACACAATAGTCTAAGTTGGCAAAGTGAAATGAGAAAAATATATACATAAACCTATTTTTTAGAAATAGAAAACAGAAAATTGGCATGTGCGTATGTATTCACCCCTTTTGTTATGAAGCCCATAAAAAGCTCTGGTGCCTTCAGAAGTCACATAATTAGTGAAATGATGTCCACCTGTGTGCAATCTAAGTGTCACATGATCTGTCATTACATATACACACCCTTTTTGAAAGGCCCCAGAGGCTGCAAGAGGCACCACTAGCCAAACACTGCCATGAAGACCAAGGAACTTTCCAAACAAGTAAGGGACAATGTTGTTGTGAAGTAAAAGTCAGGGTTAGGTTATAAAAAAATATCCAAATCTTTGATGATCCCCAGGAGCACCATCAAATCTATCATAACCAAATGGAAAGAAAATGGCACAACAGCACGGCTGCCCACCAAAACTCAAAGACCGGGCAAGGAGGACATTAATTAGAGAGGCAGCAGAGACCTAAGGTAACCCTGGAGGAGCTGCAGTGGTCCACAGCAGAGACTGAAGTATCTGTACATAGGATAACAGTAAGCCATACGCTCCATAGAGTTGGGCTTTATGGCAAAGTGACCAGAAGAAAAAGCCATTAGTTTCAGCAAAAAAAACAAAATGGCCCGTTTTGAGTTTGCAAAAAGGCATGTGGGAGACTCCCAAAATGTATGGAGGAAGGTGCTCTGGTCTGATGAGACTACAATTTAACTTTTCGGCCATCAAAGAAAACGCTATGTCTGGCGCAAACCCAACACATCACATCACCCAAGACACGGTGGTGGCAGCATCATGCTGTGGAGATGTTTTTCAGCAGCCGGGACTGGGAAACTGGTCAGAGTTGAGGGGAAGATGGATGGTGATAAATACAGGGATATTCTTGAGCAAAACTTGTACCACTCTGTGAGTGATTTGAGGCTAGGACGGAGGTTCACCTTCCAGCAGGACAATGACCCCAAACACACTGCTAAAGAAACACTTGAGTGGTTTAAGGGGAAACATGTACATGTGTTGGAATGGCCTAGTCAAAGCCCAGACCTCAACCCAATAGAAAATCTGTGGTCAGACTTAAAAATTGCTGTTCACAAGTGCAAACCATCCAACTTGAAGGAGCTGGAGCAGTTTTGCAAGGAGGAATGGGCAAAAATCCCAGTGGTAAGATGTGGCAAGCTCATAGAGACTTATCCAAAGTGACTTGGAGCTGTGATTGCCGCAAAAGGTGGCTCTACAAAGTATTGACTTTAGGGGGGTGAATAGTTATGCACATTGACTTTTTCTGTTATTTTGTCCTATTTGTTGTTTGCTTCACAATAAAAAAAAATAAAAAAAAAACATCTTCAAAGTTGTGGGCATGTTCTGTAACTTAAATGATGCAAATCCTCCAACAATCCATGTTAATTCCAGGTTGTGAGGTAACAAAACACGAAAAATGCCAAGGGGGGTGAATACTTTTGCAAGGCACTGAATATATGTGTATATATGTGTATATATATATATATATATATATATATATATATATATATATATATATATATATATATATATATTGTGATAAAGTGAAGGCAGATAGGCCTTTTAACCCCAGGGGAAGTACGTGTAGTTTGTGTGTTGCACAACACAAAACACTGTTTAGTTATGGGCCCCTGGGGTGGAGCATTTGGAGAGAAGGGTGGGCCAATGCTCCACTCCACAGTTTAGTGGTTTTCTGGGGAGACATGGATCCAGGCCAGGGTTTTTTGGATCGTCTCCAACCCACTGCTCAGCTGCAGTTAATGAGCTGTTGCAGTGGGAATAAACTCCTCCCTGCTAGACAGGTAAAGGAGAGGGATTGCTGGCTTCCTCCCAGGAAGCAGGTAGGAGAGAGAGGCTGTTCTCTCCAGATAGTCAAGAAGACTGGCTTGGAGCACTGGGAGTGCAGAAAGGAAAGCAGTCAGGGCAAGGCTGGCTTGGAGCACAGGGAGTGCAGAAAGCAAAGCAGTCAGGGCAAGGCTGGCTTGGAGCACTGGGAGTGCAGAAAGGAAAGCAACAGGTTAGATAGCAGAGCGTTGCTCTCTAATAAGGTTGGTGCAATATTGTGTTTAGTTTAACCCTGAGAGATAGGGAACCTAAAGTGAGTTAGTGCTCAGACCGAGCTAGGTTTTTGTTTATAGGGTTTTCTGTTACATTTATGTTTTCATTTTACTGCTGTATCCTGTGTGAACTTACAAATAAAGTGCCTGGAGTATATGAATTACAAGGACTGTGCATGTTTTTGCCCTAGAGGACCGTGCTACCTGCTGACAAGGATCACAATATGGTGGAGAATGCGGGCATAGTAGCACATTGAGGATCTGTGGGTGTGCCAGTCATTCAGTAGTCTGCTTGAGGACTTTTTATTTTTGCAGACCTGTTTAAAAAAACAAAAACAAAAAAAACAACAACAAATTAGTAGCCCTGTACCTTTAATACTCTTATCTGCTTGGTGCTATAATGGAGGACCTGCTGAAGGCTCTGGTACAGGCAACCACTGTACAACAAGAGGCAACTGCTATACAACAAAACACCAACCATTTCCTGGCTGCACAGATTAAGAACCTGAGGGATGCTCAGCAGGAGCACAGAGCTGCACTTACTGAGGTTTTGCAGATTGCCCCCTGCAGTGAGAGTGGGGACAAGGGACCTCATAACCAAGCTACTGACATCCTGCATAAGATGACAGAGGCAGTAGAAGAAGTCTTTCGCAAGCTGAAAAGCATGGAGGCAACAAAGCGTGATGTTGAGAAACACACAGAAGAGAGAGAACCGGAATTAAAAGGCAAGAAGGATAAAATTGATCCTGAAAGCAGTGATAATGTGGAAGATGGTGAAAAGGCAGTTGGATCATCCATGGAACAAAAAGCAAAAGAGAAAAAGGTAGTAACGAGACCAGCAAATCTAAAGGAAAACCCGGAATTGTCAAGAGGCAGTGATGGTGACAGTGATGACATGCGCCAAAGTAAGAGAGGTCAGAGGAATCAGAAGGGAGAACGAGACAAACTGATTACTGAAGTTGACAAGTGTTTATTTGAAAATCAAAACGTTGCAGCTTCACATGAAAGCCTCAAACTTGCTCTGTATGGCATCACAACAGATAAAGCGATCTTGGGAAAAGAGTTGGAAACAAAAATATTTTCATGCTCAGAAACTGAATCTTGCATGTTTCAAGAGAATGCTGGAAAGACATTTGAAAACAGAAAGGTACTGATAAATCTTCCCAAGGTAACAGAAGAAGAATCAGAGGATGATGAGGATTATGTTCCTTCAGAAGACTGGCAAAAGGAAATAATGGTTGGTTCCATGTTCCAGGCAGAGATTCCAGTTGGCATCTGCAAGTACAAGGAAACTGAAAGAGTGTATGAAAATGATGACCAGTTATTGTGGAACCCAGATTTTATAGTGGAAACAAGAGTTCTAGATTTTCTAAGTGAAGCGTCCAGAAGGACAGGTGAAGAGAAGGGAATAGATGCAATTCCAGGGGGATCACATATAAAAGAAAACGAAGCAGGAGCCCCTGATGTACACCCAAGTGAACAAGTTAAAGGCATGAAAAGCAGACTGACTTGGGGAGTCAGAGAAGACAACTGCAAAAGAGCTGAGCTTAATGGAGAGAAGCAAAGCACCCCAGCTGAGTATAGCAATGCGGTGCACTGTTTAGTAGCCGAGGCTACCCAAGATTGTCGACCAGCTGTTGAACAGTTTGGCAGAGAAAAGAAAGGCAAAGTAGCCGCTTCTGATCTAAGCCAAGAGAGAGCGACAGTTACAGAACCAAGCGGTGATGATAAGATGGGCACGTCCGCAGCTAAGCCAGACCAAGGCGAACGTCACAAAGTAGGTGACATTGGCGTAGCAGAATTAAATATTTCAAAGACATCTGGTATTGCTACAAAGACTTTGAATGAATTTTCGGGAGCCGTAGAACTTGATCTGCTGGCAAAGACTACTGCTACACGGCCTGGGCGCACTGACTACCTGGAACACCTGCCAGACTCTGGGAGCACAATCATGGAATCAAAGGTGGAACTCGGAATTCCTGACCGGCTGTTTGATACCGGGGCTGTCATGACCCAGCCAGAGGCCATGACTGCGTCTCCGGATAACCCCGAGGGAGCAGGGAGACTGCCAGACAGCCCAGAGGAAAGCTTTTCTGACAGTGAGAGGTGGCCACTCAAGGCAGAGCATTCGGAGGATACCCCTGGGGAGGAAGCCAGGCAAAGGAGAGATGAGCTAAGCCGGGAGTCTGGGCCTCAGGTAGAACAGCGCTCCATGCCAAGCCAGGTCGAGCATGATGGGATGGAGCTGGGATCAAAGGCTGCATTCGTGCAGGAGGAGGGTGCTCTAGACAGCCTCCTTGGCCAACCCCCTGAGGATATAGAGATGAGACCTGTAGCATTAACCGTAGAAAGCAATGAAGGTTCCCAGGGATTCACAGAACAGATGGAGGATGTTGTGAAGCCCTTCATGGAGGGACCGGTTCCAGTGGAGGATGAGCTGGTGACAGAACCAGGTCTTGAAGAGGTTGAGCATCCAGCAAATTCGTCTTATGAAACAACTGGACGTATAAGTGATATAGAAAAGTTAGTTACACGCAAAGCTTTTGTAAAGTTTGCGTTTGAAAGTAACTCGGACATTGAGAGACTATCAAACCAGAAGCTGCTGTGGATGTGGAAGCAGATGATGATTCAGAGGAACTTGGCTACTAAAGAGCCACACAGTACTGATCATCAGCCTAGATCTGCTAGCAACCAAATAACCGGGGAAACTGGAAAGAAAGGACAAAATCTGATACTGAGTCTGGGACAATATAATGGTAGAACGTACCCAAAAGTCCCATTACAGCTACGAGACCAGACTGAGAAACTCAGATGCTTCAACTGCCACATGCATGGACATATTACATATAACTGTCCTGAGAGTGAAGAGCCAATACAGTGTGACATAGGAATAAGGGCTCTGCATAGGATAGTATTGCCTTGCTTAAAGATGTGTATGGTGACTGGTGGTGTTACAGCACAGCTAAAAGTGGTGATGGTGGTAGGGAAGAGTGCACAAGCACTAATTAATTCAGGGAGTGAGGCTACTTTGAAAAGTGTTCTGCTCCAGCCAGAAAAATTTGGTTTAAGACAAGTGATCGATATTGTGGGTACACATGGTGACACCCGCACATACCCCATGGCAGAGGTAGAGTTTGTCACAGAGGTAGTAAAAGTTAAATGCCCTGTAGTACATGTAGCTCAAACGCAAGAGCGTATAAGTAAGGCCAGTTTTCTGAGTACCTTGGACCTGGTCATAAGGTATTGGCAGGTTCCCCTGACAGAGAAAGCAAAGGGAAGGACAGCGTTTTCTACTCCCAAGGGGTTATGGCAACATAAAGTACTGCCATTCAGGTTGCATAGTGCACCAGCCCCCTTTCTGCATATGAATAGGATACTTTGGCCCAACAGAGAGAATGCAGCTGCCTACCTTGGTGATGTGGCGATTCACAGGGTGGACTTGGAAGCACACCTGATGAGGGTCCAGTTAGTTGTGAATAATGTAAGGGCTGCCGGTCTGACCGCTAACACTAAGTGTTATCCAGGATTTGAGGCAGCTAACTATTTGGGTTATCCACTTGGGTGGGGGTTCCTTAAACTACAAGGGAGCAAGGTAGCAGCCATCTGCAATAGGCCACTTCCTGTAACTGAGGAGCAAGTCAGGGCTGGTACAGCCCTAGGTGACGTGATTGTTCATGGTTTGTGTTCTAAGGTCGCTCGACCCGATGGGTCTGAGCTGGGGGGGAGGATATGTGATAAAGTGAAGGCAGATAGGCCTTTTAACCCCAGGGGAAGAAAGTGTAGTTTGTGTGTTGCACAACACAAAACACTGTTTAGTTATGGGCCCCTGGGGTGGAGCATTTGGAGAGAAGGGTGGGCCAATGCTCCACTCCACAGTTTAGTGGTTTTCTGGGGAGACATGGATCCAGGCCAGGGTTTTTTGGATCGTCTCCAACCCACTGCTCAGCTGCAGTTAATGAGCTGTTGCAGTGGGAATAAACTCCTCCCTGCTAGACAGGTAAAGGAGAGGGATTGCTGGCTTCCTCCCAGGAAGCAGGTAGGAGAGAGAGGCTGTTCTCTCCAGATAGTCAAGAAGACTGGCTTGGAGCACTGGGAGTGCAGAAAGGAAAGCAGTCAGGGCAAGGCTGGCTTGGAGCACAGGGAGTGCAGAAAGCAAAGCAGTCAGGGCAAGGCTGGCTTGGAGCACTGGGAGTGCAGAAAGGAAAGCAACAGGTTAGATAGCAGAGCGTTGCTCTCTAATAAGGTTGGTGCAATATTGTGTTTAGTTTAACCCTGAGAGATAGGGAACCTAAAGTGAGTTAGTGCTCAGACCGAGCTAGGTTTTTGTTTATAGGGTTTTCTGTTACATTTATGTTTTCATTTTACTGCTGTATCCTGTGTGAACTTACAAATAAAGTGCCTGGAGTATATGAATTACAAGGACTGTGCATGTTTTTGCCCTAGAGGACCGTGCTACCTGCTGACAAGGATCACAATATATAATAATCCAATAAGAAGGGGCAGATATTTACATTGTCCCACAGCGGAGCATCCAGACAGTGGACATTTATTTTATTTATTTTATGTCTTTAAAAACAATTTGGAGCTAGTGAGTGCTCTCAAATCTATATATATATATATATATATCTAAAAATATATATATATATATATACACATATATACTGACTGGCCTTGGATCCCCACACTTTTCCTGACGGACTGATGAGTCCTCTTCCCCCTCCCACCTTTTTATCCCAAATGTATCCCTTCTGGTCCCAGATCCTTAGCTCTGGCAACAATCATGTCCTCCATTCCTTGGCAGTCCAGAGACGTACATGACTGCTGACCCACACATCCCGTTGCTCAATAACACACATGAGACTTATGTTTGTTGGGTAATGGCAACGGCCACAGCTTTATTTATTTTAAACAGCAAATGCCAGCAAACATATCACCCTGTCAGCTGTTGGGATGCTTCACCAACAGACAGTTCTACCATGAGATAATCCAAGAGTCCAGAGCAGCCAGCCCTCGCTATCAGCTCTCAGCAGGCTGCGACCCCCCAAGCCGCATCGGCACCTTCTTCCACTGTACTGCGCTGGCCAGGACTCCTGCCACCGCGATAACGACCTACACCCCTACCTAGTCGCCATTGCGCCCCCTGTCAACAGCACAGCCTCGACACCCGTCCGCAGGCCTGTTTTAAAAATGTCTAATTCAATTAAGTTTAAGTGAACCCCATCGTTTCCCGCCCCAACTCATTTCCCCCTGCATGAATAACCAAGGTAACTGGACTTGTAACAAATCTGCACAACACCACAAATTCCGGATAGAGCTGCGGACAGGTAAGCCCCTTGACACCCTGTCATCTAACCCAAGCTACCTCAAACGAAAAGCCCAGATTCCTTCCATATTAGCGCTCCTCAGCTTGTCAAGCAGCCCAATAAATATACGAATGACCCAGGATCCAGACATAACGAGGGCTGGGACCTACAAGACAACAAGTATAACAAGTGAGGACGAACATAAGATTGATAGCAACCAGATTCCCATCTACCTAAACGCCTAATATCCACAGCACTATACCTCAACAGACTCGCCTGAGTGGCAGCCTCAATTCTAAACGAATGAGCTGAGTACTCCCGGGCACCTGCTCCACACACCACCAGTGAACCCTTTAACATCAACGTAAACTGGTAATGTGTCAATGGAGATCCATCCTGGTGAACCAACAAAGAAGAACCCACTGCCCCGGGTCTAACACCAAGTAACAGATAAACAGCCGAACTGGACAAAACTCACCTCCAGTAGCACCAATCCGTACCCATGCACCCTTACTTACTTGATACTTTTTCGATCGATGAATCAGGAGATTCACTGCCCTATCTGACCAATGTACATCTGACAAAAGAAGAGGGGAAACCGAACGTAAATTCCGCACCACTAGCTCACCCATCCGAAACGCCATGAAGAAACAAAATAAATATGCCACACGAAACAACAGAACCTCATATTCTGAGAAACATACTACCTGAAGAGACAACACTCTCTGAAACAAATCAAAAATAATAGGACGCTGACAATTGTGCCCTCACCTAAGCCTCAAACCCCGCAAAACTCGCTTCCCTAGTGACATCCCTTCAACCCATAAACCTAAACAAAAAAGATAATGCAGCCACTGCTTTTTCTCCTGCCGAGCATGACTTACCCTGTCAAAATATACCTTCCAAGAAAACCAACTCGAATCCCTACCGACAGCCATTGACTCCATATGGCCTGATATGCTCTCCAAGAAGACTCTGACAACGAATCCCCGATAAGGCCCCTCAAGCCTCGAAATCGAGATCCCATTAGGATGACGGGCACCTCCGGCCCATGATTTCCACTTTCGGTGCTGACCTCCGAAACTGGTCCCACTGAAACCGAGAAAGAGCATCAGCCACCACATTCAGCACGCCCGGCACATGATGTGCCTTAATCCACATGTTAAATCTCAAGCTTAACAAGCTTAACAAGACTAACCAGCACAGCAAAGCCAAAACTGGGGGCAAAGCGGAGAAGGAACGATTAATCACATGAACAACACATTCTGGAGAATGTCTCCCCAGAGCTCCATAGCCACCACGATGGGAAACAATTCCAAAAACGTGAGATTAGTAATCAGCTCAGAGTCCTGCCAGATGGCCGGCCACAGTTCTGTGCACCACCGACCCTGCAAATACTCACCATAGCCCAGGGATCCCAACACATCTGTGAACAGATCCAGCTCCGCATTGCTTGTGACAGCACACAGCCAACACAAACGACCATTGTAGTATCCCAAAAAAGAACTCCACACCTGCAGATCACTGCGTAACCGATGCGTAACCCGAATGTAATGAAATTGACATCCCAAGAAATAAAAACAGTCTGGGTGCACCAGCAACAAGCAAAATGCAGATTCGATTTCCGATTTTGCCAACAGTACCCCCACCCAGCTGCCAGAACTAGTTCCAAGGCCCTATCGAACGATGTGTACCGAACCCTACTCCTTATCGATATCATCATTGACTGATCCACTTGAAGGGTAGGGCAAGTGGTGAATCAATTGATAGGACCATGCCTCCTTCTTGGGGACCAAACCCAGGGGAGAAACCCTCAAGTTGGGAAACGGGGGACAATTAAATGGCCCTGCAATATGCCCCAACCAGACCTACCCCTCCAATTTTTCAAGGCCTCCTTACCCCTTACCGAGCGCATCCTCTCCGCGAGATATGTCATCCTGTCCTGATTCCTTACCTGCGCTTGTCCTTACCTTCTTGAAGCATTGCAAAGCGGGTGTGCACCTCCACAATGAGAAATTTTGTGTTTAAACCTGCAGGAGCTAAGCCATCTGCAGTGACTCTCATGGAAGAGCCAACACACCCCTTTTTTGTGACCCGCCAAGGGAGATGGATGATTAAGGGTCATTAGTAGCAACCAAAATCCATCCCCGGGCACGCCGCCATCTTCTGGCTAAATTGCTGGTCATAGTGAAACCAGCATTGCCCACCGTACACCTTATAGGCCCCCAAAATCAAATTCAGGTACACAAATAGAGAGGAGGCTATCTCAGGGAAACATCGTACTAAAATCCTGGCAAATATATTAGAACCCTGAAACGTACAAGGAACCTGCTTACCTTTTTCCGGGTCGCCAAACTCCCCGTGGCATGGCCTGTCCACTGATTCCATGTCCGGCGGAACCAGCGGCAGCACATCCACAATCTCACCTCTACAGGTTTTATCTTGCAGCTCCAGTGGGACATGAATGTCCAACGGGGCCCTGGCAATCCAGGGAGGTACAACATGAATGTAATCTGTTAGCCACTACTTAGTGACTGACTTTAAGTAGAGGCATCTGTTAACTCCCTGTCGCTACTGGTGAAAGTTGCTACTCTCAGTAGCAACAAGCAGCTTACAGAGGTATCTCCTAAACTGAAAGATAGCATTATTTTCTCACAAGACACAATCCACGAAGTTACAACTTCCTTCTCACTCACTCACTCACTCACCCAGTCACACATACAGACACACACTCTGTCTTATTTTTTTCTTGCGAACTCACAGTCTTCACTACTACTTGATATTGAGAGCAGTGCGGGTGGATAAGGAACTGATTACCAGGGCAACATTGCTCCTTTTTCTGCTCCTTAATCTCAGTACAATGCATACCTCTCAAGTGTCCCTATTTAGGAGGGACAGTCCCTATTTTGTACCAAATTCCTCTATCCCTCTTTTCTATCCTAATGTCCCTCTCTTCTGGGAGCTCCATATTGTATGTATGTATGAGTGTATAACAGAGCCTCACTACAATACTACAGTAATGTGCCTTTAAACTACAATAAATGTGTTTAGTCAGTCTGTTTAAAAAAGTTACACTGTTCTTGTTCTAATTACATTTACATTGTAGTTGCATACATTTTTATTAGTAAGTCACCGAAAAAAATTTCACGGAACAACCCCACCACTGGCCACATCCCTACTTGCACACTAAATGTCCCTCTTTGTCCATTTGCAATGTTGGGAGGTATGATAACACTAATACAGTGTAGTCCTAGAATTCACCATGTCTAGTCATACTGTAAATGATCATTTCCCATATTGCAGAGTGTAATGCCACAGAGGCATGTAGTTATGGATTAACGCACACACTAAGAATTTTAGGCTTTTATGCATACAGCTGCACAAGACATTCTCCATAGAACGTATGCAAGTCATCTGGTACTATTTTGTCTCACACTCTAAAACAATGTTTGGCCTTTTATTAAATAGTACTTCATGGCCGCTTTGATATTTGCACATGTTGGATAGATAAATATACTCTGCCTGTAATACAGAGCTTGTCATTTACTCTTTCCTTCAGAAGGACACAAGTCAAGAAATAGGAAAATGGAGAGATGAAAGAGCAAAAAAACATATTGGGTAATTTGTGAAAACTAAGTGCATCAGGTACAGTGTGGTAAGGAGTGGGCTAGGAGGGGAATATTAATTAATGACGTGCTATAACTGAAACTGTGTTATACGAAGACAGCAGTGAATTATCTCATAAGGGTCTGTTTATAAAGCACACATTATTAGCACTTTGTAATCTAACAGCTATTCCCTATTCTATTCTTTAGCTTCTGCATTAATTGATTTAAATGTGTTCATTAATGCATGCCACTTGAGATGTGTTCCTAGCGACATTTATGCAGTTTCAGGTCTGACAGTTTACTGATGCTTAGAGGTGGAAATAAATTGTGTTTTTTAATTAACATCCAATCTGTACCAGTAGTGTACTCACGGTCCAACTTCAGGAGGGGTTTCACAGAGCAACTGCTTTTTGTAGAGGGGCTCCCCTGCATACCAGTGGCATACCAGTGGTGGATCTGCGCGGAAAGTTTTGCGCTGCACATTCAAATTGTCGGACCTCATAGGTGGCAGGGGAGCTGCTGGAATCAGCTGGTGATCTGGCTGCACAGCTTCCTCACTGTGCTGTAATAATGCTGGGTGGTGGGCTAAGGGGGGGAAGACATCCAGCGAGGATGGGGGGATACAGAGAGACATAGATGGACTGGGGGAGAAAGAGTCAAGGTGCAGGGGGGGGAGAGACACACAGAGGGGCTGAGAAGGGGAGAATGAGACACAAAAGGGGCTGAGTGGAGAAAGACACAGAAGGGTTGTGATAGGGAGACACGCAGAGGGGCTGCGATGGGGAGACAAAGAAACAGAGAGGGGCTGAAGGGGAGAAAGAGATACACAGAAGGGTTATTAAGGGGAGAAACACCGACAAGGGGCTGGGGGTGAAAGAGATACACAAAGGGACTTGGGGGGGGGACAAAGACACAGATGGGCTGGGGAAGGAGAAAGAAAGACAGACTGACTAGGGAATGGGCAAAAGAGACAGACATGGGATGGAGAGGACAATGGTCTGGGAGGGAGGACAAAGAGACACAGAGAGGCTGGGGGAGAAAAAGACAAGGTACACACACACAGGGGAGCTGAGTGAAGTAAGAGACATGCAAATGAGTTGGGGTCAAAACATAGACACAAAGAGGCTGTGTGAAGTAAGAGACAGACAAAGAAGCTGGGGTAGAAAAAGACACACAATGGGGTTGGGTTAGAAAGAGACACACAAAAGGACTGGAGGGGAGTAGGAGACACACAAAAAGAAAAAAATGGGAGATAAGATATACTAAATGAGATAAAACATTAAAAAGAGAGTATAACAAACATAAAAGGGGTAAGGAATTCAAGACAGGAACACACAGGGAGATAATTTTTTTGAGAATGAATGGGGGTACAGGGGCATCAAAGTGCATCTTCGCTTACGTAGTCAACAGTCTAGCACCTGCTGGGTGCTAGAATGTAACATCACCCCAGCCCCAGCATCTGTATAGAGCTGCAGGGACTGTGCAAGCAGTGCATACTGATCCCAGCAGCAAACCACAGGGCACCAGAGATCTAAATAAAAATCAAATGTGTGTGTGTGTGTGTGTGTGTGTGTGTGTGTGTGTGTGTGTGTGTGTGAATTATTATTATTAGCATTATATACCACAAACATATTCCCCAGACCTTTAGAGAATTATAGAATAAGGATATTTGTCAAGTAATTGACATACAACATATTAACAGAGACAAGATGTGAAAAAGACCCTGCTCAAACAAGCTATCTACAATCTATGACTGTGCGTATGTATATATAAATAAAATAAAATAAAATAGATTTTTTCACCCCTCCTGGATGGTATGTTAATTCCTCATTCTCGGTCCTCTACCAGAGTGTGGGAGTTTGAGAGTTCTGCATAGTATCTTAGCTATTTCTAGAACTGCACTCTTCGGGACAGCAATCTCAGATATCTGACCTGGAATGTGTTGATGATGCCTTTGTTGGCCAGCACTTGCTTGTCTGTCTAGATCTTGAAGTCCCACATGATCTAAGCCCTGTCATTCTCAACTACCCTTTGTTTACTCTCGCATCTGGACTTAGGCAGGTCCAATTTATATTCTGTGCAGATGTTTCGGTACGCAATCCCAACAACTTGGATGTAGCTACTGGGTGCTGGACTGTCTCAGAGGCCTCTTTGCACAGTCTGCACCTTGGGCCTTGCTTGGTAGACTCCAGCTTCTATTGATCTGGTGCTGAGTGCCTGTTCCTTTGCTGCTAGGATTAGTACCTCAGTGCTGTCATTCAGTCCTGCCTTTTCCAACCACTGGTAGGATTTTGTCATGTGAGCCACATCCACTATCTGCCAGTGGTACACCCAATGGAGAGGTTTGTCTTGCCAAGGAACCTCCTCTTTTTCTGCACCCTCTATTTTTGAAGCCTCAGGCATTCCCTTAGCAGTTCATCTTTGGGAGCCATCTATGTGATGTACTTGTGGATGCACTGTGTTTCATCCAGAACTGTGGCCTTGACACTCATCAGGCCCCAACTTCCTTCCTTCCGGCAGGTGTACAGTCTCTGTGTGGCAAAAATAGCCACATATTTGTATAAATTGGTTTGACTATTTGAGGTTCCCGAACAGAATATGGATATATTGTTCGTCAGTAAAACCAACCACCGAAAGGGAAAACCACCCAAGGAAGTTGTGTGCCTCCAATTGACTAGTTTAACACCAGAAAACCGCAAGGTTCAAAATGGTTGGATGGGTGGCCGCCGTTCGTATGACCGAACATGTGGTGGCAGCCATCTTTGCTCATGAACGCACAGCGGTGTTTGGTTGTCGAGTGAGTGAACACCGCTAAACTTCCATCCTGTTCGTACGTTCATTTCCTTTCGTCTAGAAAAAGCGGCATTCGACTGAACGGAATGAATGAACACCAGGCACAGGACTACCCAATTCATGAACATTTGCATTTGTTAGTTTCAGAGTGAAAACTCCTGAAAGAAGACCGGTCAAAGCAAACAAACACATGGAACTGTTTTGGGGCTTCGCCTCGTAGTTGACGGTCTAATCTTCACTCGAATGGCATTCCTGTTCTACCAAATGGATCTGAGCGGTATTTCGACAGATTGGGCACTCAGATACCTGCTATTCGGTGAAGTGTCTTTCGTGGGGTTCTGACTAATATTATAGGAGTTATGATGTTTTAAAATATTGTTTCATTTGCTGTACTTGGGAGATAATCTAATTAAAGAAGTGTCCTTATGCAATTATCTACCAAGTACAGAAAAGGAGTCTGGGAAATGTGTCTTTGTTCCCTATCCCCACCAAGGACAAACCAGGGGAAAACCCCTGAGATGTAATTATGGAAACCCCTTGCATGGGGAATTGTATAAAAGCCAGCTGTGGCTCAATAAAAAAAAAAACAGTTGACTCCCAAAGCTGTGTATCATCCAGTTGTTGGGGAATTGGGATGGGATTGTCGCGCTACGATTTTCTGGAATATTGATTAAGTCTACCAGCTGATATATTGAAGTTAATACTGCTACTCCACTACACTCTGCTGGATTTCGGGTGGAATCCTCCATTCATAGTGAGTAGTTCCCTGGTCTTGATGGGGAGCCTGAGAGTGAGGGCCCGGCCACCGCCAGGGATTCCCAGCCTGTCCACCCAAAGAATGGCATGGTGTATCACCTGGTGGGATCCCCGACTATCCCCACCCCACAGGTCGGCACCGGAACGACGAGTGTCCTCCCCGCCAGCCTGGAAGGAGCCCGGGTACCCCCAGCAATGTAATGTAGTGTGCAGTCATCCGGGTAACCGTGAATTCATAACCCCAGCCCACCGAGAAACACACAGCGAAGGGCCCCTAGGGACAGCCAGCCTGGACCGGGAACTTAAGCCGACACGCAACATGTACAAATGCTAACCATCTGCACGCGTCAACCCCTGCATTTACGCGGCCGGGGGGGATGTGCATGCGAGAGGACACTAAATGACAGCGCTGTGCTGGGGGAACCCGGAGGGATGGAAGGGACCTGAGGTACTGGTCCTGACGGTGTGCAGAGAGGCACCCATCAGGCCAACTCAGCTATTTAGTGATCGGACCCCACAGACAGGCACCCTGCAGCAGCAGTACCTCTGCAAAGCGACAATACGGTTAAACCATGAGGAAGGGGAAATCCAGCAGTCGGCAAATGTGAAGAAAACAGACAGCAAGCCAAGAGACCGGACCACGAGGATACAGGTAAGTGTGTAACTCGCCAGACCAACCACGGTAAAGTGGGAGAGGATTGGAAGCCCTTATAAAGAGGACCCAAGCCCCTCCCACAATTACAGGCCCAGCCTTAAATATATAACATATGTAATAGTGTATCTAAACTGTAATTAGGCTATCCTTCATTATCAAACATCCTAGTGTTGTATAATTACCAAATCACGTTAAACCACTCATATCTGACAGTAAAGGTTTTTATTGTTTGCAAGAAAATTTATAAAGATTTTTTTAAAGACAAAGTTACACAGTTTGCCTAAATGGAATGAAACCTCTTTATGTGGTTATTTGTAAAAATAAAGAAAGAAAGAAAAGCATCATACCATTATTATAAATATGCTACATCCGAATATAATAAAAATGAACCTATTCAGAATGTAGTATACATATACCTAAAAATCAGATCCTATTTTAGATTATTGTTTAAATACTTTCAAGTTTTATTTGTCATTTAATTTTTATTTATAATTTTTTTGTTGTGGTAGCACTCTGCCAAATAATATTTTATTTTTTTTATGCAAAACTATAAAGCTTTGAGCATGAAAAAAATAAAGCATATTATTGAGGCCATTATCTATCAAATGCCTTAAAACTGTGTTGGTGCATGGAGTATTCTTTTAAAACAGTGGTTCCCAACCCAGTCCTCTAATACCCCCTAACAGTCCAAAATTTAGGTATTACCCTGGTATGTCTAAAGTGTTTTTTTTTCTTTCTAAAAACACCTTGGACACAGCTGGGTAAGCCCTAAATTCTGGACTGTAAGGAGGTACTTGAGGCCTGGGATGGGAACCACTGTTTTAAAGGGTTACTCCAAGCAACCCAACCACTTTACTGATTTGAAACACTATGCATACAGAGTTTAACCTCTCTGCTGCCCAAGGTGTACCTCCACGCCCAGAAGCGTCACTGGGATGTCATTAGCCAGCCTGGACTAAAGTAAATTCTGTTTACACTTAATACACAAAATAGTATATGTGCTAGAAATTTTAACTATGGATATCAAAGCGCAGGCTGCAAATGCTGATTGTAAGTCCTTTACTAAAGGAAGGAAAAGAACAACATAAACACAAAACAGGTTGCAGCATGCTGGCGACAGATAGTCGATGGTGGCAAGGCTCCCCCATCTGTGGCACCCCTGCCCTCCTGCTGTTCCTAACGTCATTGCTTGATGTCAGTGGAGTTTCGGTCTGAGTAAAAACTTTGGCCTAGGCGCTGGAAAGGAAGGTGAGTTTTAGCTTTTTTTAAAAATGTTTTGCAGGGCGACATAATCAAAACCTTTTTTTTTTGGTTGGAGTAATGCCTTGAGTATAGCGTAAAGCATACTTTCTATCCCGTGTCTTAAATACTGGATTCAGTATTTACAGTACTGTTGTGTGGGCAGTCTTCAGCACCTGCTTGCTGTCCTTACAGTAACGTATAACAAAAAAATTACACCTATTTCACACAATCAAAAATAAATAAAATAACAGATATTTTTAGTTTTTTGCTACTTTTAAATGTAATATTGTAAAAAAGATTTGGAAAAAAATTGCTTCAAACAAGAACCGATTTTGTCAGAAAAAAAAAAATGCATTGCTTTAATAGATTTCTTCTTCTCTCCTCCTTTCCTATCTCTACAGAGCACAGACTGCTTTCTGATTACCATTTGGCATAAAGGCATACACAATTGTGTATGTGCTACGGGGTATATCAGAGTCTAGAGTAGTTTATTGGAATAGGCCCGGACTATATACATGCCACACATGCTCAGTCTTCTCTTAAATCGGATGTTTGTTAAACATCATTCACCTGTGCGGGCTGGGGAATAGTGCTACTTGGAGACCATATGAAGGAGCATGCTCATTGCCTTTCAGATTCAATACCCACACTTCTATCAGTATCGTGGCAGTAGCCTTACCTTTCAGATGCTATCCACCCCTTATCTTCCTGGATGCACACAGAAGGCATAAGGCAAGCTTTTATAAGAAAAGAAAGTGAATGCCAGAGCATATGATATGATACAAAAACTGAGAGAATAATTGAAAATGGCTGTATTGTAAGGGAGAGAAGGGTTGGAGTTGGAGGTAGCGAGAAAGTGATAAGAGCTTTGGTGAATAAGAGGGCTTAAAGGGTTCCAAATATGCAAATAGGGTAACATGAGACTTTAGAGTTGTCATATCCAACATTTCATCCACAACATTGAGTCAAAAACTCAATTACACTATCTAACAAATGGAGCAGGCCAGAATCTCAGGTCCATTTGTTATATAGTGTAATTGGCAGCAAAAGTCAGTCATACATTTTATTTTTATACATATACTTTTTACATTTTATTTTTGCTTGCCGACTACCCGAGACAAGTTGACAGACAGGAGTGCAAGCAGCACAGTGAGATGGGTCCACTGATGAAAAAGGTGGGTCCATCTTTGAAATGAGTGGAGGTAGGCTCTCTCTAAAGTAAGTGGCAAGGCTGACTGGCAGCCACCTGCCTCAAGGCAAACCATGCACAGACTGCTCAGTGCAGTGCAGAAGCTCTGTGTGTGGTCCAAATACAATGTCCTCTCTTGCATCCTTAAATCTGCCAGGCAGATTGACCTGCTGAGAAGATTTGAGAATGTGGGACAGATCACAGGACCCTTTTATTGTGAAGACAATTCCTCAAAACCCATTTGCAAAATGTCCTTGCAAAAATCAGGACTGTTGGCACCAATACTTTATGGTGATGAGCAGGGTGTGGTGCTTCACTGGATCATGTGTGGGTTATGTTTGATTAGCTTGGCAGAGCAGAGCTGTGGTTTATACAGAAAGATCAGGGCTGTAGTCTAGTGCCCTGCCATCTTAGATCGTTCCCAGACATAACCAGTGTTAATTTTGTCGACTAACAATTGTAGTCGACTAACATTTTTTAGATTTAGTTGACTAAAACAATTCAGATAACTACAATACGACTAAAACTAAAATGGCTATTTAGTCAAAATATCATATTTCGATGTCAAATGGTTTATTTGTAGTAAATGGACCACTCATTTCACTTACTTACACTAATGCAGCCTACTAATTTGTAACTGTCTCCTTGTGATATCCGTTCTCAATCATGTAAATTCCACGTGCATATATTTCAGTAATCCATTAAGCCACCAACACATGTACATATAAACTGCACATAACCGGCATACTTAAGACCATCTCTAGATCTATAAGTAAACTAGAATGTGAAACATAGATTTTAAAAAACTGTAACGTATATTTTAACCTGACATTACAAGCATATAAAAACTTCCATTGCATTTATAAACTGGAAATTACAGACATATTTAACTATCTCCCTGTTCCCATACACATTGGATTTTAGTGCATATGCAAATACATATGTGTGGGTTTGTATAAAGCACAGATCCCTTTCACTTCCATTATCTTTCTGTCTGATGTAATTTCACCACAAAAATAAATAAATAATTAAATAACTGAGTGAACACATTCATATTATGCATGGACGCATGCCTGTAGTTTGTGAATACATACATGCTCTTTGTGAATATGCATGCATGCCTCCCAACCGTTCCAAATTCAGCATACAGTCACGATTTTTGGGCCCTATCCCACCTTAGTTCCCTGCTGTTCCGCTTTCGAAGACACCAAGGAACTGTCCCAAACAATCATAGCACGAGTGTATAATTAGAAGTGTTTGTGCTATGATTAGGGCACTAGGCCCCTGCAAGGAGCACCGAAACTGTGCTTCCTGCAAAGTTAGTCCTGCATGTTGGACAGGCAGCCTGGTGTGCATTAACTCAGGCGGGTCGGCCTGAACACAATCACATCACCGGTCCTCCCCCTTACCTCCCTCCCACCAGTGTCCCGATTCTCATGATGCTGGTGTTGGAAGGTATGTATGTGTATGTTGCTCAAACCCTATTACATACAATCATTTTCACCCAGCAGATGCACTGTGAATCAGAATAGGTACTTGATGACTTTTTAGATCTAAGCATTCTTCCATGCATTAGGAATGTTCACGAGTTTGAGTTGGCCATTCATAATCTATATTCTATCTGTATGGCAGGTGTTATACTTTAGTCATGTCACTGACAAACCAGCACACCTCTCAGCTGTCCAAATTTCAGTGGGACAGTCCCTATTCCTGTCGCCCAGGTTAAGGACACCAGTGAGCTGTCACCAGCAAGCACAACAAGAGTGCAATAGTAGACACACTTACTCTGTGGTGAGGGTGCTAGGACCACTAGGAGCTTTGCTGAAGTACTAGCAGTACTTATATGTTTTGTTGGCCTTTACAGACTATTATATATTCTCACAAATGGCTTCATATTTGCTGTTGGCAGGCAGTATATTAAATTAACTGATATGTTTATTCAATACTGTATGCACTCATTCCAACATTTAAAGGTATGGAGGGGGTAAAGTGGTGTGTTGCCAATA
Source organism: Pelobates cultripes (assembly GCA_933207985.1). Classification (NCBI taxonomy): domain Eukaryota; kingdom Metazoa; phylum Chordata; class Amphibia; order Anura; family Pelobatidae; genus Pelobates; species Pelobates cultripes. The sequence continues at coordinate 189,048,349 of OW240914.1, forward strand.
GGACAGCCCTGAAAAGTCTGACCTGTCCCTTACCGACAGGGCCATGCAGCGAGTGCTGCTGAAAAGCTATCTGAAGCCCATGGAGCAACGCAGTGGGGGAGTGGGCCTTGACAGGGTCAGAGAGTGGGCAGGTGAAGTTAGGGTCAAGGGGTGTGGAAAAATTGATATTTAGTTTCGGGGGAGGAGAGTAGGGGTTTAAATAACGGCCATTTTAGTGAAGTGGCCATCTTAATCAAAGAAGCTCACTTACTTGTTACTTGTCCCTCCCACCCTCCCTTTGGTTTGAAGCAGTTCCCGTTTGGTCACAGCGGCAGGAATAGGGCATGGGTTAAATAGGATTTAGGTGAAATAGGAAGAGGGTAGGCCAGGGTCTAGGCTGGAGTAGGCCAGAGGGGAAAAGTGGTTGGTAGGTTCTAGCTCATTGGTGGCTACGGACCTGGGGGTGTAGGGGTGTCTGGGTACACACCTACAGGTAAACATATGGTTATGGGGCCTCTTTGGTAGGCCATGTGTAAAACGTTATGCAGTATTGGAATGTTCATTATTGTTATTTGGAAGGGTCATTATCAGGGGTATTGGGCATGAAGGTCGGAAGTAATTATTACTTGTGACAATGATCCTAAATTGTTAAATTATATATATTTATAATTAATAAAGCCGTGGACTTTATACTCCAACAGAAATTGGTGTCCGAGTGTCATTTAATTAAGGAGTTAGCACATGCCGAATAACGACTGTTCACATGTCATGTGTGGTGCTCGTGTTTACTGCACAGCATGATTGCATCTAACAGGCAAATCTGGAACACCAGGGAACTAAAACTGCATGGTGGGCTGGGACAGAACCAAAAACCGGGGCTGTTGGGAGGCATGCTATATGCACAGGGGGTAGAAAAAAGCTTCAGTTTGTTCCTCTTTACCAGAAATGTTGGAGTGGCATTGAATCTAAAGCTTTAAACTCATTTGAGCAAACATTACAAACATTATTGTGTTTATCAGTATGCATTCCCATCGTGTCTGTAAAGAGCTACATATATGCAAATGCTATAAGTATAATTGCAATGATAATTATTCCCCTTTCTGTGATTTTATCAAGAAACAGAGTGCCACACCTTTTATTAGACATGCGTTTGTAGGTATAAATGGTTTACCCTGCCTGCTATTAAACGTGGCACTCTGTGCTGTAAATATATGTAAATTATTCTACACATAAAATAAGCAGAGCTCCTAGTTAAAAGTCATCTCTTTTCCATTAAATTATCTGTTTTGCCCCAGAACACACAAATCTTATTGTATTCCTTGAAGGTTGACATCTCTTCCAACAGTAATGAAATTCTGGCCTTCTGAGCAGCTAAAGTTTACCCTCCATCAGAGATCAGAATGGGTGAGCTGAAAGCACTGATTCATCATGTCCACAATGCTGCTTGTTCATAAATCGCAATTATCACCACTTATCTCGATTATTTGTTTTCCTGCAGATCTGCATGTTTAGGCTGGGCCTTGACGTTGCCACGGCAACCATCGGCAGCAGCAGGAGAGTGCAGCTAGGTATGCGTTTGTGTCTGTATAATGATAGAAAGACAGATGTACTTCTAAACTACTGTCTTACAATGCTCATTTCACTGCATATGTTCTTTAGACTGTAAAATGTGCACATGTATTTTATAAAATACAGGAAACAAAAAACATAATATTTATACATTTGCCCACGTCTAATTTGGAAAATATGTACTTACCTGGTTTCTGAATTGTGATATTCAGCTGCAATTGCACAGGTGCTGCCTGGTATAATCATGATCTTATTATTTGCTCTGCCATCTGATTCATCTAACCTTTGCTTGCGAGACTGACAAGTGCACAGCAACTATGGTTGTCAGCCTGGCAGGCAACCAAACATTTCATTGAATATAATCAAAGGAAGCCTTATTTTGTTTTGTTCTTCTTTTTGTTTTGTATTCTTAAAAGTTGGTAACTATAACATGGGTACAAATAGGACTGCTTAAAGGGACACTATAGGCATCAAAGCAACTTTTGCTTAATGAAGCTGTTTTGGCATATACACCATTCCCCTGCAGTCGCATTGCTCAATTCTCTACCATTTAGGAGTTATGTCACTTTTGTTTATATTTATGCAGTCCTAGCCACACCTCTTCTTTCTGTGACTCTCAGCCTGCATGGTAAAAATGGTTTCGTTTTCATCCAGCTGTTAACTAACTTTAGAAGTTTTTATCACATGTTATATAAATTGAACTTTAATTACATACAGGAGGCTCCTGCAGGGACTATAAGGATATTAACTGAGCAGGAGATTATACATTTTAAATTAAACTGAATGGGCAATAAAGAAAATTGAAACACTAGATCTCTCTTTACAGGACAGAAAGTGTTTAAGAAGGCTGTGCAAGTCACATGCATGGTGGTGTGATTAGGACTAGTGACTAGGGTGACCTGCCCTGCTCTAAGAATTGACAGGTCTGTCTGGATGGATACACATTAGACTGCTTGCCAATCAAGCATATTAGGTCTCCAAAATCAAGAATATTGAGAGGCATGTATTTCAATGCAAAATGTTTTCTGGGTATCTAATCTCTGTTGCAGCAGGAGATCTGTTCATGTAACAGTGTTTATTGGCATGGGGAAACTGTCCGATAGACAAATCAACAAGTATAGAGAGCAAGTGCTTCATGATAAGTAGGATATAGAGAAACTGACTCATGCGTCTATTTAGGGATTGCTCTGACTTACTGTATATACTCGAGTATAAGTCGACCCGAATATAAGTCGAGGCCCCTAATTTTAACCCAAAAAATTTGGAAAACGTATAGAGCCTAGTATAAGCCTAAGGTGGGAAATGCAGAAGCTACTGTTAAATTTCTAAGTAAAATTAGATCCCCCAAAAAATATATTAATTTAATATTTATTTACAGTGTGTGTATATAATGAATGCAGTCTGTGTGTATATAATGAATGCAGTGTGTGTGTGTATATAATGCAGTGTGTGTGTATGAATGCAGTGTGTGTATGTAATGCAGAGTGTGTGTTTGATGCAGTGTATGTGTGTGTATATAATGCAGTGTGTGTGTGTATGAATGCAGTGTGTGTGTGTATGAATTCAGTGTGTGTATATGATGCAGAGTGTGTTTGTGTATGTGATGCAGAGTGTGTAACCTTGGTTATTTTTTTTTAATTATTATTATTTTAATATAAAAAATTTGTTTTAATATTATTAAATCTTTATTTTATTTTATTATAATATTATTTACATTTTTATTTTATTTTTTTAGTCCCCCCCCTCCCTGCTTGATACATGGCAAGGGAGGGGGGCTATATTATTCCCTGGTGGTCCAGTGGATGGGCTGTGCAGGAGGGGGGCTGGGAGCAAGCTGTTACTTTTACAGCATCTCCGTTCAGCTCCCTTCTCCTCCGTGCCGTTCAGCTCCAGTGTAAATCTCCCGGTCTGCGTGCCGCGCAGAGCCGTGACAACGCTCTGACAGCCACAGCTCCCGCGAGACTGACACTGGAGCTGAACGGCACGGAGGAGACGGGAGCTGAACAGAGCTGCTGTAAAGGTAAGTAACAGCTTGCTCCCAGCCCCCAACAGGACCGCCGGGCTTGTAATGAGCCCGGCAATCCTGGTCTGTATTATGGCAATGTAAGTTGCCATAAACAGTCACTGACTCGAGTATAAGACGAGTGGGACTTTTTCAGCACAAAAAATGTGCCGATAAACTCGTCTTAAGAATAATCTGCTGTGAATATTGTTTGTGACTGAATTATGTAAAGAATATTGTACCAGCAGCGATACATTACTACATTAAATTCAAAGTAGCAATAATTTCACTTTCTTCGTAGGGTTAATACAAAGTTTTAAAGTTAGAATAATTATTTCAGTGCAAGATTTTTCATAGCAACACAGTGACTGAGGACTGGGTAAACCTAGTTATAGCTCTATGCCTGTATTTGATTCATTCTATTTATGAGGCATGATGCAGTGTATATATATATATATATATATATATATATATCAGGCCTGACTCTGACAATAATGGGATCGGTTTCTTCTATACACATCAAGATACTATCAAGCTTACTCAGCATCCCTGCTCAGCTTACTCTGCATCTTTTCCCTGCTCAGCTCCCCAGTGATATAAAATTGAGTAGGAAGACTCTAATAAGTCAATGGGTTGGCTCTTCTGAGAGACAAAAACACTCGATGAGAGTGACATGGTAACTAGGTTATTTTTAGCTAGAGTTGCGGGGACCTAATTACTGTAGTAGGTTTAATGGATTACAAAACAGACCTTTCAAGTGCTGTAGTTATCCGATGGTATGTGAAGCTTCTCATAGGTTGACCACCTTATTGAAAGGAAAATGAAATACTAGGCACATAAAAAACACTGGGTAGAAGCCAAGCCTGCATCGTATTTCTACTTATTTCTTTTTTAACTTTTTATCAATACATAAAGAAGCAGAAATAACATATGTTTACATTCAATATGTCTATTATCCTATGTAATAAATAATAAAAATAAAAGCTGATTATTGCAATGCAATTGTTGGCTTGGAAAAGGCTCTCTACTAAGAGCCGAAATATTGCTGTTACTTGATCGTGAAATAAAGACTGGCTATTGAGTAAGGTACTTGGTGCGCCTAGGTTTTCTTGTGTACCTATGGGTTTTGGGGATTCACCTTCCCTTCCTGGAGCACCCTAGTATAACATTTTTCTCCTTACATGTGCATTCTTTCATGCTATAGCAATAGTTGACAAGAATATGATGCATTGCAGTACTTAGCAAGCATATTGGTTATTGGGTGATTAAGTAGGATATTGCTATATTTGGGTGGAACATAGGTGCACTTGGTGACCATGTGGGGCATTTCTTTACTAGGTGGGCATATGAAGTAATACTGCATTTGGTGAGCATGTGGGACATTACTGCATGATGTATTCTCCATACAAGTCTCTTTTTTTAATGCCCTTTTGCATTTTTCCCTCCGCTTTAAGTATATGCTATCCATCTGCAATTTCTGTTCCCTGCTAGACATGTGCTGTGGATTGGTCAAGATCATATGGTTTAAAGTGTAACTGTCATATCCGTGGAAATTACACCATTAAATAAAACACTAAAAAACCTGAATAACTTATTGTTGTGGACAAAGATATTTACCCAATCCATGTTGGTAAAATACCTATTTACTCAGTATAACTACAATCAGCATTATTCAACTTTATACGTGATTTACCTAAAAATGGCCGGTAGGGAGTTTCCCCTTGACATCGACTAACACCCTCATTGACAAGATGGCTCTGGAATCTGGGGGAGACCTCCAAGATACCAGTGACATCCGGTAGGAAGGGCAATAAAATGGACCACTTAACACCTAACCAATTATTGATGTATTATTCCATGTTATCTCTAACAATGCATATGATGTAATTTTGCTTTATAAGGGACATGCTGTCCCCTCAGAATAAACTTTCCTCAAGTTTTTCATTACTCGAAACCTGTGTCTGGTGTGAATTACTTTAGTAGCGTGCACGCTGTGGGGCACCGGTTCTCGCTGATTCGGACGGCCGGAAAACGGGACCGGAGAGGACCTCCAGAAAGTGGGACAACTGAAGCCTGATCACCTCCTAAATACAGTGGTTTGCTTGTATTCTCCTGTTTTGTGTCGGTCTCCGTGTCCACTTCCGGCTTCCAGAAGGCTACAAGACAGGTAATCTCTTATTCGGCGCCTTTTAAAACAAACCTGTCAATTGTCTATCTGCCTCCTGAGTGTATGTATGCGGGTGAGTCAGCTGGTGTGTGGTTTATGCTTTATTATCATTATAGCTTGACTGCCTAGCGGGCAGGGAACGCATCCGCCCGGTGAAGGGCTGGGAACCGCCTAGAGAAAGGCTGGGGATTTATCATAGCTTGACTACCTAGCGGGCAGGGAACGGATCCGCCCGGTGTAGGGCTGGGAACCGCCTATAGAAAGGCTGGGAATATTGTCCGCCCAGTGAAGGGCTGGGAACCGCCTAGAGAAAGGCTGGGGATTTATCATAGCTTGACTGCCTAGCGGGCAGGGAATGCATCCGCCTAGAGAAAGGCTGGGAATTTTGCTGTACTGTTCAGAGTAGAACAGGGTTTATTTACTGTTTAGTTGTTACTATGTTCGTAGTTATACTGTTCTTTGTTATATTAAGTTTTCTATTCAGTTGTAGTCATATGTGGGTACCCTAGTTGTGTGTGTGTGTGTGTGTGTTGTGTGGCTTGTTCTTGATTCCGGATTATGTGCGCATCTCTTCATCTGTGACTCCTGTAAATGTCTTCTGCTTAGTCTCTCCACATTCACCTTTTCCCGTATTCTCTACCTCTCCTGTACTTGTTGCCCAGAGCTGTGTTAGTCACCCATGCTCGCCCACTCAGATCCGTGGCCACCATCTCGGGTGGGCGGATCCTGTGACTAGTCTACGTTTAGGGAAGACGTGCGGGGATCATTTCCTCGTGGCAGTCGAGCACTGTAGACATTCCTTTTTTTCTCTCTCTCTCTCTGTCCCTCTTACAGGGAGAGCCTTGTTTGGTAAAAATGGGACAAGAGCACGCCAGACCTTCCAAAGGCTATTTAGCTTGTGATATTGTTAAGGAGAGAGCAGACGGATAGAAGAGGCTACGTTAAAAATAAAGAAGATAGCAAAAATTTGTGGTTTTCAAATGTCACCCAGTGGTAGATTACAACCAGAGTTTTGGAGGAAATTGCTTATTGATAAAGAGGGCTTGCTATTGGATAATGGGTTGACGAAAGCCGTGGAGGCTTGGTATCGGGTAGCAAGAGGACTCAAGCGGGAGGGTTGGTCAGAGGAAGAACTAGATTTTGAAGGACAAACGATTTATGTATATCACAGAAATGTTTGTAATAATGATTCGTCTCTTGATGTTCCCCGTCCACCGCCCTATGATGGTGCCCAGAATACCATGAATGAATCTCGCCCCGCCTCTCCAGTCACTGCCCAGTCGCCACCTCCAATTGGCATAGGCCCCTCTGTCCCCACCCCTCTGTACCCCGTCCTCGGGGCGGACGGATCCTATTATTACCCTGTCCCTCTCCCGCCTACCTCCACACTTCCCATTATTCCGGTCCCCTCCCACTTCCCTCTGATCCTGTCCCTTTTCCACCTTCCCTTGTCGCTACTGATGCCGTCCCTCTGCTACCTCCCTCCATCACTTCTTCCGGCATCACCCCTCTCCCACTTTCCCCTGTCATTTCTCCTATTCCTGCTCCCCTCCCACCTTTACGTGTTGCCTCCCCTGACGCCCCTCTAGTTCCTCTCCCTGTTGTTCCTTCTGCTCCTGTTCCCCTCCCGCCTTCACCCATTGTTCCCCCCGTCGCATCTCCCTCTGCCATATCCCCCTCTTCCCTTGCCATTCCCTCTACTCCTGCTCCTTCCACTCCTCTCCCCACCACCCCTTCTGTCCCAGTTCCAGATTCCCCTCCCCTTCCCGCCTCCAATCCTGTTGTCCCTCCCTCCTTCGATCTTTCGTCACTCATTTCCGCCCTCTCTGTTTCCGGTGCTATACCCTCTACTCCTGCACCTTCCTCTCCTCTACCCACCACCCCTTCTGTCGTAGTTTCAGATTCCCCTCCCCTTCCCGCCTCCAATCCTGTTGTCCTTCCTTCGATCTTTCATCACTCATTTCTGCCCTCTCCACTTATCTCCCTCAGCCTACTCAGCCCGCCCCCTACCCAGTCCGGCTCCTCTCTCCGCCTCCCTCATGGCAATTCCCAGTTACCCAATCATGATCGTTGGGTCGAATGAATCTACCGTGTCGAGACAACCTCATGCTGTAGATGCTTCTCCTGCCGCGTCAGGCTTCCATCCCACTACCTCCCAGTTAGTTACTCCACAGGCCATCGCTGTCAGTTCTCCCGGCTCCGATGCACCAGATGTTGCCAGCTATCATGGTCTCCCATTCCCGGTTCCCCCCGAGGATGACAACGTGCAGGGGCTTAGCCCATTCCGTCTTTCGAATAATAGGGTTTCCTAGAGACAGGCCACCCCAGCCAACCACATCCCTGCTCTATCAACAGTGGAAGGGGCTCCCCCAATGTATGTTACTTTCAACCCATCCCAAGCTGCAACCCTAGTAACCTCTCTCCCCGACCCTGAGAAGCAGCCCATGCCCTTCTTCCAGAGGGTTGCCCAGATTCGTAAGACATACTCAGCTGCCTGGCGTGATCTGTATAGTCTGTGTGAGATCAAGGCTGGGGATGCCTATTGGCCCATTATGGAAAGGAGTTTTAATGACGCTCTCCTCACTATGGATTTCCAGTCGGGTATTACATTCTGTGAACAGCTTCGGGCCTGGGCCCAGGATAAACTAGCTGACCAAGCCACTTGTATAAACGACATTATACAAGACAAACTCGATTCAGTGGAAAAATACCATTCACGGTTGACTCAAACTTTCTCCGATCTCGGATTCAGTGTATACAACAAAGCACATACCCAGATGTTATCCACTGCCTTTGTTGCTGGCCTTAAGGAAGCCATCAGGAAAGGCTTAGTGCTCTCTCTCGCCCCAAATACAGAATTATTCCTTTGGACACTCTCTTACTAGTGGCCAAGGGTCTAGAATCTACTCTACAGCCACCCCAAAGGAAAAGTAATCCTCTTATGTTTTCCGTTTATAGCCCTGCCACCAGACCCACCCTGGTTCCCCCTGGATATCACGCGCTATCTACCCTGCCAGCTGCACAGGGGCAGCAAATGACACCCGCCCCTAGGCCTCAGACCAGGGCATGCTTTAATTGTAACCAACCGGGCCATTTCCGGAGAGATTGCCCACACCCCAAGGTGCCTAGACAGCTGACCACTAGACCACCTAATCCTGAGTCCAACTATCCCATGTACTATCTCATGTACCCCAAAGTCTCCAACCAGGAATATGCCCAAGGTGTCTACCAGCCCTCTCCATCTAATACTCAACCCTCACCCCGCAGCTATGTTCACCCTTCCCCTGGTAGTTATGATACAGATGATTTCCAACAAGATGAATGCACTGCACCCAGTCATTATCGCCCTACACGTCCAACCCACCAGGCCAGCCACTCCACCACACCCGCACGTCACTACACTGGCCCTGATCAATCTCATCTAGACCTTGTACAATAGGTAACCGGCAAACCTGTGTCTAACACCCCTGTCATGGCAGTATCTACAGGGGACAAGGGGGGGCCCTTTTCGCTACAGTTGTCCTACCAGTTGAGGGTCATCCTACTACCTTTTTAGTTGACACAGGTGCAGCCCGCAGTGTTCTCAGAGAACAGGACCTGCCTGACCCATCTTACCTATCCGACACAGATGTTTCTTGTGTAGGTGTCGATGGTACCCCCCAAAACAACCCATTAACTTAGCTCTTGCGGGTTGGTTCTGACATTCTCTCTCGGTTTGTTGTCTCATCCACCTGTCCAATTAACCTTTTAGGAGCAGATGTTCTATCTCCTTTACTGCTGATGGCCAGGTTCAATTACTAACCCCCTTTTCTTGCAAAGATACTTCCGTCCTTTGCTCTCTGCCTCTACTACTACATATGACATCCCCCACGGAGGCGGTAAGGGTCCCAGATGCCCCCAGTGCCCTGGATAGGGTTCCAACTAAACTTTGGTCCACGGGTCAAGATGACATTGGACGCCTACGAGTCCCACCTGTGGTAGTTACACTAATTAAGGGAGCTAATCCACCACGAAGACCACAGTACCCATTAAAACCTGCACAAGCCCTCGCCGTCTCCAAACAAGTTGAAAGCCTGTTGGCAAAAAGTGCACTGGTCAAGTGTGTATCACAGTGTAATACCCCTCTATTTCCAATAAAGAAGAAAACTGAAAAAGGTCAACCCGCCTAATACCGTATGGTCCAAGACCTCCGCGCTGTTAATGAAGTCACAAACTGCGATACTGCCATTGTCCCTAATCCACATACACTGTTTTCACAGGTCCCTCCAACAGCTAAATTGTTCACGGTGGTTGATCTTGCAAATACTTTTTTCAGCGTGCCCTTGGATCCCTATTGTCAATATCTGTTTGCTTTCACACACGATCGTCAACTTGGACTGTCATGCCTCAAGGTGCACAAAATTCCCCAACCCAATTTGCCAAAGCTATGTCAGCTGTCCTAGAACCCTGGCAGAAGTCCCACCCAGACGTGGTCCTGTAGGATGATTTTCCAACTGCTGAACAGAATTCCGAAGATCTCCTTTGTTTCCTCGCTGAAGAAGATTGTAAAGCCTCCAAGACGAAACTCCAGTGGTGCCGGCCCTCTGTGGTCTTCTTGGGGCATTGCCTTTCCCATGGCACCCATCACCTAACGAGGAACAGGGTACTTGCTATTACAAATCTCTCCCTTCTGTCTAACCATCAGGCTCTTCATGCCTTCTTGGGCCTCATCACATACTGCAGATCTTGGATCCCTGAGGCTTCTCAACTCATGCAACCTCTCTATGATGCTTTAAAGACTGAACCTTTTTCGTTGTCCTCTACAGCCCGCACCTGTTACCATGCTCTTCAAAGAGCCATCTCCTCCACCCCTGCTTTGGGCCTACCTAGCTACCAGCTACCATTCAAACTTTTCATCTCAGAGAAGATGGGCCATGCTTCAGGGGTCCTTACTCAATCCCACGGTTCCCGTCAGCGCCCTATTGGGTACTTTTCCTGCATGCTAGACCCCGTGGCCAGGGGTGGTCCTTCCTGTTTGCGTACTGTTTTTGCTGCCAGTGCCCTGCTGGACAAAACTAATGACTTTGTTCTCAGACACAAACTGACGGTTCTTGCTCCCCATGATATCGCTGCAATCTTGACTCAGGTCCAGCCAAAACATCTTTCATCTCAGAGACATCTCCGCCTTCAAACCTCCCTCCTCTTTACAAAGATGTTACTCCTTGAATCCGGCCACTCTTCTGCCACTTCCCAAGGGGGGAGTGCCGCAATACTGGTACAGCCTGGACATAAATCCTGACGTTCATATGGAACTTCAAGTAGGAAAGCCCACAGTTCCACATGATGCACAGCCCGAGAGTTACTTACATTGCACCCTGTGGTTCAGGAACACTCTAGGTCCTGACCCATACTATGAAGAAGAATTATTCAGCCTGGTGGAAATATGCATCACACTGACAGACCTGTTCTGTGACTCCAAAGGAAACATTATTATCTTAGTCCACCTGCCTATGGAGTTATCACATTTATATCACCATTGGGAGGTGGCTGTTCCTCATATCTCTTTCACCAAGTCTCCAGATCTCTCATGGAAAGAACTCGGCCCAATGGCCAAGACATGGAGTACTGCAACTCAAGAACAGCTCACATTGACGGGGGTCACTAAAAGGACCATAAATTTCAAAACAGTCGGTTACCCTCGATATCACACAGAGATATGTGAAGACATCCCTCCTACAGAACCTGACCCGGACGCCCCTCATGATTGCTTTGAACAGATGAAAATGGAAACAACCCATCTACCAACACTGCTCTACCTGACCCTGACTACACTCTGTTTGTGGATGGTTCTAGATTCGCAGATGTACAGGGACAATATCATACCGGATATGCAGTCACCACAGAGGACCAAATACTCCAAGCATCTTCACTCCCATCATCTAAGTCAGCACAAGAAGCCGAACTAATAGCCCTTACGGTGGCATGCAAGATGTCTGAAGGGAAGCGTGTTAATATTTATACAGACTCAAGGTATGCCCTGGGCGTGGCACATGACTTTGGCTTAATCTGGAAAACCAGGGGGTTCCTTACAGCAACAGGTACTCCTGTGAAACATGGTGCAGCTATCAAAGAATTGATGGATGCCTTACTACTTCCTGAAGAGGTGGCCATACTGAAGATAAAGGCCCATGGGAGACTGAATTCAGAAGAAGCACATGGCAACCATTTAGCCGACCAGGCCTCTAAGGATGCGGCACGCCAGTGTCGGGAAGTGAACAGAAGAGTGTCCGTCAAAAAGACTCCTATTTACACTATGCAAACCCTACCCACCGATCTCAAGCTCCTAAGAGAACAACAGGCCGCTGCCTCCCCTCAAGAAAAACAAAGCTGGAAAGACAAAGGAGCAACCCTCCAGAAAGAAGTATACACAATCAACCTCAAATTCTGTCTACCCAAGAATATGTATCCAGCTGCCGTTCAGTGGGCCCATGGACCAGCTCATTTATCTAAGCACCTCATGAACGCTTAAAATGTCCCAAGAAACTAACCTACCCTGGCCGGAGAGTCTTCCCATAGCATTGTTTAGTGTAAGGTACATCCCAAGAGGGGAGGTTTATCTTATCCCCCCACGAAATCTTATTTGGAACAGCACACAGGTTAGGCTGTTATTTTCCTCAGCAACTTCAAATTCAGTCAGATGCAATGGTAGATTGTATAACTGCACTCTCTCATGCCTTGACCAAAATCCATGCACAGGTGTTTTCTTCTATTCCAGATCCAGAGTCAAATACAGGCACACATAAGCTACTTCCTGGTGACTGGGTCATGGTCAAGAAGTTCCTAAGAAAACACACTCTTGAACCAAGGTTTGATGGTCCATTCCAAGTCCTATTGACGACATCTACCTCTGTAAAGTTGGCCGGGAAGAATACCTGGATACATGCCTTGCACTGCAAGAAAGTTCCTGATCCAGAGGAAGCAGATTCTGCCAAATCATGAGCTTCCTGTGCCTATTTCTGCTGCTAGGCCTATCGAAGGCCCAACAAGTTGCTATTACCAAAGACAATCATGTGTACACATTCTGGTATAATTCTTCAAACACACATGTAGCTACTTTCCCCTTTGATTACTTTGATATTGTCTCTTGTACTTTTCCACAATCACAACACTCAGCAATATACAAAGACATACCAAACAAAAAGGACCCATATATTTGTGTGACAGGTGACCATTGGGGACATCACTGTAGTACCTGGAAAGCAGCGGGTTGGAATACGGGCCGACCATGGGGCTACAGACCACAAAGTGCCTTAGATAGGATTGACAGATATGGGAAACCCTTGCTATACAGAATGACCTTATGCAAGCCAACAGGGTCTACCCCAATGAAGCTCAGCATAGAACATCCCAGCCCAAGAGACGCTGGGGAGTACATAATGGCAATGTATTGGAAAGGGGGTGGCTCTTATAACAAGTTGGGGACCTTCTATTTACAAGACATGCTTACGTCACCTGACTGGGTAGACTACACACACATGACCATTAACCCTCTAAAACCACACATTAAAACCCTTAAATACATGGTAGCCATTGCCAATCCCACATTTGAAGACACTATGGCTGTGGAGACCGGGTTTTCAGATACTAATCTATGGCTTGAATGGATGAGGTATAATGCTAATTCACACAACAAAATTAACTGTTATGTTTGTGGTGGGGCCAGACCCCATCTGGGTACAGTGCCTTTAAATCTACCTCCTGATGTTGAGATGTGTTTCTTAAGCCTCTATGCACAGTCAGCAGTGAATTAATCAGTGTGTGAATCATGGAAAAAGGTTTACCCAATAACCCAAGGGAATATCAGGCTACCTGATGGAATCACCGTGTACCCAGGTAACTACACTTGCTACAAAATACATGGAGCCACAGGTAAATTTGTAGGTAACTTCCCTTCTGGCTACTGTACCACTTATCGAGAACCTCCCACTGCCCTATTAGTAAATCAAGTTAAGTCCGTGGGAGACATTTACTGACTGTGTGGTGACATGCAGCTCAGATTAAAAATGACTGGCCTGTGGTGGGGAGAATGTACTCTGACCAAAGTTATCATGCCCATGCATATAATTTCTGATAACCACCAAGGCCCACACGATTCACCACACACGTATCTTAGAGTAAAAAGAGAAACCCCCATTCGAGGTAGTTTCGACCCACACATATATATCGATGCCATTGGAGTACCAAGGGGGGTACCAAATGAGTTCCAGGCCAGAGATGAGGTGGCGGCAGGATTCGAATCCTTGATCCCACTCATCACTACTAACAAGAATGTTAACTGGATCAATTATATCTACTATAACCAGCAACGATTTGTCAATTATACTAGAGATGCCCTTCAGGGCTTGGCAGAACAGTTACAGACTACCTCCCAAATGACATTTCAGAATCGAATGGCCTTAGACATGATCCCAGCAGAAAAGGGGGGCGTGTGTAAAATACTCCCCGATACTATGACATATTGTACCTTCATCCCAGACAATACAGGCCCCAACGGTAAGGTAACCATGGCCATAGAGAAATTAGAAAGTCTTTCTGACGAATTAAAGAGGAATTCGGGAGTCCCCAATTCATGGGACAGATGGTTTGGATGGATGAGTGGATGGCAGAAAACTCTCCTTCAAGTAGGTATGGCAGTTCTTACTGTGGTAATTCTCTTTCTCTTCCTGATTTGCTGTGTGATGCCCTGTGTACAGAAATATTTACAGAAGACTGTAGGTCAGACTATTGACCGCACCACACCTACATTCCTACATCAGGATATCGATGATATGGACTGTGACACCCCACACACACCTCTTCAGTCCCACCACCTCAAACAGACAACTACTTCCCTATAGGGATAGTACAGGGACAGCGTCTGTCTCTACTGGCAGGAGTCTGACGCAGGAGATGTAGTGGGTTAGCCGCTACGGGATACCTGCAGAGTGAAGCGTTCAAGGCCTGTTCAGACAGATGACCTGCAGCCAATTAGGGACATCATTAGGGTTAGTTAGTAGTTGTCTCTCTCTCTCTCTATCTCTCTCTCTCTCTCTTTCGTAAATAGTCATTTTAAGGGGGGGACTGTTGTGGAAAAAGATATTAACCCAATCCATGTTGGTAAAATGCTTATTTCCTCAGTATAACTACAATCAGTATTATTCAACTTTATATGTGATTTACCTAAAAATGGCCTCTAGGGAGTTTCCCCTTGACATCGACTAACACCCTTATTAACAAGATGGCGCTGGAATCTGGGGGAGACCTCCAAGATACCAGTGACATCACACCCGGTAGGGAGAGCAATAAAATGGACCACTTAACACCTAACCAATTATTGATGTATTATTCCATGTTATCTCTGACAATGCATATGATGTAATTTTGCTTTATAAGGGACATAAACTTTCCTCATGTTTTTCATTAACCCAAAACCTGTGTCTGGTGTGAATTACTTTAGGAGAGTGCACGCAATACTTCTTTAATTTGGCCGGGGGCATATACGCAAGATAATCGATTAATTAATTGATTCCACATCACTTATGTTAACTATTTTATGTGATTCTCCATTTTTGTTTTTATTATGACAGATATGTTTGAAACATAGAAACATAGAATGTGACGGCAGATAAGAACCATTCGGCCCATCTAGTCTGCCCAATTTTCTAAATACTTTCATTAGTCCCTGGCCTTATCTTATAGTTAGGATAACCTTATGTCCATCCCACGCATACATAAACTTCATCACTGTGTTAACATCTACCACTTCAGCTGGAAGGCTATTCCATGCACCCCCTACCCTCTCAGTAAAGTAATACTTCCTGATATTATTTTTAGTTTTTTTTAGCTTTCTAGCTTGACTCATTTTATACAATTAAGTGTTTCTTAAAGGCTTATATTTTAATTGATTCCTTTTACTCCAGTCTCCCACAAGAGCATCAATTATGTTTTCAGTGGGTGTTACACTTTGTATACCCCTGTTTGGGTAGCACAAACTTGCTTCATGTAACAGGATACAAGTCCCCAACAAAATGCATTTTGCAGAAATTGTTTTGTCACCTGAAGAAGTGAGGTGACCATGCTGGCACACATTATTACATTATTACATCCAGGGCAGAGACCTACTGAGAATGTTGGTATTTGCAATTCACAGTATGCCAAGTTAACTATGCCATATGTTAGGATAATGCAACACAGCATTTGAGTAAAGGTTAGACATTAGAGCTAGGCGAGACATTATGCAATTTTGAGTTAAAGATTATGTTTAAAACAGTGTTATAGGAGTTAGAGCTAGCTCATTGGCTGAGAGTATCAGTTTTCACAGCCAGCTCTCTGTCTCAAGTAGTGCCTGGCAGAACCCGGGTAAGAATGCAAGCTGTTCTTTCTTTAAAGAAACACTGTAGGCACTATAACTACTTCGTCTTACATGCTGCTGTGGTTATGTTGGTCGGAGTGTTGCTTTAAGTAGTAGAGTGCACTCATCAACACAATTGGCATATAATTATGGTAGAGGCAGTGCTTAACAGACCTCAACCTCTGTATAGCCTCAGGTAATAGGCTTACATCACTGTACCCCTGCAATCTTATGAGTCTTTTCATAGTAACTCCTACATAATGGCATTAGCCTGCTCTACATGGCGAGCCTGCTATGATCACTGAAAAATACAGAGCTTATGCAATAGTGACCCTGTTTAGTTGGATTCGGTTAATATAGGTTGGTTTGCAGGAACAATCAACTGGCCAAATGAAAAATTTTTTTAAAAAAAATCTAAAATTCATTGTTTAGTAGATATACCCCCAATGAAAACATTTGTGCATTTATTTAGGCATTTTTTTTTTAGTTATAAAGGTCTATCTAAAAAGAGTTTGCAAAAGTTGGAGATATCTTGTCTGAAGGCTCTTCAAGCTCACCCCATTTAACCCATACCAGAGTTTCAGACCCTGGGGAGGCAGGCTGAAAGCTAGCCAGGAAATGGGACATGTGTGAGTGAGGGGGAGGAAAATCAGGGCAGCGGAGGTCTTGAGTGAGCTAAGGGGTGGAGCCCTGGGAAAGGGTGGCCATTTTCTGTAAGGGACTCAGTAATCCTAATAATACCAGCTTGGAACAGTCTCCCACCCTCCCTCACTTTGTGCTGAAGTTTACTATTTGTTTCTAACGTGTTTTTTCTTGTCACAGCAAGATCCCTTGCCAATCAGGTTTGGACCAGCGGTCCCGTGGAAAGATGATCAGGGCTGATCCCTCCACTAACCTCGGTTATGTTTATGGGATGTACGTAGCCAGAGGCAGGACAGTGGTTAGCACGGAGTTAATGTTAGGCCAGTTGTAAGGTAGGTTGGTGTATAGGACGAGGGGGGAAGGCATCTGCCCAGGATCAGCAGGAATAGTTGAAAAGGGTGTGGAACTGGGAATGTTATGGTTACATTATGATAATGTATGGTTAATAATGTATGGATTTATATTTGATGATAATAAAACTGTGGCCTGTTTGTCACCATCAACATCCTGCGTCTGTTTATTAAGGTAACCTAAGGTATGGGTACATTCATCCACCAGTCCCCTCTACCTTCACACATGTACTATGCAATCACAAACTTCCCAATGCAGTTCAAAGGAAAGTGTTTGAAAGGCAGTTGCTCTGAGCAAATGCTGCCTCTTGAGTTTATCTCCACAACCAGCTAAACAACATGGAAGCAACAGGACCTGTTTTCTGATTGACAGCTATGGGGGTGTAACAAAGTTAATTTGCCAATAGCTATTGAAATCTGCCCTTTTTTAAAATGTAAAAAAGAGGGCACTATCTTCACACATAATGAATGCCTTCAATAAGCTTAAGTGCTTTGAAGTTTTCCTTTAAGGAAACAGATCCATTTATAAGATAGTGCAGTAAAATATTCTAATTACATCAAAAATAGGACCATGCTATACCAGAATACAATTTAGTTACAGAATTAAAATGTAAAACAAACCAAAGAGAGCTGTCTTTCAATCACATTTTGTCAGTAAAAGTGACCCTTCTGCCATAAAGTCATCAGTTCAGGGGACAAGATGACAAGCTGATTGCTGGGGACAGCTTTGCTCATCTTTCCTTGGCATGCCAGTCGCTTGTTATTTACATTTTCCATAGAAAAATGTTATTTAGGATGACTAATGAATCCAGAGGAACTGTCATTTCCTTCACTTTAGAATAGTTGCTAAAATAAAATGTGCAGCAAAAGGGTTAAGTCAAGTGTGCAAGTGTAAAGACAGCAGAAGTTTTAGCTAATGGCATCCTTATGTTGGCAGGTCTGGCTCCCTGCGGAATTCCATTATCTGCTTTTTAAATGAAGGATTTAATGGTCCATGGTGATGTATCAGGTGCTGAGTCTAGAAGCTTGAGGGCTTCCCCAGGTCTTCCTGCCAGGCATAAGAACAGAACAACAAGAAAACGTAGCAAGCAATGTACCTAATGTCTGCAATACCTTTGCCCTCTGGCTTCTGATCACCCTGATGTCCACATTTAGGACAGATTTTGAAATTGGAAAGATTGATGTTAAAATCCAAGCTTGAGATTTTAAATGTTGTGTGCATGAACAGGTTGAATATGAAAGTTGTATTTAAGGCAAAAATACTTGCATTGGAAAAATCTCCAGGACACCTATGTTTTTTTTAGTTTGCCAATTTTGGCTTAGAATTTTAAATAATTTTCATTTTAGTGAATAACCCTGCCTCTGCAATAACCCTGGAAGACTTCCAACTCTACTCACACATATAGTGGACAGATGGAGATGAGATTAACATCCCATGTAATTCAAGGAAATTATTGTAAAATACAGTAATTTCATACCACTTACGCCTCTTAAACTTGGACTTTGGGTCTGAAGGTCCATGGCATGGCATGCATTTCCATGTGATCCTATGAGTAGTTAAAGAAACCACTATAGTGGCTATGGTGCGAAGACTACCATGATGGCATGCCACAGTAATTTATTAAACTATTTTATAATGGCTTTACACATTCTCTTGATGTCCTGCTTACATCTTCTCCATGCAGGAAAAGCTGGTTAGCTCCACTGAGCTAAGGAGGGCAACTCTCAATCAAAAAGCATGATCCTGCATCAGACCTGCTTAACTCAGTGAAGACAGTTGGTAGGAGAAGATGCGGATGTCTCATAGGCACATAAAATGATGGCAAAGGTGCTTGTGGTGTTCCTTTAAGATAGCTTTGGACTTGTAATAGAATAGCAGAACAGACCAAATGTAATCATATTGACTGTTTTTAACCACTTCACTACTAGAATCAAGTATAAATGTTTTTACTTTCATGTATTTTGCAGAATAAAATTTAGTCCAGAAAGCCTCACTCACCATCATTTACACTCTATAAATGATTACTAACCTATACAGAAAGAAGCCACTAGTATCTGATGCCAATGCAGGTTTGTTGAAAATGTATATTATACATAAAATTTAATTATATTCCAATGCAGAAATATTTTTGTTACATTCTGTTGCCATTTTTAGTAAGTTGTACTGCTTGTAATGCCTTCAGGGTCTATAAGCAAGACAATTTAATTTATTTATTTTTGCTACATCTACTGCATATTTGAGAAATGTAATTTTTTTCTTTTATACTAACAAATTATAGCCTGTGTGAAACATACATCCCAACATCAGAACAGGTGGGCAGGCCTCAGGGGGCCCTGTTGGGCTAGCCCTCAACTTACATGAGCTCTACAGGGTCCTAGTGCCTGTTTACAGCCAAATGATGTGCTCACACTATGCTGCCCAAAGACAGTTCCCAGGTGCTGAACACCAGGAAACGAAATCGGAATAGCGACACAGGACCCTGAAATCAGAACTGTCACACTAACATCAGAATTATTGGGGACCCTGGTGAAGTATTGCAAGATAAAGGACATTTCTACATATTTTATAGCCTGAATGAATAAGTGAAAAATAAAAATTGTGTAAATGTACTTAATTTTTATGTTTATCTCTCATGCTTGTTTTTTGCACTGTATAGTTTATATTGACATTTTTGTACCAAACAAACAAATAATACAGAATAAAACAAAACATCAGTTTACTGTGTTATATGTTTATGTATGCTAGTTATGCTTCCCTTGCCTTGCTATGCCAATATTTTTTTCAATCAAAAAGTGCTTGTTAGTGAAGGGGTTAAGCACTATTTTTTCAATAACATAAAGCCCATTATTTCAGAGCAATAAAAAAAACTTTCTAGGGACCCAGTCT
Source organism: Pelobates cultripes (assembly GCA_933207985.1). Lineage (NCBI taxonomy): Eukaryota > Metazoa > Chordata > Amphibia > Anura > Pelobatidae > Pelobates > Pelobates cultripes. Next base: position 189,068,314 of record OW240914.1, read on the forward strand.
AACAAAGATGTTTTAAAAATAGTTGCCATAATTATTCTTATCCGGTAATGAGAAGGGGAAAAAAAACTACCTTATAATAATACATTTCACTTTGCTTGTGTTTTCATTCGCCTTTTGAAATTCCCCAAGAGCTACAAGTGGGTGCAAAAAAGGCATGCAGTACTTTCATAAATTGATGCTAAAATATGTAGAGTTAAAACTCACTTATCTCAAATGAAACAACACAATTGTCTAGAACGTGAACCAGATAATTCCCAAAGCATGCATAAAAAGCTGAAATATTGAGTGCAAGTGGCTTTCTACCATGGAATAATTCATTTACCATGTATGCAAGACTGGCTATGCAGCAATTAACACCACCTTTACCAACAAGCACAGGGCAGGTGATTGGATGGGAAGGGCACAGATTTCATTTACGAACATGAAATTTCCATACCTGCATTCATAAATTACAAATCATAAATTATCACTGGGATAATAAGAGAACGGACATTTGTTCAAAATAAGTAAGTTTTAGACCTTATAGTTAATACATTATACTTGTTAAAAAATATGTTATTCTTAAAGGAATAGTCAATTTATAAAGAATACACATTTATGTTAAAACTATACAAATCTAAAATTCTAACCCTACTCTCAGGGCCAGATTAAGAGCCCAGTGGGCCTGGTGCTGACAATTATGATGGGTAGTGATGTCCCGAACGGTTCGCCACGGACGGCGAACATATGCGCTGTTCGGTCCGCCCCCTATTCATCATCATTGAGTAAACTTTGACCCTGTACCTTACAGTCAGCAGACATATTCCAACCAGTCAGCAGCAGACCCTCCCTCCCAGACCCGCCCACCTCCTGGACAGCATCCATTTTACATTCATTGTGAAGCTGCATTCTTAGTGAGCTGTCCAGGAGGTGGGAGAGTCTGGGAGGGAGGGTCTGCTGCTGATTGTGAGGGTCTGCTTGCTGACTGTGAGGTACAGGGTCAACGTTTACTCAATGATGACATAGGGGGCGGACCGAACAGCGCATATGTTCGCATATGTTCGCCGTCCGTGGCGAACCGTTCGGCGAACCGTTCGGGACATCACTAATGATGGGGCCTAATTACAGAAACTTATTGACCAAAAACACTAAAACAGTCATACCTCTCAAGAGTCATGTATCTGACGGAGTTGGTGTTGGAGGGAAACTCAAAGGATGCAGCTATAAGAAAACACATACTCTATGCTAATCTCTTTATCTAATTAATGCTTTCTTCTTTCAAGTAAATCCATACCCCATAACAGCAGTGTCCATGGGCGGGGTAAAAGGGTGCACCACTCAACGAATCACATGACCAGAACTGCCAAAAGGGGCGAACATGCCCAGAAAGGGGGCATGTCTGTCCAAAGAATTGGAAGGCCAGCCTGGCATCAGTGTCCCTATGTATCACAGTGTCAATGTCCCCACGTTGCCCAGTCCCCTAGTCTCCCAGTGTCTGTGTCCCCATTTTTCCCAGTGTCCCCATGTCTCAGTGTGTCCCATGTCACTAGGATACTAGGGGACACTGAGAGACATGGGGACACTGAGAGACCCGGGGACACTGAGAGGTATGGGGGCACTTGTGAATACAGACATGGGGACACTGGGAGGCATGAGGACAGGGCCGGCCTTAGGCAATTAGGCGCCCTGTGCAAAAAGTCTTCACGGCGCCCCCCCCACCTCCCACCAAGTTGCCTGAATACAGTAACACACACAGGCACCGGGGACGTGTGTATCACGAGGCAAACAAGGCATCTGCCTTGGGCGCCACTTTGCAGGGGGCGGCAAAAAAAAGCATCCCTCCAAACCCCCAGGCAGATCCCTTGCTTGCCTCGCATCCTGGGGGGCTCAAGAGCTGACTGGCTGGCCACTTTTGAGCCCCCCCAAGGCTGGCAGCGGGCAGCGAAGGAGCATACTCACCTGAGCTCTTCCTGCTCAGCTTCCTCTGCGCCGCTTAATGAAGCCGGGAGCCAGAATATGACGTCAGTCCGGCTCCCGGCATCACTAAGCGCTGCTTACTCAGCCTGTGCGCCCCCTGCCTGCCTGCCCAGCAGCCACACTGGACTGCTGGTAAGAAATCCACTCCAGCTTTCCCAGGGAGGCTGGGTGGATTTAAAATAAATGTAAAAAATATTAGTTTGTGAGTGTTAGTGGAAATGTCTGTGTGTGTGTCTGTGAGTGTTTATTTTGAAGTGAATGTGTGTGTGTGTGTGTGTCTGTAAGTGTGTAATTGTGTGTGTCTGTAAGTGAATGTGTGTGTGTCTGTGAGTGAATGTGTGTGTTGGTCAGTGAGTGTATATGTGTCAGTCAGTGAGTGTGTATGTGTCGTCAGTGAGTGTGTATGTGTCAGTCAGTGAGTGTGTATGTGTCGTCAGTGAGTGTGTATGTGTCGTCAGTGAGTGTGTGTCGGTCAGTGAGTGTGTAGGTCAGTGAGTGTGTATGTGTCGGTCAGTGAGTGTGTGTCGGTCAGTGAGTGTGTGTCAGTCAGTGTGTATGTGTCGGTCAGTGGAGTCGTGCATCTTTCAGTGAGTGCTTGCGTCTGTCAGTGAGAGTGTGCATCTGTCAGTGTGTGTCCAAGTAATAGTGTATGTGTGTATGTCATTGTTTGTCAGTGTATATGAGAGTGTGTGTCTGTCAGTGAGTGTGCGTCTGTCAGTGAGTGAGCGTCTGTCAGTCAAAGTGCGGCCTTGACAGGAAGGGGTGGGGGAAATTTAAACTCGGTTACAGGCATGTACACACACACTCAGTTAAAGGCAGTCACACATACAGGCACAGGCACAAACAATGGCACAGCGACACACACAGACAGACAGTCACATAGGCAGTCACACACACAGACAGACACACAGTAACACACACATAGACAGTTATATACACACAGGCAGGCAGTCACACAGATAGAAAGTCACACACACAGGCAGGCAGTCACACACAGACAGATAGTTACAGACAGACACACACAGGCAGGCAGGCAGTCACACACACAGGCAGTCACACACACAGACAGACAGTCACACACACAGACAGTCACACAGACAGACAGTCTCACACACACAGGCAGTCACACACACGGGCAGTCACACAGACAGACAGTCACACACACAGGCAGTCACATACATGGGCAGTCACACAGACAGACAGTCACACACACAGACAGTCACACACAGGCAGGCAGTCACACACAGAGACAGTCACACACACACACAGAGACAGACAGTCACACACACACACACAAGGACAGGCAGTCACACAGACAGTCACACACACACACACACAGACAGTCACACGCACACAGGCAGGCAGTCACACACAGACAGTCACACACACACAGACAGACAGTCACACAAACAGGCAAACAGTCACACACACACACTTACCTCTTTCCAGTGGATGCAGTTGGCTGATGGGGAAGCATCTTTCCCTCTTCCTGTACAGCAGGGGCTTCGGGAGGTATTAGCCCCGTCTCCGCCTCTCGATAAGCCCCGCCTCCGCCGCTCGGTAAACCCCGCCCCCTCTGCCGCGATTTTTTTTTTTTTAAATAGACCCGGGTGGAGAATAATTAATCCTCCAGCCAGGTACCTCTTTTAGCTCCCCTGCACTCCGGCCATGAGTGAGCTGTGTCGGCCACAGGGCGCCCCCTGTTCCATGGCGCCCTGTGCGGTCGCACAGCTCGTACACCCCTAAGGCCGGCCCTGCATGAGGACACAGACATTTGGGGACACTGGGAGAAATGAGGAGGCAGACACGAGGGACAGAGACATGGGGACACAGACACTAGGAGACATGGGGACACAGACACTAGGGACACTGGCTGGGAGGCATGGGGACACAGACACTAGGGACACTGGCTGGGAGGCATGGGGACACAGACACTTGGGGACACCGGGAGACATGGAGCACTTGTGGACATAGACATGGGGACACTGGGAGGCATGGGGACACTGGGAGACATGGGGACACTAAGGACACAGAGACATGGGGACACAGACACTGGGAGACATGGGGACACTGAGACACCAGGGGCACTGGCTGGGAGACATAGGGACACTTGGAGACATGGGGACACAGACACTAGTTGGGAGTCATGGGGACACTGAGAGACATGGGGACATTGAGAGGCATGGGGACACAGAGACATGGGGACACAGACACTTGGGGACACTGGGAGACATGGGGCACTTGTGGACATAGACATGGGGACACTGAGACATGGGGACACTAAGCACATAGAGACATGGGGACACAGACACTGGGAGACATGGGGACACTGAGACACTAGGGACACTGGCTGGGGAACATAGGGACACTGGGAGACATGGGGACACTGGCTGGGAGTCATGGGCACACTGGGAGACATGGAGACATTGAGAGACATGGGGATACAGATACTGGGAGACTAGAGGACACTGGGAGCCATGGTGACACAGATATTTGGGGGAACTAAGACACTAGGGACACTGAAAGACATAGGGACACAGACACTAGGGACACTGGCAATGTTCCTGGACACAGACACTGGGAGACATGGGGCACTTGTGGACATAGACATGGGGACACTGGGAGACATGGGGACACTGAGACATTTGGGGACACTGCGAGACATGGGGACACTAAGGACACAGAGACATGGGGACACAGACACTGGGAGACATGGGGACACTGGCTGGGAGACATAGGGACACTGGGAGACATGGGGACACTGAGACACTGGCTGGGAGTCATGGGGACACTGAGAGACATGGGGACACTGAGAGACATGTGTCCCCATGTCTCCCTGCTGCCTTTCCCCCCATCCTTCACATACCTGAGCTGTAGTCTGTCTCTGCAGGCTGGGAGCTGCTGTCTGGACTCTCTGTGCTGTGTAGCTGCTCCCTTGCGGATCAGTGAGTAGAGAGAGGCAGGGAGATGCTGTAACTTCCTATCCCTGCCTCTCTCCACACACAGTGACCCCTACTGGCCGGTGCTGTTATTGCAGAGTCATCTCCGTTTATACGGAGAAAAATATTTGCATTTGTATTGCTGGTATTACTGCAGTACCGTCATGGCCAGGCAGCCTCCAATACCAGCTATGACTTAAAATACCAGTCAGGTGGTAAAACAAAACAAAAAGTAAAACAAAACCTTTTTTTTTTTTTTTTTACAATGGGCCTATTCCATGGGCCTGGGCCTGGAGCTGCAGCTCAATCAGCCCCTATGTTAATCCGGCCCTGCCTACTCTTATCCTTAAAACTTCACCCAGGAATTGGTTCAGCCTCCCCCTATGATGATATATGCATGCATGTTCAATAATTTCTTATTCAAGAGGCTAAAAAGAAGATGGCACATGTACGTGCACAGTATTGCAATCAGCATCTTTCATTCACTTTAAAAATGTTGATAAAATGTGTGCCACTAAACTGGGAAACAGTTACATCTATCAATCAGCTGTCAATCTGTTTTGAATACGACAGTGTGTGCTAAAGATCTTGAAGTACCCCCAGGGAGGAAAACACTATGAAAAAAAATATTATTATGGATTATTATAATATAGTTGTCACTGCAAATAAGTTATCTTCATGTCCTTTTTCCCACTTAACTAAGAGACAAGCTAAAGTTTTTCTAACTTTGTGAATGATCTACGTGTTTCTAATGCTTTCTGGATGTATACACGCTGAATAATTTTGAGACTGGAGAAGTCATTATAAGTTGCATTTTCAGCTGAATTTAGGGAAATCACTTAAAGCATTCATTGTGTTGAGTTATTTCAATTGCTTTTGTTTGAATTGTGCATTTCAAACAGCTGAAAGTCTGTAAATGTTGACAATAAATGTGATGTTCAATGGGTGTTGAGTAATTTTGATTACAACTGTAGGTTGATCAATTGTTTTAGGTTTGTTCATGTCAGATATAAGTCTTCTTAATAAAGGGCACTGAGAAAAACGATGAGGCAACTAAGGTCCCAGTTTGTTTACGGCATAATATCATTTCAACTTATGAATTCTTTGAATGAAAAGTCAATATAAGATTTTACTGTTAATATATTGTTGTTGATATAAAATTTAATTGTAATAACATATATCTTAACATGGGAAAAAATAATACGTTACTTCCCTAAATGTGTAGTAAATTATAGGTGGAAATGTTTTGCTCAGTGCAGGGTTAAGATCCAGTTGACATCATTCACTTGCCCAACGGAGATGATTGATGTCATCAAGAATGCGTTGATGAGCTGCTATGTCAGACGAAATACCTAGGAAGTGTGACATTAAGGAAGTGTAAGACTCACATTCTGACCCATTTCTAAATAAGCTATTCCTAAGTTTGTGAAGGTTTTATAACTCTAAAATTTAAATGAAAGTGGCACTGTCACTCGTGGGATCTTTGCATTTTTGCAAAAAACTCTTCCCATGTAGATGTATCACTTGCATGTTAGTCACCATGAATGAGTGAATTGCAATATGGACTATATGACCGAATAATAAAAAATGTGTCCATGCAATTCATTCATTAGTCCAATTACAAAGAGGCTACTGGCTCCCACCTTTTAAATAGATTACAATTATAACCGGGGGTTATCCCAATCCCTACTGGACCAATACACTTACCTGAAACAGTTTCTAGTGACCGCTTCTGCTTGTCTTCTCCACGGAGTGGAATTAGCCCAAGATGGTGGACACACTTCCTCCTCATGGGCAAAGCCTGCCATTATACCAATGTTGCTCCAATGAACATTCTCTGCTGAAGCTGGAGATGATCTTTGAGTGCTCTGGGCAACATTGGAGGCATGGGCATCGCATTGCCTATCCTGACCAGAGTGGGTGGTTGGAGGTGTCCAGGCTTAGCGTCTTTAAAAGCACTTGGCTCTGATCGTGTTAGCGCTTTTAGGTTGAAGGCCAGAAGGAATTGGTTCACAAAGTATTGCCCACATAAGTCGACTATCTACCATCAAAGTCCACCGCTATTCCCTAACTGAGAAGGATTTTGTCTTGTGGAGTTCTTAAGTCCATAGCCAGAAGATGCCACACTGGCCTGGGGGTGGGAGGAACACCTATCTCTCATTATGCTGTGTAACCTGTAGACCATCTTGAAGATGCTTTGCACTTCTTGATGTCAGTTGTTTGTTGATGGGGATCTAACTTTCCAAAGCAGCTGTCATGTCTGAGTTACCATATCTGCAAGGCACCAGTAGACTCCATCTTGCCCATATATTGATATCGTTACTTTTTTTTTTTTTCTCTGTTGATTTGTTTTCCTTAATTTCTTGTACTTTCACTTCCCCATTCTCGTTGAATGCATTGGTACTATCATGGGATGTTGGTACCAGTGGATTTTTACCGTACTCTTGTACCTAACAAACCTGTTATAGAATGTGACTTAACTTGTCCTTTTGCATGTATTTGACACATGTCTAACCACTTCTGTTTTTATTATACCAAAAGATAGTTCATACCTTCTACATGTCAAGCAACACTTTGTCGCCTTCTCATAATTTGTAAAATTTAATTGACATGTTATTTTCAGCATGATTGTTAATCCTAGTACTACAAAAATAAAGACTGACAAAAAATATAATTGACCAATTAATAAGGTTACAGATAGGAAAACAGTTGTAAATAAATAACATTAACATAGACTTTTTTTCCTTACATATCTATAATCCTCTCACCTATACATTGTTCAATATGCACTCAGTTTTCAGTTGTGTTTATTGGTACCTGTGTGTGCATATCTGGCCTGAGAGTGTGTGTCTGGCAATGAGTATCCTTGTGCATCTGTGAATGTATATTAGTGTGTGTGTATCCATGACTGTGCCTACAGTGCATATCTGTTCCCATGTATCTCATTGTCTATGAGTGTATGTGTTAAGGTAGATGCTTGCAGTGTTTTATGTTAAGGGGGGGCTGTTTGTTGTCTTGCTGTGGGAATTGTGATTACAGTGGGGCTGTGTTGTATGTGAGATGGAAGATTGTGTGAGTATGAGAGCTACTGTCTGTATCCTGTGTGTTTATGAGGGTGACTGTGGCAAGGTGGTTGTGACAGTCAGTGTGACAGGGTGACTACAACAGAGTGAGTATGAAAGGGTGATTGGCAATGTAACTGTCTGAGAGGGGATAGTGTGTGGGGTGTTTGTTACATAGTGACTGAGTGTGTGTGGAGGGGTGATGTGACAGGGTGAGTAAATATGTGTTTGTGGAGGTAATTTGACAGGCTCAGTGTTTCAGGGTTAGATTATATGTGGGGAGTCTGTATTCCCCTTTTTGATCTCCCAACACATTGCTGCTCATTTTTGTTTGTTTTTTTATTTATTTTTAGTTGAGCTCCCCTCTTGCTTCAATTTTGACAGTGAGCTGGGACAGTGAGGTGGGCTCTGATTATTCCTTGGTGGTCCGGTGGATCTGGTTTCCCAGGTAATCCATTGGATCCGATTTTCCTGGTGGTCTGGTGGGCTACCAGCTTAATATGCCCACTTGCTAAGAGCTGACCGCTCGTAATGCCCCCTTCTGGTCTATGACTGGGCGGGGGCATTTGTAGAACCCTACTCAGCCAGAGGGCATCCTGCACAGTGAGCAGTGTAGCGACATGCAGGGTCTGCGGAGGAGCTTAGCAGAGCCGACACATGAAAGGTAGCTCAGCTATCAGCAAAATCATTGCACACAAAATTCTCGATGAGAGCCTGGGGAGGTGGCCAAAAGCTGGCTGGATAATGGGCATGTGTGGGTGTGGCAAAGTGTAGGTGTAACTGGGGAGGATGTTAGGTAAAGGTGTGGTAGAGGGGAAAGGGGGCTGTGGTATATATAGGCCTCAGCCACTTTAAAATTCCAGCATGGTAACAGCTTTCCCTTGATGTTATCAGTGCTATTAGACCGGCCTGATGGATATTGAGGACATTCTTACAGCCCTCAGGGCCAAGGCCCTGATTGACGGAGGCCGGCACTTGCAGGTTGCAGCCATGGTTCCCTTCGTTCCCTCCAGCAGTCACAACGGCCCCACCCCCTTTACATGAGGACCGGGCTTGGGGGCGGAGTAGAAGCCCTGTTTCGGGCAGTGTGCTATGTGGCCTAGAGCCTTCAGGCTGCACCACTACCTGCTCTGGCTGCCTGAGCTCCCTCTTAAGTCTCGCTGGTCGGGCTCCACTCGGGCGCGAGGCGGGAAGCTGCAATGCGGCCAGTTGTGCAGCGGCAATGGATACTCTGGCGGCACAGGGTGTAAGTACAAACACGAATGCTCTGTTTGTGGGGGGTCCCATCCCGCGGCCCGTTGCTTTATGCAGGGCAAGTATGGGGAAAAAGGGGGCCCTAGGGGCGAGGACGCCAGTGGACGTTGCAGCAATGCGCCCCTGGCTAAGCCATTATTAAAATAGGAAAGCAGCTGCGCTCCTACTCGTGGGTTTCAATGAGGGTTTTTGGATCCTGCGCCAGGATCAAACAGTGGTCACATCTTGGTGATGCAGTGGTGCGGGAAAAGTTGAACAAGGAGGTGGCACTGGGGCACAAGGCTGGCCCTTTTCGGGAGCCGCCTTTCCCACAACTTTGTGTTTCCCCTTTGGGTGTGGTTCCTAAAACGGAACCGGGGAAGTTTGGGTGGATACATCATTTATGATGACATCGCGGCTGAATTATTTTGAGTTTCCTACACTTTGTTTGATGTGGCGGTGCAGATGGTTCGGGCGGCGGGCCTGGGGGCACTGATGGCGAAAACTGACATTGAATCTGCTTTAAAAACAGTCATCGAACCAGCTTTTCTCCTCCTCCCGGTGCACCTGGAGTGTCATCACCTGCTTGGTTGTGTATTCAACGGCCAGTATTATGTGGACTTGAGCCTCCTGACGGGGTGCTAAATTTTATGTTTTTGTTTTGAGTGTTTTAGCTCATTTTTGACCTGGGAGGTGAGGGTGGAGTCAGGTCTAGACTGTCATTCACTAGCTAGATGATTTTTTATGCGTTGGTCCTGCCCAGTCTCCGGTGCGCTCACAGCTGATTCAGTCGGTCGTGGACGTTAGTAGTTCCTTCGGGGGTTCCCCTCGCTCCAGACAAGACGGTGTGCCCTACCACTTGCTTGAGCTTTCTCAGGATCGAGATTGACTCGGTCATGGGGGAATGCCGCTTGCCGGCTGACAAGATGGAGAACATGCGGGCAGTGGTTGAGGACGCGAAGGGGCTACGGAAGATCACGCTGCAGCAGCTGCCGTCGCTCCTGGGCAAATTGAATTTTGCCTGTCGGATCATGCCAGTGGACAGGGAATTCAATAGGTGACTTGCGGCCGCGACGTCTATTGTGCTGAAACGATACCATTTTGTGCGTCTGACCAGGCCTCTCAGGGATGCCTTGGCTAAATCATTGCAAATGAAATTGCTGATGTGAAGTGGTTAATGTTCCCTTAAAGTAATGTGCAAATAATGAAAAAGGTAGTAGTCTATCAAGCTCAATCTTGTACAATGTATATTATTATTTTAACAAGTATAGGTTTTTGGTAGTCTTGTTGAAACACCATGAATATTCCATGTAACCATTCTAAAAGTTTACTTCAGTTTTATATAAATAACTGAAACCATTGGTTCAATGTTTATAAAAACTCAGACTGTGACCTCCTGACACAAGTTTACTTTGAGGGTGTTTCTTTTTGCTATGCAATAAATTATCATTGTTATCACTATTGTTTGTCATGTATTTAAATTTAGTTTTTCTTTTCTTTTTCAATTATATATCAATCCTTTGAGGACTAAATGAAGGAAACAGATGAATATACATGCAGCTGGGAAGGATGTAGTCATGTTTCTTTTAAGGAAAGGAAGGAGGAAAATAAAACACATGGGATATTTTGATAGCTATGAGAATATAACAAAGGCAGGATTTAACATAAAGGACCTCGGAAATCCAAAAGAAGCTATGTCTTGCACTGGAATCTCAGCTATGCTACTGTTTCCACTTGAGATAGTAGTGGTTTTAAATTCCTTGTGATAATTCCTTGTTTTATCTTATATGCATGTTATTGACTATATATGCTATGTTTCTTTGGTTTATTTCTCTGTATGCATACCGGGTACAATAGTAATACCTCTACCTCCCATGTGGACCTTCCTAGGTGAAATTGACCTTCTTTTGGTGACGGATTGTTCTGTCTCTCTAGTCTCAAAGTTTGGATGTATGTAAGTGTATAACTGCAACAAATAAAACTGCAGCAAATATGTGTGAAAATTAGCTTGGGTGCATGAAGTGCTTTGCTGGTCCCATTTCCATGTAACTTCCTCAAGTGCATAAATAGTTATAAGTAGGTCATTAAGTCAGTATCACAATATAGTAGAATACAGGTGATATTGTTGGTACAAGTGGTTTATTCCAAAACATTTGATGCTGGTCATTAATGAACCATTAATATTAATATTTTGCTTATAAAGAGAACACACCAAGCACCATGACCACTACACTGTACTGTAGTGGTTATGGTGACATGAGTGCCCTGGCATCCATTCTGATCCAAAGTGAGCTTATGCAGGGTTCTCAGTTGACTCTCTCAGCTAATTGAGGTGCTGCATTGCTGTAAAACACTGTGTGCCATGCTATATGCATGCTGAATGTTCTCATAGTTATAAGTTAAGCTGAGAGGGTTAATTTTTTTTTTTAGCAAGAAGTGTTCTATGATACTTACAACTATGAGGTACTTGTGCTTGCTATTAGCTGCCCAGGTAATTGTGAAAATGTAGAAGATATATAGATATATAACACAGAGATTACATACTTTCTTCTACCATACCAGTTTATACCTGTAATAGACTAAAAGTGGTCAGCTGACAATCACCCAATCACAGCTACTCATTCCTGCACAAGATGCTTCCTTATTAACCCAAGCAGCACAGAAGGCATTGGCTGCTCTTCTTAAGCATTAAAACATTAAAATGGTTTCATTCTGAATGAAAGGACAACACCAGGTGACTATAACCACTGCAATGAGATGACATAGTTATAGTGACTACACTTTGCCTTTAAGGAATGTTATTAGAAACATGACAAGCAGGGCCATTTACTAAAATGAGAATTCTCAGAAATGCAAAGTGAATTTTAAGTTTAATGCCAAAGTAACTGAACTGGAAACATTCTCCAAGTCAACTATGCTTCATTTTTTTGTGCCCATTTTCTATGCAAATTAGTCAAGCTCTTTTTTGCCAAAGAAACTACAAATATGTATTTCACTTAAAAGGGACACTCCACACTCCAAAAAAATGTTTAACAGATATACCCCCAATGCATGCATTTAATTATGTATTATTTGTTTTATTGGGGGTATATCTATAAACAGTTTGCTAAAGCTACATATCTCTTTTTTACTGTGTTTGGAAGCCCTCCCCTTCTTCCTCAGCCCAGACATTCTGTGGATGTCCAATCACAGACTTCCCCAATGCAGCTCAATGAGAAGTATTTGCAAAGCAGATGATCTGGGCAATTGCTGCCTCCACTGAGCTAACCAAACCAGGACAAAGCAAAACAGGAGCTGTTGTCTGCTTGAAAGACGATTTGTGTAACCAGTTTAATTTCTATTAAAATCTGCACTTTTTGCAAAGAATAAAAAAACACATATTGCACACTCTCTACACCAGGGCCGGCGCTTCCTATGGGCCAATTAGGCAGCCGCCTAGAGCACTGCTTAAAGTGGGGCGCTGGCAGAAGCTTTACTGCTCTGCTCATTTGGCCGCCCCTTTGTATTGGAGTTATTATACAAAATGTGCATGTTACTTGGCTGCTGACTAGTGATCGGTCATGGCATCCATCTCAGTTTGCTCACCCAGGCCCTCCACAAAGACTCATTGCCGCAGCAGCGCGAAGGGGCTTCCATTTCTCATTCCCTTGCCCGGTACGTGGGGTCAAGTGGGCGGGAGCATAACAGGGCTGAGACGGAGAGAAGGTAGTCACGCGCATTGAAGCTGCCAGTTAGACACGAAAAGCAAAGTCATTTATGCAATAAAGGTAAGTGGGTCAATGGGACATCACAATGTGTTTTTCAAATAATTTGTGTATGTCAGTCTGCTTGGGTTAGTGTGTGTCAGAATGTGTGTGTCTGTATGTGTGTGTGTGTATGGGTCAGTGTGTGTCTGTATGAGTCACTGTATGTGTATATCGGTATAAGTCAGTGTATGTCTGTATATGTGTGTCTGTATGGGTCAGTGTGTGTCTGTATGGGTCAGTGTGTCTGTATGGGTCTGTATATGCCTGCATGGGAAAGTATGTGTGTCTGCATGAGTCAGTGTGTGCGCGCATCAGTCTGCAATCATCAGTGTGTGTATGTGCATCAGTCTGCAATCGTCAGTGTGTGAGGCAGTCTGCATGGGTCAGTGCGTGTGCGTCAGTCTGCATGGGTCAGTATGTGTGTGTCAGTCTACATGGGTCAGTGCGTCTGTGTCAGGCTGCATGGGTATGTATCAGTCTGCTTGGGTCAGTGTATGTCAGTCTGCATGAGTGGGTGGAGCAAATGGGGCGTCAAAAAAGGTTTTTTGCCAAAGGCTGCAAAATCCTTGCACCAGCCCTGCTCCACACATAAAGCTTTCAGCAAGCAGTAGAGCTTTAAGGGGCTGGAGTGTCCCTTTAATAATTATCATTGCTACCATTTACAAATGTTTTAAATTAAACTCCTCTTCATGTGAACATTTCTCTGTAAGAATTTTTAAATGTAAAGTTATAAAATTGACATAAAACAAGGTTATACAGTTGACATAAAACATGATGCAAGAAATCATGATTTATGTCAACTGGGATTGATGCCTGATGCTCCTCCCCATTTCATCATTAGAAGAGCATGTTGGGGGTGCAAGAACATCTGCTATAACTGCATACTGTGGCTCTTACAGCGTTAGTACCCTTAAGTTAGACTGGTTGGGAATTCAAAAATTTCAGATTGTAGACCAAAGTAGACAAACTGGATGCAGAGTAGCGTTTTTTCCAATTTGGTTATTTTGCTCTTAAAGTTGAAATTCAATCTGATTGCATTTTGAAATTCTGACAATTCACGCTTTAGTGAATAACAATATTAACCACTTACTACCTTAATAACATTTTTCCCAATTTATTTATGAAACCTCTTTTGGGCAGGCATTGCATTATGGGATTAAATCTACACCACTCAACATTATAGAAGAAGTTCATTGTTTTAATTATTTTGTATTTTATTGATCATCAAAAACTCTGCTGCAGTTATTTTAGATTTGTTCCACACCATTTACAATGTTCTGAAGACTCAGTGACATTATTAATGTAATCAGATAAATCTTCCCTTTGTCATCTGTACTTTAAGCTAATTTACATTCTCAGCCTTGAGGTTTTCGTGTCTGTTTGCATCCTTATTAATAAGAAAAAAACAGCAACTGAGCAATGGACATGAATTAAAATTTTCCAGTCTCTTTGGTAAATAAGTCTGCCATTAGCCCAGTGTAACATGAATAGCTCAGCATCTCTTGTAGCCCATGGATCACGCAGCTAGGGTAGTGGGCCTTGACAGAGCCAGGAGGTAGGTAGAACAGCCAAGGGAACTTGAGTAACAGCTAGCAGAATGGGTGGAGCAGAGCTACGATGGGAGCATTTATACCGGCCATTTTGTGAAGTGGCCATCTTAAGGGATAGCAGGTCACCAGGTGTCCGAGGCCAGGCTACTTTCCAGGAGCATTCCAAGTATAGGACCAGGCGCAGCGAGGAAAGACGGTCCACGGCGGTTCGGCGCAGCAGAGACAGGAGCCCTTCTGTAAGACATTACAACAGGGGGCATTCAACATCTTCCGAGGATAGGGCGAGGAGCCAGTGCAGGGCTTACAGGTCGCCTAACAGGAGTTATCAGAAGGATATGCTTACCCCGTACGGCCAGTCTGGCCAGGCAGCCAGACGTTGTGAGGACAGGGAATGTGGTCGGGAATGTGAGAAGGATGGACGGGTTGGGGCTCCTCTGAGAAGACTACTCAGGTTGTCTTCTTCCCGCAGGTCAGTAACTCCTTCTCCTACGGTTCTGAGGCAGGACCCAGCACCTAAATGCAGAAGTTATGACGCTACTCCTGAACCTCTTGAGTTGTATGGAAGGACAGCGGCCCTGCGGTCTTCTACGGTAGGGGGTTCTGGCGGTGAGTCTTCTTCTGCACTACACTCCAGGAATCTCTTGGATAGCTTGAGGTCCTTGGGGCTGTCGGGGATACACAGGAGGAGCATTTTAGTGGGATGTGGGGTCCACCAACAGGCGTGAGTGGGGTGGCAACAACGGTTCTGGTGGATGCGGCAGGTAGTGTTCAGGGCGGGACTACGGTGACTTCACTAGGGTCGGGGACATCAGCGGTGGTCAGCGAGTGTGCGGAGTTGATAGGTGAGATCCTTGAGGCAGCAAGGCAGAATGCACATGTGTCATTCGCTGGCCTTTGGGATGTCATCTAAAATCGGAAGCGAAGGAAAAGATTTGGCGGGACGAATCCCTCGAGATCTTCTCGCTTCTTCCTTTGGATGAATATCTTGATCTGAAGGAGAAAGATAAGAAGGATGCCAAGAAAGAGGAGGAGGAAAAGAGATAGAGGTATCGGAAAATACTTAAGTCTTTTGGGAATTGGCTTTGGGCATTCTGCATTTTGTCTAGTGTTTTGGGGGAGAAATTTCCCGAGCGGTGTTCTCAGTTTTTCTGCCATTTAGATGGGATCTGGGAGGCTTATCACACTTGTGACGGTATAATCCTGTAACCCGTCAATCATTCCCTTTTTCCCATGAAATAAAATAGCCAAGTAATCCACAGAGTAATAAATCGCTGGTATCGCCGAATCATCCACACATGAGCCAAAGCGTAATGCTGGAACAAGACTGATTTACTGGGAACAAGGGTGCTCAATTTATGCAACACATAACTCCTCCTCTTGGCCAGGCTAGATAATTGAGTTTGAGAAGCTTATCAAACACAATTATCTACTGGACAGAAAAGTTTAAATTTTTCACAATTCTTAAAAATATACTTTATACATAACATATTAAATAAAAGCTGAGGGTGATGTGAGCAACATATAAAAAATTCGTGAAAATCCGTTCGGTAGTTTTTGAGTTATACTGTGTGAAAGTTTGACCGGCTCTTCACGAGATTGTAGCCGACTCAGAGTTCCATAGAATCAGGGACAAGAGCCGGTCTTCGTTCGGATGAAATTTTCACGAAAACCGCTGTGGGTATTTTCAATCTGGTTTGTGGAGAATGCTTCACTCGTTCGTCTGTTACAAACTCCCAAACGCCGTTCTTCTGCCGTATTTAGAAGGTGTTCGTATGGGACTTCCAGAGGGGGACCGGGTGTTCATCAAGTGCCATGCCGAAAACAGTTCCAGGCACTTGACGACCAAGTCCCGTTGACCGCCATTCGGGAATTAAGATGGCCACCTCAGAGCAGTCAATTAACTTGCGATTTTCGTGCAATTACATAGAGTTCTAAGTTCTAATTGCTACCAAGGGTGGTCTTCGTTCGGTAAACTGACTATTTTACCGAACAAGGGAATTAAACGAAAAGAAAGTAATGAATGAACTAGTAATAAAGGTAATAAATCCAACAAATACAGTAGCAGGGAGGGAGAGAACCGAATGAGTGGAGGGTGAGTCTTCACAAAGGCCCCCCCATTTTTCTCCCTGCTCTGGCAGACATGGCTGGACCTTTCCGGGTCCAGTAAGGCTGGCGGGACTTCCAGCCATTAGTCTGACAGTAAGTCCGTTTGGCGAGGTAGCCCATCCGCGTTCCCATTTTGTTTGCCCGGCCAATTGTGTTTGGTGAAGTCGTAGGGTTGAAGAGCAAGACTCCACCGTAGCAAGTGGGCATTGTCACCAGAGACCCGTTTGAGCCAAACTAGAGGATTGTGGTCTGTGATGAGGGTGAAGGTACGGTCATACAGGTACGGGGTCAGTTTCTTGAACGCCCATACTAGGGCCAGGCACTCTTTTTCAATGGCCGTGTGGAAGTAGACAAAAATATTACCAGGTTCAATAAAAAGCGTTTAATTGACCATTACAATACACAGAGATATCTCATGGAGATTGGCAAGAAGCAATCTAACATCATGTTACAATTCCTCATATTTTATACATATGACCCGGAACTGGCCTTTCGTTTAGCTTGAATCAGAACTCCAAATATGGTCTTATTTCCTATTGGCTAAATTCTAGCATAACTGACAAATTTAAGGTTCAAAAGTTTAAGCATCCCATGATCTTTCTAACAGATAACTTGACCACAGTCATGCTCTTACTTCGCTAAAATATCGCTTGTCTATGATAAAAGTTAACACATATAAGACTTCCTCTTTCACAACTTAAGCACACATTTCACCTTTCCCCCCCTGGCAACATCTGACAAGACACGCTTTCAAAATAACCTTTCCTTTTGCAATCCAAAAAACAGTCCAGACTTCCATTAATAAATTGTAGCAATAAAACATAGTTTCTTCTTATTTCTTAGAGTAAATATTCTTCTTTGATTATATTTTAAGATGATGAATAAACAGCAAAATGGCTGACAGCATGTCAGTAGCAGGTTACATATGTTCACAGTCCTCCCTTTGGTGCTAGGACTTTCACCACAAAAAGCTCCGTGCAACACTTCCATGTTTAGCGAAGGTCATTCAGTGAGCTAGTGATTTTAAACAGCACTTGCAGGACTTTCCATATAGATGCGCACACGATCAATATCTTCAGAGAAAGCATGTCTGTATTCCAAGTCGGTATGAGTTGTGACCGGATAGGAGACATTTCAACATTCGACATTGTGCCAGGGGGAGATGAAGGTGAACAGCTCTTGAGGATTAATCGGCACGAACACTTTAGGACATTCACTGCAACATATATAAAGACAAGCATCAATACTACTAAAATAACTCCAATGAGAATACGTTTTCCCATTGTTCCCAACCAATTAGTTAAACCAAACTCCAGTCAAAACCCCAATTTAAACCTCCCGAAGAAGTATCGTGAACTTCTCTAAGTTTAATTTAATTCTACATCTGTATGAATCTGACCAGTAACATTATATATCTTTAAACAACATCTTGTTTTTATTAGTGCACAAACACCACCTTTGGAGGCCAACAAATAATCTAGGGCAAACCTATTTTGCATAATCATAGCTGAAGCTTGTTCCTGTTCTGCAGACAATTTTTCAATAGCATCTCCTGTATTATTAAAGGCTTCATCTAGTATATCTCCTAACAAGTTTAATTTGTACATTAATTCAATAACCCCCCATGTAGGTACAAAACCTGCAAATAGCCTATCTTCTTCACCAGATTTTACAGTTCTTTCGGTTTTATCTTTTTTTGGAACTAATAACCTTTCTTTTATTCCTCACCCTTCCTTCAGGCAAATTTTCATGAAGGGTTAACGCTGGGATAATATTACCTAGATAACAAGTTTCCACCCAATTGCATGGAAGTCTTTTTACCGCCCAACTACCAGATAAATAGTATACCCCAAATGGAAGATGGATATCAATAACACGAGAATCTGAGCAGTCAAAAATAGGTTGATTAATATAGGGCAGTAGCATAAAAAGATTGGAAGTTTTAGTATTAAAGTAGGCCCATCTCAAAATAGTGACATTTAAATGTTCATTCTGGTCATAATTATTATCCATGATTTCTACCTCAGAAGTCAAATTTACCCATACATGATTAGTAATCACCGGGATTCTATCCTTGATGGGACATTTTGTCAAAATATCTTCTAATAAGGGTTTCCAACAAAAAGCTTTCAATCTACCAGTACAAGGGGCAGAATTAGTTTCAGACCCACATAGATTGTAAAGGACATTGTTTTCAAAAATAACAATAGCATTGCTTATAGGCTTAACAATCTTGTCAGGACTTTTCTGATCCCTGTTAGAAATTACTACTGCTCTGCTAGTAATAGGATATGTTAAATGAACCTTAGCAGGTTCCCCAGATTTGGATACTTCATTCTGAATAAATCCAACAAACCCCGTTTTATTTGCTCTTATTTTCTCACAAAGACCCATAAAGATTCCATAGACCATGGCACCCCCACAAAAGGATAACCATAGTTCATGGAATGCGGAGCAAACCCACAAACCCAACAATGATTACTTTTGTTTGACAATTTATACAATTCAGTAGCTGTTTTAACGAAATGATTATCTATCTCCCAAGAAGAAAAATACTTGGCTCCCTGGCCCAAGCTACACGTGTATTAAAGAAAAAAAAAAGAGGAGCTAACGTAGTGTAGAGGATGAAAAATTTAAAAAATGTCATAATGACAATCATTAAGGACAATATAAGTTTAACCAGTTTGAGATTCATGAAGAAAAACAGTAGAGTTGACTTTGGATTAGAAAGATACTCCCCTTATAAAGTACCCCTTTTTAGAAGGGAAAACGGCTTCCTTAGTCCTCTATTCTTCTTCCAGTGAAAAAATCTTTTTCAGCGCTTGTCAGTTTACAATGGGAAATGTGGATCCAAGATTTAACCCCTGCGACTTTAACAGCTGAATTAGTGGTTAATAACACTTGAGAAGGTCCTTTCCACCTTGGTTGCAACGCGTGCTTTCGTGAATGGTCTTTTATCATAACATAATCTCCAGGAGCGATGGCATGCAAAGGTTGGTATTCACTTGTTCGCTGTACAGCTTTTACCTGCATATAGAGAGACTAATCGTTTTGTTAGCTACATGCAATATGACATCAACAAATCATCATTTATCTCATGAGAATTAAATTTTAGAGGTAGCCCTCCTGTGAACATTGGTCTTCCCATTAGAATTTCATGATGGGATAACCCTGCTTTCGAGCTGGAGAGAATCTCATAGACATTAAGGCAAGAGGAAGTGCATCAGGCCACTTTAACTTTGTCTCTGCTACAATTTTTGCAATTTTATTTTTCAATGTTCCATTGGCCCTTTCTACTGCTCCTTCTGACTGAGGATGATGAGAGCAATGTAAATGGTAAGGGATTTGCAAAATTTTTGCTATCTGTTGCACTACTTTTCCTATAAAATGTGTTCCCTGATCTGAGTAAATGTGCCGAGGCAATCCATACCTGGGTATAAATTCTTGTAACAATTTCTTAGACACTGTAGACAATATCCGCATGGCAACAAGGATAAGCCTCAACCAAACCTGAGAATGTATCTAATATTACTAGCACATACCGGTACTGCATTACCTTTGGTAATTCAATGAAATCCATTTGTAAATTTACAAATGGACCTCATGAACAGGGAGGATGATTTAGGTCTCTGACCTGCATTGTATTGTAAACAAATAACACATGAAGAACACACCAGTGCCAATACAGATTCTAGGCCCAGCCTTGACCATTCAGAATTAAACAATGATGGCAATGCTGGTCTTCCACTAAATATACATTCTCCCCACCAAAATCACTTACTTCTTCTTCCCTCAGTATCACATACAATTCATTTACTTTCAAATGTACCATAGGTTCTGGACCTTGGGTCACTGGTACACTAACAATACATATTCAGACCCCAATCTTCCTCTACATCTAGTCTGTCTTTTTCTTCTAATTGCTTTCTTGTCCCCTTTACCTCCTTGCAATCTGTTGCTATATGACCATATCCATCACAATTGAAACATTTGATGTGCATAATATCTAACAGGAATTTGTTCAGCTTGTAGCATTATGTGCTCAGCCTTTGCATTTTCCTTGATTTGAATAGCTTGTCAAATTTCTGATGCATCCAAAGCATTTACTAAGGTATTCACTATGAACGGCTTAATTGATTCAACCGTGATATCTTCAAAACTTCCAAAAACCTTAATTGCTTCCCCATATTCATAGTGGTTTTCTCCTTTCTTTTGCACTATGCTATGTATAGTCAATAGGCTGGGTAAAAACTGTTTTTACTTTGATGCTGAGGAATGCATACAATTTTTTTAAGAACAACATCACTCCTCTCATCAGGGCAATTTTCCCATATGTGTGCAACTGCTTGTCCCCCCACCCCTGCAGGCCATGAAAAAGGTGACTCGTCATATCCTGCCACCCATTTAGTATGTTCTGTAGGGGTTAATACTGTCTCCATTAACTCATTAAGATCTTATGTTGTGGGGAAATAGCTGGCACACATTATTTTTAAATGTTTTACAAACCCATTTGGATCTAGAGGGGGCAGGAAATGATACCTGTAAAAATGCTATGTCTTGTGGGCTCCACGGTTGACAAATCCTCCGTGGTCTCCCATCATTATCCATCTGTCCCACTTCTCTAATAGGTAAAATCATAGCCTCACTCCCATCACTCTCAGGCAACACATTTCTACATCCTGATAAACCTGATAGTAACCACAGCATGATCAGCAAATCTTTTAGGCAGTCTAATATCCCTCTCAGGTCTACCACCTCAATGCAACATGGCTGAGGCACCAGCTAAATTTTGGGGTACAAGCTGTGGTGCATCATTCATCTGCTGAGGGGAAGTGACCCAAAGAGGGATTCATAATCTCATGATTAATCAAAAAATCCTCATCATCATTATAAGGCGGAGGATTTTTAACATTTCTTTTTAAATTGTACAGTGAGGGATACAAACAGGCAACACCAGTACCCTCTCCTTTACGTGCCCCTCCTGTTGCACCTGACTGGGGGGAACATTCTTGCTTTTTCTTTTCAATTTCCTCATGCCATAACATATATGCAGACCATTCCAGTTTTGAAAGACTTTTTCCATTTAACAACATTGTTCTTAAACTTAACAACACCCAAGGGTCTAATGACCCCACCACTGGCCATGGATTTATATTATTCTTAGTTAACTTTGCCCATTTCTTTGAATACATAATATTTGAAGGGCCATATTTCTGTTTCATTAAATAAACTGGGGAATCACTGGGTATACTATCCCCATGATCAAGCTGCTTGCCATGATTCAACCTCATTTCTGTTACTTGTACTTTGAAACACCAAATGTATACACTCACTGTATCACCTTTTGAGAGATCGAAAGGTCACAATTTTCAGTCTGTATACTGACTGACAACTGGAGTTTACACAAAAATCTCTTCTCAAATGATGTCACAGTTTATCAAACTTTAAACCATATACACACAGTTATGCAATTTTAACACAATACATCTTACTCAAGTGCTACGTTTAACCTATGAGTTTAAACAATTAATACAAGACAACTTAACTTCACCTTGCTACGTTTAGACTGGGTGAAATTAAGACAATAAAACAAAATAATCTAATCTCACTTTCCTACGTTTAGATTTGGGAGATTAGATTCATGTGGCTAGCCAATTAATACAAGACAACTTAACTTCACCTTGCTACGTTTAGACTGGGTGAAATTAAGACACTAAAACAAAATAATCTAATCTCGCTTTGCTACGTTTAGACTTGGGAGATTAGATTCATGTGGCTAACCTCAACATTTAGCCACAATCACATGACAGGGATACATCATATCAAAGAGACTCTCACCAACAGAGCTACGTTTAGACTTCTGAAGGCCCACCAAACCCCTATTGGGTCTGCGAAGTTTAGTCACTTAAGTCTTCCTAGGGGACTACCTGTCAGTGCTACCACTGATTCTAGAATCACTCAGACATAGACACTAATACTGCAGTATATTTTACAACAAACATAAATAGTAACGTTACAAATGGTCAATAAAAGGCTAAGAAATCAGGTCACACAGACTAGCATTTACCTGCACCGTTCTTTGTTTCATGGACACTCAAAAATTACACTAATGCCATGTTTTATAAATGGTATGGCTTACCTTTCATATGACCGGTCTGTTTGAGTGCCCACGAAATGGTTGGCAGGTGCAGGTGTTCCGCTGGTGTCTGTGGTATTCTGATCCCGGACAAAGAGCCCCCAACTGTGGAAGTAGACAAAAATATTACCAGGTTCAATAAAAAGCGTTTAATTGACCATTACAATACACAGAGATATCTCATGGAGATTGGCAAGAAGCAATCTAACATCATGTTACAATTCCTCATATTTTATACATATGACCCGGAACTGGCCTTGCGTTTAGCTTGAATCAGAACTCCAAATATGGTCTTATTTCCTATTAGCTAAATTCTAGCATAACTGACAAATTTAAGGTTCAAAAGTTTAAGCATCCCATGATCTTTCTAACAGATGACTTGACCACAGTCATGTGTCTTACTTCGCTAAAATATCGCTTGTCTATGATAAAAGTTAACACATATAAGACTTCCTCTTTCACAACTTAAGCACACATTTCACCTTTCCCCCCTGGCAACATCTGACAAGACACGCTTTCAAAATAACCTTTCCTTTTGCAATCCAAAAAACAGTCCAGACATCCATTAATAAATTGTAGCAATAAAACATAGTTTCTTCTTATTTCTTAGAGTAAATATTCTTCTTTGATTATATTTTAAGATGATGAATAAACAGCAAAATGGCTGACAGCATGTCAGTAGCAGGTTACATATGTTCACAAGGGGTTTTTAACCCAATTTGCACATTTTAAATTCACTTTGAATTCAAAATTTATTGAATAAATGCTGGGATCTAACGCTAAACTTTTGCAATATTTGGTCTGCTTACACGAATTCACTCCTAGACCTTCCAAAAATTTACTAAAATCCTAGATATCAGGATTTTTAACAATCAGGACTAGGTGAAACAATTTTGAGTTATTTTTCTTTAGTTGCATAGAAAGGATGTATAATCAAAAATGTGAAAAAAACATACATTATTTATAATTGTTTAAATGTTTTATTCCTACTTATTACATATACATAGTGGGCATTAGAAGAAATCCCTGTCTGTCTTTTTAAAATGGTATATAGTTATTGCCCCCCACCCCCCACCCTTACCCCACATGGCAGATAGCCACCAAGGTAGGGTTAGGATCCACCCAAAAGGGAGCAAACCAAGGAATGGCAAGCCTCAGAGGCGCAGGCGACAGTGAACCACATGGAGGTATAGAGGGGACAATAACTCCCCAATAAAGCAGGGCAATATAAGACCTTCGGGTCAAAGGTCTAGAGGGCCGTTAACATAACAAAGGAGAGAGTGGAGCGCTGAGGAGGAAGAGCACATTTGCAAGCGGATCCAATCCCTACACCAACCGCCCCCCCCATGTGCCCCTTACTCTTGGCACCTGTGCATCCCCACCCCGATACTACAACATCACACTAAGGTTTATCACCTACCGTTACAGTAAGACAACTGCACAGGTGAAGATAAATAAAGCTATGCTATATCACCATAACACTGTGATGTACTGAGGTGTTGTAAAACTGGCTTATCTGCATTTTTCCCTTATCCCATTTTTCTTTTCTGTACCCCAAAAGAATAAAAATTGTCAAATTGAAAAGAAAAATGGTATATAAACTGTATGGGTACATGTAAATAGAAAGCATTAAACGACAGTGGAACTAACATATAGAGAAGTTCTAGAAAGCTCTGTCACTAAAATAGAATCTTGGAAAGGCCATGGCCATGAAAGGGTTAAACCCCTTTACTCTGTGTTAGCTGCATCTTTATGCCTCTCTTCTTCCATTGTGACTTCATTAATTATTTGCTTTGTGCAGCAGTGATGATGTCATGATGCTACAGCTGACATCACTCATAGTCTGTCCTTTTCACTTCATTCATTCAGAAAGTTTGTGGCAGCCAGTGCAGCCATGAAGACTGTCGTGCTTTTCTTTTCTTTTAATTATTAGTTTCATCCTCTAGATATCTGAGACCATCAATTCTAGAAGTAAGTATATCCTACACACAGAGAGCTATAATTTACTCCATATTCCTAGACTAAATACATTTCTATACCCTGTATTCTAATCTAAGATCTGGGTTTATACACCAGCCCTGTACACTGTGTAGTAATGTGGGCTGGGAGGAAATCTGTTCTAAATCTCTGATACTAAACTCTCCGCCCCCTGGCTGATCTATGATTTAATTGGCTGACGGCAACAAAGTATTACGTCACATTTTAGGATTTTATTATACAGAAACCGTAATATCTCGACAGACAGTGAGCAGAGCTGATCCGAGGGTTCTTGGCTGCAATGGAGAAATGCAATGTATTTTGCTCCCTCACCTTTGGCATTACATCAATGTATAATGTAGTGCCATTTGTAAATAATGGGAAGGTATCTATATATTATGTGCTGATAAAATTACATTCTTAGAGACGTTTGCAGCCATTATTTCTGTGCCTACAGTATACAGATAAAAAGTTCAAACTATGTCCAGCAGTGGGTAAGTGTGCATCCCCAGTGTTAATCATTGTACGACATGCACGGGTCGATGGGATCTAGCAATGGGCATCACATGGAAAGGCCCAAATTCATTAAATCTATAGAATTTCTAGTAAAAGCACAAATATTAATTAGCCTTGGTCTTATTCTCCCAGCATGGTTCGTAAATACCATTTAACTGCTCTAATATTACACAGCCTTTATACAAAACATCCACCTAACCATGTATTCTTTATTTAACTTTATATGGATTTATAAATTACATATTTGTGTCTCATTCGAGACTTTGCCTCTGAGGTGAAAGCAGCCAAATTAAGCGTTAGACTAGGACTCAGAATTTGCCACAATGTTGGCAGGTGAGCTAACACTTTAAGGACATTCAGTTCTTCTAAAAAGCTCTACTGTTTAAAAGTGAACATTGGGATTTGGGTAACTGTTCTTGCTTTGCTTTATTGATGTTGATTTTAGTAGAACAATATAATTATTGTAATATACTTTAATGAACTGGGCTTTTATAACAGGTCTTAACAATCTTAACTAAATTCCCTTTTTGTAGAACTGAATACAGTTTTTTTTAATTGTCAGTATACCATGCTTACTTCATCACCAAGGAAGGTGTGGTAATGGTATAAAACCCTTCCTTAGACTTTGCACATAGTATATTGCATATACAGTATCTATAAATTATTGTCTGAAAAGCTTTATTTTGCATCAAAAGCTGCATTAGAACTTTTGTTTTGTATAACAGGCTGTTAACAACACACTTTAAGACACTTTCACTTTCAGATTTTTTTAGTCCAATAAAACCAACTTCTGCCAGTGGGTCTACATGGTGGTCGCAAGAATGCACAGCCTGGAGATTGGCAGTGGAGGGAACCAGGAGCCGGTTGAAAATGAAAGAAGATGTGCATGTGGAGCCATAACCTGAGTAAACTTTGGGGTCTAAAAGCTACTTATTTAGTAAGAATTTTAAGTTTTTAGGGTTTGGGGCTAGTTAATTCTTTTCTACCATTTTGGCAGAATATTGCTCAGTGAATGGTTAATATATTTGAATTACAGTGACATTGTACCCAATAGATTTCTCCACATGAAGATAAACAAGATAAACAACCTGGTGACTGACCATGGATGGATCCAGGAGCCAATTTAAGATGGAAGAAAACATGTATGTGGAACCATCTGCTGACTAAAATTTGGGGTCTGACAGCTACTTACTGAGTAAGAATTTCAAGCTTTTATGGTCTGGGGCTAATTAATTCAATCACACATGGACCATATTGACTAAAGAGTACTCACTAAAACGTGTTTATATTTGAATTGCAGAGTAATCGACCAATTGATTTGTCCACATGAACATACACAGCCTGGAGACTGACCATGGATGGATTCAGGATGCCTGTTGAATATCGAAGAAGACACATACGTGAAGCTGTCCCTTGAAAAAACCTTTGGCGTCTGACAGCTACTTACTGAGTAAGAATTTTAAGCTTTTAGGGTTTGGGGCTAATTAATTCAAACATGGAGCATATTGGCTGAAGTATACTCAGTAAAACCTGCTTAAATCTGAATTGCAGAGACATCGTACCCAATAGCCTTCTGCACTAAAAAAAAAAAAAAAAAATTAAATTACAAATCTCATTTGGGAAAAAAAAGTATTCCCAGCCTGGAGACTGACCATGGACGGATCTGGGAGTCGGTGAAAGATGAAAAAAGACACATATGTAAATCTAGGTAAGAGTTTGACAATTTTACATTTTGGGCCAATCAGAGCTGGCGCTGAGGGACCTCAGTGCTGGAATAAAGTAAGTTGTTGAAGGGTTATTTAACCCTTTCATTGCCGCAAGGGGGGCTGCGAGGGCAGAGGGACACTATAGTGTTATGAGTAAAGCTTTGTATTCCTAACACTATAATGTTGCATTAACATATTCTGCAGTGGAAATAAAACATACGAGTAAATAAAGCTAATCCAAATTTGGTATTGAGGAAACATGTAAAGTTATGAAGACCAATCTAGTTTACAGAATACAGTGAATGGATTTAGTTACAAAAGGCAACATGTATTATATGCTGATGGTGAGATATATACCGTGAGTTTTAAATGAGACCTTAAAAATAGAAAGATGCTTTACTTTGTCAGAATGGGAGTTACATAGTTACATAGCTGAAAAGAGACTTGTGTCTGTAATACTTATTTTGTAATATTTCTTTAATTGGAACTCAACTGCAGCATTTCTTGGTTGCAACAACAATAAGGTTCACCTCCTTTTATATTGGTATGAAACTATGGTCACTGTACCTTTAAATATCCATGTAGGTAAAATTAGGCTTTGTAGCAATCCCTTATGAGTAAGAGGAATAATTAGACAAAGACACTTTAGTGAGTTTTAGATACTGTGTAATATAATTAATAGTAATTGACTTGTTTGGTAAAAGTATTACTTAACTTAAAGGCAGTTCTGGCACTGGAAGGGTTAATTCACCCAATGAAGGAGAAATTAGAAGTCCGTTTCAACAAGCTGAGAACTAGGAGTGGAGAGTGGGGAAGTCCGTTTTAACAAGCCGAGGTCTGGGAGTGGAGAAGGTAGAATTCAGAGTTACAAGCCGAGGTCTAGGAGTGGAGAAGGTAGAAATCCGTTTACAAGCCGAGGTCGAGAAGTGGAGAAGGTAGAAATCCGTTTACTAGCCGAGGTATAGAAGTGGAGCAGGTAGGATCAGAAGTAGAGCAGCTGATCTTCATGCAGCACCTGTGCGAATAATTCAGCCCTTTGAATCTGGCGCGGTCCTCCTAAGTATCGTGGAGGGACCGCGTCAGAGAAAGGGGCGGGGCTGAGCGCCGTGAACCCGGAAGTGGGTTCCGGCGATAAATTACATGCCATGCTATACCTGACAGTACCCCCTTCCCATGGGGCATCCTCTGGGTGCACTATTTCGGTTTGGAGGGATAGCGTTTGTGAAAGGCAGTAACTAACCTCCTAGCATGTACATTAGATGAATCTTCCCAAGTGTCTTCATCAACTCCATAACCTTTCCATCTGATAAGGTATTGTAAGGAGCCACGGTGGACACGAGAATCCAAAATTTTGTGAATTTCATATTCTTCTTCACCTTGGACAATGATAGGTTCAGGAGTTGTTACTATTTCCCTATAAAAAGGATCAGGGATATGTGGTTTAAGTAAGGAGACATGGAATACTGGATGAAGTTTAAAACTTGGAGGAAGTTTTAGTTTAACAACGTTATCATTAATGATAGTAATTACTTGAAAGGGACCAAGAAAAAGAGAGCTCAATTTCTTTGAAGGACGGCTTGTGGTAATATTCCTTGAAGAGAGCCAGACAAGATCCCCTACCTTGTAAGGAGGGGGAATTCTTCTATTATTGTCAAAAAACTTTTTCTGGTTATTTTGGGCGAGTTGAAGATTCTCCCGTAATTTGAAAAATAGAGAAGACATAAATTCATTTTTTGATGTAACAGTAGGATTGGATGAAGTAATGGTTTGGATGGGGAATGAAGACGGATGAAAACCATAGTTGGAGAAGAAAGGAGTCATTTTCGTACTAGAATGAATGGTATTATTGTAAGAAAATTCGGCCATAGGTAACCATGTGGTCCAGTCATCTTGGAGGTATGAACAATAACATCGAAGATATTGTTCCAAACATTGGTTAACCCTTTCTGTTTGCCCATTAGTTTGGGGATGATAAGCGGAAGAGAGTTTGCGTTGAATTTGAAGGGAGAGACACATCTCTTTCCAGAATTTGGAGGTAAATTGTGTCCCCCTATCAGAAATAATTTCTTCAGGAAGACCATGAAGTTTCACAATATTGTCAATAAAGACCTTAGACAATTCTACAGAGGAGGGTAATTTTTTTAAAGAAATGAAATGGGACATTTTTGTGAAGCGATCCACAACGACAAGAATAGTGGTGAAATGTTGAGAAGGTGGAAGATCAACGATAAAATCCATAGAAATGGATTGCCAAGGTTTTTCTGGAATAGGTAAGTTAAGTAGTAATCCAAAAGGTTGATTATGTTCTGGTTTAGACCTTTGACAGATAGGACATGTTTTGACATATAATGCAATGGTTCTATCCTGGCGAGGCCACCAATAATATCGTGAAGTTAGTTCAAGTGTTTTCTTTATTCCAGGATGTCCAGCTAGGGGGGAATCATGAACCATCTTAAGTAATTTATTCCTAAGAATGGGAGGAATATAAATTCTATTTTTAAAATAAAATAGACCATCCTTTTTGTTAGTATAGGTGTTTTGGGAAGTTCAAGATCCTTCTGATTCAAATTCTTTATGTCATCATGAAGAGAAGAGAGGATTCCTATTATTTTGGTAGAAGGATAATCATCAGTAGTAGTTTTAGAAGGAATTCGAGAAAGAGCGTCAGCCTTTTATTTCTATTTCCAGGTCTGTATATTAATTGGAAGTTAAATCGGTTAAAGAATAGGTTCCATCTAACTTGTCTAGCTGTAAGGGTTTTGTTAGTATAGAGATATTCAAGATTTTTATGGTCAGTATAAACTATTATAGGTTGTTTTGTATCTTCCAGAAGATGACGCCAATTTTCGAAGGCAGCTTTAACACTTAATAATTCTTTTTCACCAATAGGATAATTTTTTTCAGCAGAGCTCAAGGATCTTGAAAAAAAGGCAACTGGATGAAGTGGATCTTGTGGAGTCTTTTGTTGAGAAAGAACTGCTCTGATGGCTGCATCTGATGCATCAACTTCAAGAACATATAGGAATGTTGGATTAGGTAGTTGTAGAATAGGTGCAGTTGTAAATCTTTTTTTTTAATTCGTCGAAGGCTGTTTGAGCATCTTTATTCCAATTAAAAGGACGTTTACTACTGTTGAGGAGGTTAAGAGGATGTGATACATCCGAATAGTTTCTAATAAATTTTCTATAGAAGTTTGCAAATCCAAGAAAACGTTGTAATTCTTTTGTAGTAGTAGGAGCAGGCCAATCAATAATACATTTGATTTTGGAATTATCCATCTTCAAAGAATGAGGTGAAATAATGTATCCTAGAAAAGAGAATTCAGTAACCTCAAAAAGGCATTTTTCTGGTTTAGCGTATAATTTATGAGTTCTCAGTCTAGATAGAACCCATCTAACATGTTTCCTATGTTCATCCAAATTGTTAGAATATATTAAGATATCATCTAAGTAGATAATAACACATACATCCAGAAGATCTCTAAAGATATCATTGATAAAATGTTGAAACGTTGCAGGGGCATTACAGAGCCCGAAAGGCATCACTAGATATTCGTAGAGACCATATCTTGTCCGGAAGGCGGTTTTCCATTCATCATCCTGTTTTATTCTAATGAGGTTATATGCGCCTCGAAGGTCGAGTTTAGTGAATATAGTTGCAGTTCTTAACCTTTCAATTAATTCATTTATTAGTGGAAGAGGATAACGATTTTTAATAGTTATTTTATTTAAGGCTCTGTAATCTATAATAGGACGGATGGTTTGGTCTTTATTCTTCACAAAGAAAATACTAGAAGCAGCAGGAGAGGTCGAGGGTCTGATGAACCCTTTGCGTAAATTTTCATTAAGATATTCTTTTAAAATTTCTAACTCCTTTTCAGAGAGTGGATAAATATGACCATAAGGAATAGGAGCTCCGGGTATGAGATCTATTGGGCAATCATATAGCCGATGAGGAGGAAGTGTTTCCGCTTCTTTTTTACAAAAGACATCTGCAAAGTCGGAGTAGAATGGAGGTATAACTGGTTCTACAGTAGTATGGAGAATAGGAATGTGTTGTAAGCACGTTTTTTTACAGAAATCAGAAGCAAAGGAGATGGAGAAAGGAGACCACTTAATTAAAGGATCATGGTTTTTAACCAATTAATTCCTAGAATGACGGGATAAAGTGGAGATTTAATAATATCAAATGTAATGAATTCGAAATGTACGTTGTTGGTAATCATTCTTAGAGGGATTGTTTCATTTTTGATGGGTCCTGAGGATATAAATGAACCGTCAATAACTCTGATTGGAATAAATTGGTTTTTTGAACACAAGGAATTTTATTTTTTGAAACAAAAGAAAAATCAAGAAAAGTTCCATTAGCACCAGAATCAATGATGGCCTCAGTCACGATTCTTTTTGTATCCCACTGTAATATGAGAGATATAGAAAAATAAGTAGATGCTTTTCTTTTTTGAAAAACGTTCAATATAGAGGTAGATGAATGAAGCTTACCACCTTTTGAATGTTTCAGTAGAGGACATTCGGAAATTAGATGTTCATTCGAAGCACAATACATACATAAGTTTAGTTGTCTCCTTCTTATTCTTTCTTCAGAAGTAAGAGGACTTTTTATTATACCTACTTCCATAGGTTCAGTTTGTGGAGGAATTTTTCAGGTAGTTTTAGAGTAGTGAAAGGTTTTCTCCAGGTAGAATTAGTAAGAACCCTTTCAGCTTTTCTTTCTCTTAGACGTCTATCAATACTGATAGACAGTTGAATCAATGCATTTAAGGTAGGAGGAAGTTCTGTACGAGAGAGTTCATCTTTCACAGCTTCAGATAATCCGAGACGGAATTGATTGCGTAAAGTAATGTCATTCCATTGGGTTTCTGTAGCCCATCTTTTGAATTCTGCAATATAATCTTCAACAGGTCTATTCTTTTGGTGTAATGTTCTGATGGTTAAATCAGCAGTAGTTTGTTTAAAAGGATCTTCATATAATAAAGACATAGCTTCAAAGAACTCATCCAATGAATCCAATATGGGATCATCATTTTCCAAAAAGGAATGGGCCCATGCCATAGGTTCACCTCTTAAAAAAGAGATCACTGAACAGACTTTGGATCTTTCGGTGGGATAAGATCTAGGTTTTAAAGCAATTAGTAGTTTGCAAGAATTCAAAAACTCTCTGTACTTTGTTCTATCTCCATGAAATTTTTCTGGATTACAGACAGCAGGATCACCAGCCGATTGAAGAGCGGCATGAGGAAGATGACCTTGAATGTCTCTAACATAGGTTAATATTCTCTCATTTGTAATTTGCAGTTCCTGTAACCCTTGAGCAATCGTATCCACTCTATTGGTTAGGGCAGAAACTTGAGAGTTAATATCTGCTGGTTCCATTGAAGGGGCTGGATTATTCTGTAATACTTATTTTGTAATATTTCTTTAATTGGAACTCAACTGCAGCATTTCTTGGTTGCAACAACAATAAGGTTCACCTCCTTTTATATTGGTATGAAACTATGGTCACTGTACCTTTAAATATCCATGTAGGTAAAATTAGGCTTTGTAGCAATCCCTTATGAGTAAGAGGAATAATTAGACAAAGTGACACTTTAGTGAGTTTTAGATACTGTGTAATATAAATAATAGTAATTGACTTGTTTGGTAAAAAGTATTACTTAACTTAAAGGCAGTTCTGGCACTGGAAGGGTTAATTCACCCAATGAAGGAGAAATTAGAAGTCCGTTTCAACAAGCTGAGAACTAGGAGTGGAGAGTGGGGAAGTCCGTTTTAACAAGCCGAGGTCTGGGAGTGGAGAAGGTAGAATTCAGAGTTACAAGCCGAGGTCTAGGAGTGGAGAAGGTAGAAATCCGTTTACAAGCCGAGGTCGAGAAGTGGAGAAGGTAGAAATCCGTTTACAAGCCGAGGTCGAGAAGTGGAGAAGGTAGAAATCCGTTTACTAGCCGAGGTATAGAAGTGGAGCAGGTAGGATCAGAAGTAGAGCAGCTGATCTTCATGCAGCACCTGTGCGAATAATCCAGCCCTTTGAATCTGGCGCGGTCCTCCTAAGTATCGTGGAGGGACCGCGTCAGAGAAAGGGGCGGGGCTGAGCGCCGTGAACCCGGAAGTGGGTTCCGGCGATAAATTACATGCCATGCTATACCTGACAGCAATGATTGCAGGTGGTGAGGGGCAATCCTCAATTTATGCAGTGCAGCACTTTGAGGAAGTGAACTCCAATCACTTCCT